>WAAB01019066.1:105499-142478 GCA_013389865.1 Piaya cayana
GCGGAGGGGAAGGGAGGGAAAGGAAAGAGGGAAAAGAGAAAAGGGAGAGAACAAAGTAGTCTCTAGATGGTCTTTAAGGTCCCTTCCAACCCAAACTATTCTGTGATTCTAACAGGGGCAGGACCATATGTACAATGAGAACATTCTTTCCACAGTCCACAGGTTTTATTGCAGGCAGCCAAATTAATAGAATCATAGAATTGTTTGTGTTGGAAGGGACCTTAAAGATCATATAATTCCAACCCGCCTGCCATGGGCAACGACACCTCCCACCAGACCAGGCTGCCCAAGGCCCCCACCCAGCCTACCCTTGAACACCTCCAAGGATGGGGCAACCACAGCTTCCCTGGGCATCCTATGCCAGTGCCTCACCACGAAAACATTCCTCCTTACGTCTAGTCTAAATCTGCCCCTCTCCAATTTATACCCATTCCCCCTAGTTTTATGAGTACAAGCCTCTGTAAACAGTCCCTCCCCAACATTCTTGTAGTCCCTTTCAGATACTGGAAGATCACTATAAGGTCTCATTTGAGCTTTGTCTTCTCCAGGCTTCATTATATTTATTGTCATCATCATCATCATCATCACCATCAGCCCTTCCTCCTCTTAAAAAACCTGGAGTTTTTGATCTGAGCCAGTTGCTGAAACTCTGATAACAAAGTGTGTGCTGGCCATACAGACAGTGGCACTGGAAGTGCCCTGTTGCTCCTTGGGACTGGCTATCGTGGCATACACCTGTCACAGTGCTGAAAAAACTCTTTAATGTGAACCTTGGGATGTGAATAGTCCCATCCATAGAACGGCAGCTCACACACATCAGGGGTGTTGAGACAGTGAGGACAGCCACTGTGTAAGGGGTGCCAAGTCCATTATAGCAACTAGAATAACAAAAAGTGGTGTGGTGAGCTTGGGAAAACAAAGTACTGTCACAGCAAACTTGGATGTTCTCTGTGAAATAGTATAACCAGGACTTTAAAATCTAAGCAATATTAGTCAGAGAACTTTGCGGGGATTTACTACAGTCAAGCAAAAATCCCACAGATGTGTGTGATAATCTTATAAATGTGTGGATTTTAGGCCAGGGCCGTTATTGCATCGATATAATAAGTCCGTCTGGAAATCCTTTGCTTGAGATGCTTGCAAAGACTTCTATGTCTCTCAGATCTGCTGGGCAAATGAGAACAAGGTGCACAGGAGTATTACAGAGATGCTGCTTGCCACTGTAGGGAGAAAATTAGTTCAGTAAATGCTCAATTGGGTGTCAGGCTGGCCAGCACTTGGAAGGAAAAAAAACGGTCTTTTTAAAATATTTTAACAGAAAAAAAGAGAACCAGAGATAACACTGGTCTGTTACTTGATGAGTTCAGTCCCCTCACAAACAGAGAGGCAGATAAAGCAGAGAGAACAAATGCCTTTGTTGCCTCTGTCTTTAGCACCAATGATATGCCTGAGACTAGAGGAATGACAAACTTACAACCACTCTGAACTTGTTACTTGTTTCAAACTTGCTGATCCAGGGAGATAAAAGAGCTGGCTGATGTAATTGTGGGACTTCTCTCCATTATTTTTCAACAATAGTGGCAGTTTAGAGCAGTACCAGTTGACTGGAACCATGGCAAATTTTCCAGTTTTCAAGAGAAGACAGACTAGGAGAAGACTGTCTAGAAAGCTGCCTGGAGGAGAAAGACCTGGGGGTGTTAGTTGACAGTTGAACATGAGCCAGTAGTGTGCCCAGGTGGCTGAGAAGGCCAACGGCATCTTGGCTTGTATCAGAAACGATGTGACCAGCCGGTCCAGGGAGGTTATTCTCCCTCTGTACTCAGCACTGGTGAGACCGCTCCTTGAATGCTGTGTTCAGTTCTGGGCCCCTCACCACAAGAAGGATGTTGACGCTCTGGAGCGAGTCCAGAGAAGAGCAACAAAGTCGGTGACGGGGCTGGAGAACAGACCTTATGAGGAATGGCTGAGAGAGCTGTGGTTATTTATCCTGGAGAAGAGGAGGCTGAGAGGAGACCTCATTGCTCTCTACAGCTANGAATGGAGGAAGACCCAGACAATTGTAGGCCTGTCAGTCTCACTTCAGTGCCTAGTAAAATTATGGAGGTTATTCTGGGTGTTATTGAAAAACATTTGAGAGACAATGCAGTCAATGGTCATAGCCAGCATGGATTCCTGAGGGAAAAGTCCTGCTTAACTAACTTATTTTCCTTGGTTGACATAGTTACCCATTTAGCTGATCAAGGGAAAGCTGTAGATGTGGGGGGTTTATTTTTTTGTTTTAGCAAAGATTTTGATACTGTCTCTCACAGTATTCTTCTGGAGAAAATGCCCAGCATATAGCTAGACAAGATCATAATACATTGTGTGAGCAATTGGCTCACAGGTTGGGCTCAAAGAGTTACAGTAAGTGGGGTTACATCAGGCTGGCACTCAGTCTCCAGTGGGGTTCCCCAAGGTTCAGTTTATGGCTAGTGCTCTTTAATGTTTTTGTAAATGGTCTGGATGCAGGAATCAAATGTACATTAAGTAAGTTTAGTGATGATATTAAACTAGGAGGAGCTGTTGACTCCCTCAAGGGTAGAGAAGCCTTACAGAGAAATTTCGATAGACTAAAAAGACGGGCAATTACCAGCTGTATGGAATTTAATGAAAGCAAGTGCTGGATTCTCCACTTGGAATGGTGTGATCCTGGTTATATGTACAAACTGGGAGACAAGTAGTTGGAGGGAGGTGCCACAGAAAGAGGTTGATGGCAATATGAATATGAGTCAACAGTGTTCCCTGGCAGCCAAAAGGGCCAACGGTGTCCTGGGGAGCATCAAGGACAGCATCACTAGCCAGTCAAGAGAAGTGGTTGTCCTGATCTACATTGCACTGGTGTGGACCCACCTTGGGTACTGTGTGCAATTGTGGGTGCATTGATAGAAGGAGGACATCAAATTATTAGTGTGTTCAGAGGAGGGTGACCAAGATGGTGGATGACCTTGAGGGGAAGACTTACAAGGAGTGGATGAGGTCGTTTCATCTGTTCACCTTGGAGAAGTATGAGGGATGCATTCATTGCCATCTACAACTTCTTCAAAGCGGGGCAGCAGAGGAGGAGATGCTGATCCCTCTCTGTGACCAGCAATAGGATATGAGGAAATGGAATGGTGCAGTTGCACCAGGGGCAATTCAGATCAGACATTAGGAAATTTTTTCCTTCAACAAGAGGTTGGTTGGTCACTGAACAGAGTCCTCAGGGAAACAGCTATCGCACCAAGCCCATCAGAATTCAAGGAATGTCTGGACTATGCTCCTAGTCATATGGTTTAGTACTAGGCAATCCTGGGAGGGATCTGAAGTGAGGTTGTGGAGAGGAGGGAGCTGTGACAGGGGACAGGACAAGAGGGAATGGCGTCAAGCTCTGCAAGGGGAGGTTTAGGCTAGACATTAGGAAAAAAAAATTCACAGAAAGGGTCATTGGGCACTGGAACAGGCTGTCCAGGGAGGTGGTTGATTCACCTTCCCTGGAGGTGTTTTAATGTCAGGTGGACAAGGTGCTAAGGGGCATGGTTCAGTGTTTTATAGGAATGGTTGGACTCAGTGATCCAATGGGTCTTTTCCCACCTGGTGATTTCTATGATTCTATGATCCTCTTATCAACCTCTTCATTCTTTCCATAGCCAGTGGTTTTGATAGTTCAGTCCAGCACAGTGTGGATGCACAGGCAGACAAGAAATGAGGCCATTCATCCTCATGTTGGATAAGGTCTCTCTTGTCACACTATCTCATCTACTTCTCCCAATGAGTGCAAGAGCCAAGGAATAGATGTTTCTTGACGCAACTTCACTGAGCACAGACTTAGACTTGCCTTAGGTCAAACATGAGGACAAAAATGATTTTGCATAACAGATTGTATACTGGATGTTACACTAAGTATTTTGAAAGTAAACTGGTGATCCTAAAATGATTCCACTATGTAGTTTTATTTGACACCTTAAGCCTATGAGGTCTGGAATTTGGAACAATCTTTGTCAAGAAGGGTGAAAACACTATAAACAAAACCATACTGCCATGACGTAACACACCTGCATTTTCCAAAGACAACATTGTCAACTTGGGTATGTAGTTTAATCAGGTAACTACTTGCCTTCCTTTAAGGTAGGAGCCTTATTTTGGTGGTAGTTCTTTACAGATTTAGCTTTTGAGTGATTGCTGAGGACCACATGGAAGATAGAGGACAAAAGTCATTCCACAGGACAACAATGGGCAGTTTGAAAAGGAAGAGGCTTGTTTTCAGTTTATACTTTGTTTCTGTTTCCATAAAATATGGTGCTTATCAGGGTGCTAGAATTCAAACTGTAAAGGAAGAGCAAAAAAAGGGAAATTTATTTATAAGGATGTTATACTTAAAGGATGAGAAAGAACAGTTCAGGGTATTTATATCATCAATTTTAATAATAATCTCTGTCTTATATAATATATTTGTTTTAATTTTTTATTAGAGTCTTTAAGATGTCTTAGATATCAAAAGTTGCTGTGATGTGATCCTGCAATGCAGGGATTTTCCTGTAGCCATATCGAAAAGGGGGACATACAGTCAGGTCCTCCTTCAGCTAGAGTACAATCCAAGATGAATTGACTCTGTATTAGCCCAATCCAGAGACTGCTCAAGGCTTCCACTTAATTGGGTGGGTAGTCATACAGATCTTGACCTTTGGCCAGGATAAATGACTTAACCATGCTTAGATGCTGTCATCACTAGTTCTCCTTTATAAAAAATGTGTTGGAAGAATGTCTTGGGAAGTAACCAACAGACACCTAAGTCTATTCAAGTTTTTTGTTCCTTAATCTGTTGACAGTGTCAGAGAGGTTCTTACAGTACAGCAAAAACTCTGGTTGTTGTTTAATCTGGAGTTATGTCATAATAGACTGTGATGAGTAAGTGCTTTAAAAAAATATATTTCCTGGAGGACAGCCAATTTTGTGACAATCTTTTTTCATGATGTAATAAACCAGCCTTTTTTATAATGGGGAAACAATTCCCAATAACAAAGCATACTTCTTCATGAATGTTGGACAAAGACAATACTGCATATAATGAGGAGAAAATATTCTTTGCATTGCTTATGCCAGGGACTTGTGTGCTCTGACGTATAACCCACCTGTAAGAGATGAGGATTTAGTAGTCTGTGTCCTGAAGGAATCTCACAGTCTTACTGAAGTGAATAAGCCTTCCTTAAATTTCTAAGTAGGCCTTTCCTTGGAAGTATGGGCTACAGAAGAGAGAGACCTTTGTCTGGCTTTTAAAGGCTGCAGGAGCATTATAAGAGTTCCAGGTACGTGACAAGGCAGGGTGTGGTAAGCAGAGTCCTGCCTTTCATGCTTTCAAATAGTTACCTCAGTAATGCCAATATTCTTTGTCAGAAGCTTCTAGGAAGTAGTCATTATTTGTTTATTCAACCCAACACCCAGAGAAGGGTGAGGCAGTTTGAGATCGGTGTTCATTGGTCAGGCTTCAATGTCACATTGCCTGACCCCAGCTCAGGAAGGATAATGGTGAACTTGCCTTAAGTAAGTCTCCTAGAAGGAATGAAGATACTCTAGAACTTACATACTACTGCAGATGAGTAAGGACAGGTAGACTCAAGAAGCTATTACTAGTCATCATCAAGATTACTATTACCTAAATCCACTAACAAAATAAAGCCTCATGCAGACTTTCAGAGCTGGAGAAGTTTAGGTCATATTAACCAAAGTCAGAAATTTTATCTGTGGCAATGAAGCATGTAGGTAGTTCACCCTAAAACAGGATTTCCCTAGATTTAAAACTGCATCTAACTGTAAGAAAAAGAACTGTGAAAATCTGAAATGGCAATCAAGGGCAGCTTGCACTGACAAGTTGTTACCTTAGCAGCAGCAGGAATACCACTGTAATGCATTATCCTGTACCTAAA
The DNA here is from genome assembly GCA_013389865.1 of Piaya cayana. Taxonomy (NCBI): domain Eukaryota; kingdom Metazoa; phylum Chordata; class Aves; order Cuculiformes; family Coccyzidae; genus Piaya; species Piaya cayana. Next base: position 111,439 of record WAAB01019066.1, read on the forward strand.
GGTGCATGAACAGTGGAGCATGATCATGGTGATAAAGGAGTGTGGCATCTTATTTTTGTTAGTTTTCATAGAATCATATAATCTTTAGGTTGGAAAAGACCGTTGAGGTCATCAACTCTAACTGTACCTGTGCTCTACTAAATCATATCCCTAAGCACCTCATCTACGTGCCTTTTAAATACCTCCAGGGTGGTGACTCAACTGCCTTCCTGGGCAACGTGTGCCAGTTCTTAATAACCCTTTGGTGAAGACATTTTTTGTAGTGTCCAATTTGACACAATATCTCAGCAATGGCTTATAGAAGTCCTCAATCTCCTTTCCTGAGCTCCTTGCCATGAACTGGGAAAAGAGAACAGAAAAAGGAACACAAACCAAACATTTAGGATTGCAGATTAGTATTTTTGTGGCTTTGTTTGAAAGGAGGAGATGGGACTTCTGCACTTGTTGTTTCACAGGCTTATCCAAGAACTCAAAGGAATCAGAACTGAAGGCATGCAGAGAAGGCCCAGTTTTTCAATGTGTTAACAGCAACTTGTGCAAATGCACCCTACTGATTTCAGAAGCATTCATAGTAGCATGTAGAGATCATAAAAGCACATCTAAAGCATTATTATTCTTTCTTTACTGCTTTGCTCATGTGCCTACATGATTTCATTTTCTGTTACCACTGGGCAGAGATTGTAGATATCAGTTAAAAACCCAACATTTCCTTAAAAAATATGTGGAATGATGAACTGCATCTATGAGTCAAGTTTAATTTAAAAGCCTTACAGGCTGTGGTAAGCGTCTGTCTCAGTGATACAGTGGTAACTATACTGTTTTATATAGGGCTGTAAGCAACACTGCAGACTATGTTAATCATTCTGGGCAACACCCAAGAACATGCAGCCATCTCAGCAAAATCCAAGTCCAGTGGTTTTTACCTTTTTCCCCAATTGCAAACTTCATAATATTCTCCTGCAGAAAAATACCTCACTGTACAATATTTTTAAATCTACTGTCAGTAGCTGTTACAGTCTCCTTAGCAAAACAAACCTAACAAAGTCCACAGATCTCCTAACGTTTAGGAGCTACTGATTGAAAAGCTACTTCAATTAACTGTGTTCCCATTGCACTAACATAATAGTTGTCTATCTGCTGTGGAATTCATAATGTGTATCAGTTTTACAAATAAGATAAACAAGAGAACTCTAGTCAATGCAACAGTCTAGATTGAAGCATTCCTCCTGGGCCCTCAGGGTCTGCCAGGCTCAACATAAGGAAAAAATTCTTCACAGAAAGGGTAGTTAGGCACTGGAACAGGCTGCCCAGGTTGGTGGTTGACTCACCTTCCCTATAGGTGTTTTAGATGCGAGTGGATGAGGTATTGAGGGGCATGCTTTAGTGTTTGATAGGAATGTTTGGACTTGATGATCCAGTGGGTCTCTTCCAACCTGGTTATTCTATGATTCTATAACAAAAAACCTTCAACCATTTGCTTTCTCCTAGAGTTGTACCAAAACCCTCATACTAGGCCTAAGCATTGGGTTACAGCACATCTACAGCAGTAAGCTAGCTAAATTTCTAGAAGCAGTTAGCTGACTGCGCGAGGAACCAGCAGAATAGCAACATGTTATGAATCATGCTCATCCTTTCCTGTTTTGACATGTTACAGGAGTGTGAGACCTGCCCATAGGAATTTCTAAATCTTTCAGTTGTCTTCCTGTCTAATATAGGTGCATCATAAGACAAAGTTTGAGTATTGGGATTGCTTTTGGTGTGGAACTGAATGTTATTTTTATTGCAACACCATTTCCAGACACTATCACTCCCCTGGAACCATTTTCATTTTTACTGATGAGAGACTTGGGAGACTTGGATATGCACACAAGCACCAGTAGTTTTATTCTGTTAAAAATCTTGGTTTGAGTGGTGAGTTGAGGACAGAACATCCAGCATCGACAGTAGGAAGATCAGGTGAAAGATATCTCGCACTCTACCTAGAGAAAACCTTTGGAAACAATTCTAAGACTTTGCTGTTCCAGTGTAGAAATGTTACCTGAGATGACTTCTTGTCCTGAAAAGGGGGAAATAAACCTTGAGGGGGAAAAAGGCTGGGTGCAGCAACATAGTACAGTCAGGTAACAATGAATTAGCATTCAGGAGGCTCTAGTTTAGTGCTCAGGTGTTTTGAAGTCTTCAGAAAAATCACTTCAGGTCTGTGTGTATTATGTCCCTATCTATAGAGTGAATTAAACTTGACCTCTCAGAAACTTTTCAAATCGCATAGTTCAACCTCAGGACATAAATAAATCTTCCATAAGAAAGAAGGGTGTCAAAGGAGCCTTATGTTAATTATGATAGTCCTTGCTTATCTGGGTAGGATAATGAAGTAGCTTATTATTGTCAGAGGTTATCACTACTTAAGTTTCTGGTGGTTTGCTTCCAAAACATAATCTAATTTGTCTATCTGTCCACAAAGGGGAGGAATTTCCATGCTACAGAAAACTCAGCTGCCTTTTTGAGGTCCAGAACACTAAGATCTTTCCCTCTGTAATCATCATATATCCTCATGGAAACATTAAATATATTACAGCCAAGCGCCAAAAACATTCTTGAATGCAGCAACTTTTTTTTTTTTTTCAGTTTTTATGATTACAACTTTCAATTCTTCTAACAAGCAATGCTGAAACAATGAAATCCAGCAAATTTCTCAAACATTTATCTTAGCAACTTGCAAAGAGGAGGAACAGGTGAATTGGCTGGCAGTACAGTAGGGCAGTCTCAGAAACCATAGACATTTTACTTTACTGTTTACTCTAAAACGTCAAATGAAAAAGCAAAAAACCAACAGAAAAGTTATTGCAGAACTTGTGCTGCGCACTTAAGGAAGTGCTGCCTCTCAAACTTCTCAGTCTTTTTCACAATTCTCTTCTTGTAAGTGTGGTATCAGCAACATTACATATACAAATACTGTTCTACTTAGTTGAGTCTTGGCCACGTGCAGTCTTGTGCTTTAATATATTGTGAAGAACAGTTTCTTTGATTTATCTTCCCTTTCTACTTTATCAAATGAATCCATTATCTTTACATTACTTCTACATGTCCAGCAGTGCAACTGCATCTCTTCCTACTATGTATACAACGAAAATTCCACTGTAAAAGGACTTGGGAAGTTAGGCCATGGGGTAAACATACTGTTGCAAATGAATCCTTCAAGTTTCTCTTACTTGCCATCATCAAGATGACAAAATGACAGACCTGTGTAGCATTTGATGATAATTCAAACCACCTGGACTGTAAAACTGGAACTCAATGTCTACAATGTCTATGGAGAAAATGTACATTTTCAACTGTAACAACTGCAATTAAAAAGAAGTCACCAGGTAGCATGCATTTTCAGTTAAGATCTGGCCCTGATACCTCTTTCCTTGATTAAAAAATTTACTTCTTCCCACAAACAGTGTGTATCTACTCTAGTACTGATCTCAGAAATAAAGCACTCAGAAGTTTGGAAAGTGTTGCAAGAATACATATAGCCCTGTACAGCTCAACTAAAACTGACTTGCTGTATATTTTTATTATTATCTTTATATAATCACAGGTTTTATTTTCACCCACATCTTAACTGATCCCATTCAACTGCTTCCTGACTCAACACCATTTCTCCCACTCACATCTTTCAGTTCTTGCTCTTTTCATTGCTTTCTCGTTTCAGTCTTACTCTATGTTAGTCCTGAGTTCACTATTGAATGTATAAATTTCCTTCTGCCAATCAAATCCAAGTTCAAGTCCTACAAAACCCTAAATCTCCTCCTTTATCCTTTTCCAACCAACAGCCCAGTCAGCTGTTGTATTCCACATTATACCTCCCAACTGTTAAGAAACATTATGTAAAACCAAGAAGTCCTTTATTTTTCATCTCTCTTTGCTCAAACCCAGCTCCTTTCCAGATCTGTCTCCAGCACAATATCTACACATTGTCTTCAGAATCTTCTTCACTTTTCACTTTCCCTCCTAATCTTCTGTCTGCAAACTTCCCTTCTACTCAGTCTCTCCCAGTCCTTAATCTACATCAAATCTAATTATTTCCTTCTCTTTTTGCAACATACAGTATGTGTTTTTTCCCCTCACTTCCTGAAGGTCAGCATGGTGGACTCAGTAAAAATGAAGAAGAGTTTTATATTTTCAGCTCTAGCACCTGACTCCACACTTGGACCCACACAGGGTCTGTCCCAGCCGTCAGTAACTGACTTCATGATGTATGTGCCATCTCACTGCACTTGACTGTAAGAGGATAGAGCAAACTCCCATTGGGGGAGCATGTTACATAAGGCAGCATAAATCAATGAAAGGTTTAGAGGTTCAAGGTGGAGAAAGCCAGCTAACCACAGTCAGGTCTGCCAGCTAACCACTTTCAGGTCTACCAGCTTTATGGGTATATTATAAACATTTTTCTTGGAAAGGAAAGGTACTAGCAAAGTAATAACATTTTCTGAGAGAAAAAATTAATGCATCCAAGTGTAAAAAAGTAGACTTGTTGAGTTTTTGTTATTTTTTTTCCTACTCCTTTTTCTATTTTCTCCTGATTGATGAGGAGTGTTGCATATTCTCTTATTCTTAGTACTAAGTTTTCACATCTCTTCTACCTCTACTCTCCTAAATAATAAGACAAAACCACCATACCTCAAAACTTCCTGTATCTTACTTCAGTACTGCCATAAAAATGAACCATTTTACTAGATGTCAAGCTATATAAACGTGCCCGAGTTGCTGCAAGTGGATTATGCTCAGCAGGCCAAAAGGGCATGTGCCAGTAGGCCAAGTCAGTGCCATGACTGATTCTCCTTGGCTAGCCTAGAAGACCCATCATGCTCCTCCTTGCAGCTTGCCTTCTCTTTTAGTGATGCAAATATTATTCCAGGTTTCAGCCTTGCTATTGTAAGTGTCCAGATGTCTTGTGATCTCATTGTTTTAGTACTGTGAAACATTTTTGAGTTTGAAATGGATTTATAGAAATGAATCCCATTCTTTGGTTTTTGGATTCATGGTTTGAGCCTAGAAAGAATTAAGAACAAAAGGCTGAAGTTATGCCTTTGGGATACAGTGGATTACAGACAAGTTGAACCAAGTTTTCTTAAGAACTGGCCATTTTTACTGAACATAAGTGTTTGTATCTTAATTTGAAGGTATTTGTCCTTTATAGAGGTAAAGAAAGGGTCCGTATTAATAAAGGGCTATCACTACAGCTAGGCACAGAATTAGACTACAGACTATGTGAAGCTACTCAGAACTTCAAGAATTACTAAAACAAGCTCATACACTCCGTAAACTACTGCTGGGAGTACAATCATTCCATTACTGTTGAGAAATGCCAAAGGAGCTAAATCATTTTAGGTTGCTGCAGAGGCCAGTAAGGTCCAATTTACTGGGTAAGCTATATAAAACACACTCTACTTTCCATCTGAGAGAGCTGGCTTTAAGTATTTTTTTTAAGTATGTGGGAGTGCTGAAGGCTAGAGGGTGGAAGGAACCCTCAAAAGGGACAAAATTCTTTTGACAACACTAGAATTTGTACAGTTTACAAAAGTGTGGTTACTTTCCATCTTCTCTCCAACAATTTCTATTGAAAGAATTCATTTTAAATTCAAGTACAAAGTATTTCCCCCCATACATTGGAAATGCAAGTGAATGAAACTCATTTTTGAAACACTGTATTGGATTCTTATTTGGTTAAATAACCTAGATTCTGATATTATACAATTTTACTTCAGGAATTAAATAGGTTTGTGATGATGAGTAAGTTGAAATAGTTCATTGGGTTTGCAGGATTTCTTAATATGTATTAATTGATGTGGCCTGCTGCTAAGACATACCTTCATTCCTCAGAAATTTCAAGACAATAGCAGAAAGATTCTGTTTTCCAAACTAGGACAACACTAGTCTTGCTAAGAACATATTACTAGTCTTCTAGTAGTTTTGAGTCTTGGAAATTAAATAGAGTCTCCCAGGAAGACAATAGCAGTCCAAACCTGGCACAAGTCTTCTGGGCTTTCCTACCAGAGATACCACACTCATTATTCAAAGCACAAGACTTCTCGTCCTCCCCAGGCAGGCAGTGGAAGAGCATGGAAGGTCAAGAAGTGCATGCAAAGGAGGTCATGATTGCTGTCCTACTTTTTATCTTGCTGTTGAGAGATTTATTTTTGCCATTTTATTAAAGATGCTCCTTTTGCCACCTCTCACTTTTCTACCTTTATATAGCACTTCATATCAGCTAGTCTTTGCTTATTAGATAAAGGGGGCAGATATTTATTCACTACAGTCACAGCTATGCAAACAGGCTCAAGAACTGTCAGAAACATGGTAAGGCCTGTGTTTAGCCTTACACTGATAGAAAACATAGTATGACAAGATAAACATCAATTAAAGGAGTGCTAAAGGCTGATCCTTCTTATTATGGGAAGTTAACAGTGTTATCAGAGCTGCCAGGTGTGGAAGAGTCATTTAGTAAAGGCAATTTCAATTTCTTCAAAAGGAATAAAATTAAGAGAATCCATTCAATTATTGTCAGGAATGACTCCTCACCCTCTCCCAAGACAATAATTTTAAGTGCTAGAGGGAGAGGAAATAGCTCATTATTTTAAGTGGGTTGGATTGCTTTCCATCCCTTCCAGTTCTACTGGGAAAATATTTAACATGGAGCAAACACTGTGGAATCAATAGACTTCCTGTTGTCAGCTTTTAACTGCAACTTCGCTAACATTTATAGGCACAGATCAAGCAGTAAAAAAAATTCCTAAGCTGATTTACTTCCTGCCACAGTAGGTAAAGCACACCAAAACACTAGTACTTTCCCAAGTGGCTACATGCAATTTTTAGCTGAAGATCTTCACTTTATACCCTTGATAAGAACAAATAAAGTCATAGTGAACACCAATATCCATTACAGTTAACCAAAATATTCTTTTCTGTCAGTGGTGCTCTTTGGTTTTTTATGAAGTGGAAATCTATTCCAACTGTAGTAAGCATGCAGCATACCTCCAACCTCATGTCAGCCTCAACATGGTGGCTTGTTGCCAACATCCATACAGCAAGTTCAAACAGAATAGTTTGTAGGTCTGTCTCGATGACTGCCCATTAACCTAATTTTACCAGTTATGAATCTTTGTCCTTGGTTGATCCCTAACCCCAACAGTCAGCCCTAAACTACCCTCAGCCATTCTGTTTACCATTTTCTATGTGGGCCTCGCAGCATCATTTACTCTGAAGCCAAACAAGCCCAAAATGTAGATTTAGTCTGTGGGATATGTTCAGCTGCTAAACCAAATTTTGCTAGTCAAGTTTCTGGCTACTAAATCAAAAGATCAGTACTTGCTGGTTTGAGCCCTAATTTTGTAATAAACCAGGGACACCTAGTGGATTTTATAACTTGATTTATTTATTTTAATATTAATTTCAGACAGATAGCCTTAATCCAGAGTAGCAGACACATTGAGATGTTGTCTGCACTCTAGCACACGCTTTCCTACAAAGCATTCCTTAAAGGCATTCACTTTAACATGTATTCATATGTCCCATCTGGGACCATAATGACCTATATTTAAATGCCTCTTGATGACTTAAGCACTTAACCTTCTCCATCACCTTCACCAAGCACAGACCTACTCTTGAAAATTGTTTGGTTTTTTTTTTTTTAAATAACTCTTACTGCTTGTCTTGCCTGCTAGCATGACTGTTAGTCCCAATATAATCATTCTTTTAGCCCATCAGCTTCCTGTAAATTGAGGTAAACCCTGGGGAAGCCTTCCAAACCAATTATATTATTTTACACAATTGCTTGAGTCTGCAGATGTAGAACTCAGGCAAGTAACCTTTATTTCTTGCAGGCCAGTACTGGTGTATCCCCCTACACTGAGCAGGTCTGATGCTGCTACACGCAGCTTCTGAACAGTAATCTGGATTTACACATACTTGCACTATGAAATCACTCCCAGTACTTTACCTTAGCTGGAAGTTCTTGTGTGACCTTAACCAAGAATCATGTAGCTAGCACAAGCCACATTGAGCATTAAATTTATTTGAGCAACCTGTACAAAGCCTAACTTTGAAATTTCAGCTGACCCCTTTTACCGCCTTGAACTGATTTATCCATAGTTTGCCTTAATTAAGTAAGTAAAAAGATTAATAGCCCCTGGTGGCAGCAGTTACTTAGCAGGTACTGTGGCCTACATCTTGTCTCTTGTTATTTCCTGATTCTAATTAAACCGTGCCTTTGAAGAGGAGACAGATTGCAGCCTGACGAGGTGACTTAGCCTAAAGTTAAGGTGCTCACATTTTGGTTTGATTTCAGGCTCAGGTTAGTTGTAGCCAGCTTATTGTTACAACCACAGAAATAAATTTTACCAGGTGACTCTGGGTGAGTCTGTGAAGTGTTAAATACATCCAGATATCTTAAGATTTTTTTTTTGTCTTCATGGACCCTAACTGCAATTCTTGGACCAGTCTTTCCTCTAGCTGATATAGTGTATCTTATACTTGTTTCCCTAATAACCTCTACGTAGCAAGGTGATGTCTAAAAGCACCTATTTAAGATGGAAGAACACCATGCCTAGCCATAGTTGAAGAATGTTTCTGCCCAAATTCTAGTCCTAGAATAGATTTAAGAATTAAATTATCATTGTGCATAGAATGGAAGTTAGTCTCTGTGCTTCATAAAAGAGGTCCAGAACCATGGCTTATGCCAATGAATAGCCTAAAATACAGAGATTATACAGGCTTATTATAGATTATATGTGAGATGTGCACATATGGAAGGTCTTTTGGATTAGACAATAATGGCATTTTACTTATAAAATGAAGTAGTTCAAAAGCTCTGAACCTTTAGGGAAGTATCTCTTTATTTAAAAATACACGGTGCTGTCAAATAAATAGTCACACAAGCATTTGGTTTTTGAGGTCAGAAAAGTTTATTTTGAAATTATGTTTTATTTTTTAAATACAGTTTTTAGTCTATAAATCCTTTTCACTGAAGTAAGTACAAGTCCACAAGGAAATAGAATATCTCATTGACTAGTTTTATGGTGTCACAAATATCCTTTCAGACTCTTCTTCCTATGGAGTGTTAGGGTCCGAAAGATTTTACTAAGACAAGGCAGAGCTGCTAGCAGTATAAATGTTTATTAAAAATTGTAAAAATAAACATATATAAATATCAGTAGCCAATCAATCATTGGTCGCCCCGTGCCAAATTGGAACGACCACGACTTGAGTATTCCAGAGGTTTTTATAGGTACCAACTTCTACAGTTAAACAAAGACTTTAAAAGTCACGCAATTAGCACAAGAATTTTACAAGTCAGATAGCAACATTGAGGCGTTGGGGGAGGATTTACGGCCATTCTGGGGAGTTGTTCTTCTGAACCCCCCCTTTTCATTCCTTCTCCTCCCCAGAGCCTGGGGCAGATGGCCCTTATCTTCCAAGGCCTCTGGTCTATGTACCAGACTAGCTAGTAAGGGGGGAAGGCCAGACCAGGCCTGCTACTCATCCTCGAACTAAAAAAATAAACAAGGAAGAAAGAAATAAACAAAGACAAAAGGTACCCATGACAGGAGGGACCTGTCATGGAGGAAACCAACCTGTAGTCAAAATGCAGTCATGATCTTGCCCTTTCACTGACTTCTTGATCTCATTTCCCAAGCATCACTGGAGTCATGTCTGTGCACGTTATCTATATTGCATCCATCTTTCAGGGACTATCAGCAGTATATTCCCTAGGTAGCGTCAAGTTAAAATTCAATGTTGGCAACATCTTGTGGTATATAATAAAATTTTCCATCTTTTCTTCCAGACTGTGAATACCTGAGACAACTGTACAGTTTTATTTGAGAGCTACTGGAATCCAGTCACTTCTAAGGTGCAGAAATGCAATGCAAGCCAAATGAGAAAACAGAAGCTGTTCCTGTGAGTGCCTGAATACAGGAGCTGAAGTCAATCCACTTGATAAAAGCAGGAAGTAAAATACATCACAGAAAGAATTGGAGGACTGAGCCAGTGCCTGCAAATCTAAGGATGCAGGGCAGAGGCATTACAGACCTCCACCAGGACTCCCCAACTGCAGCAGCAGTCTGAAGTATTGCTATCTCACAGCATGTAGGAAACAGCGCACCTGCCCTGGCTCAAGACCCAAGGGCCCCCACCCCCTCTTCAGCCGCCCAGGCCATGGAGCTGCTGAGCAACTGGAGAGTCCCAGGCCCTGACCTTAAAGGCAGCTGCGGAAATGAGCTGCGCGAGCTACTACAGCCAGCTCCTTCGGAAGACCCATGAACATTCAGTGCTGTCATGTTTTCCACTTAGGCTCTCAGAAGAGGCAATTGCCTGCAGAAAGGGACTACTAGAAGAGGCTGCTTCAATTTGGATTTGGGGCTTTTGAGAAGATATATGCAAAATATATGTACACATTAATTTTTTTGCCCATGCTTTAAGGATGTCAAAAATAAACAAGGTTGGTTGCTATTCTGAAAAGAAGATTGTGTTAGAGTACTTAGAATAAGTACTTGAGCAGAAAGACTCCTGAAGGAGGGAAACTAAAACTAGAGCAGTTCAGATACATCTTCACCCAAACTTGGTTAAAACAAGCAAAGCTCATTTACATTTTAACTCTCCTATGCCTCAATTTTTTCTTGAGTTTCTTCCCCCCCACACACCTTTTTTTTATTTTTTATTTTCCAAATCAAAGCTTTGGATGAAGGTGTTTTTTCAGAAGTGAAAATTTTCCCTCAAATAAGTGTTCATCCACACACAGAGGACTTGCTTTCAGCAAGGCATGATGCCACCCTGCAGAAGTCCTTTGAAAACTCGGATAGTGAACAGGTATTATGCACCAAGATAACCTTCCCACTGAATGAACCAGCAATAATTACTGTCTTCCTCTGTCTCCTGTTTATGCAATTCTCCTGACCTTGTCTAGATCTCTGTTTCTGGCATCACCCGCAACTCTTGCAGGTTTCCAGTCTGCAGGCTGGTGATGTAATTTAAAACAAGTGTTTCCCTCTTCCTGTAGTCTGCCACGTTAGCTTTGGCCCTGCTGGGCTATATCTGAATAAGAACTGAGAGAAAAGACAGAGCTAGAGGAGTGTTTTCACAGTGAAGGAAGGTGAACCACTGGGTACCAATCATTCAGGCTTGGGTTGCTCCTACAGTCTCACATGACTCAAGCAGATGTGAGAGCTGAGGCTCCTGATCCACAGGGTGTAAAATGCAGCCCCTAAAGATGATACAGGGCATGATTCTGAGATGTCAAGCTTCACAGCATTTATAGCAGATTTCCACTACTGACTGATTACCAAGAACAATGTTTAAACTTGGCTTTCCATGTCATTATATTTCATTGTCCACCATTTTACTTCATCTTATCTTCCATAGTTAAAAGGACAGATTTTATTTTTCATACTATTTCACTAACATCCGAAGGGTAAGAGCTGTAATTAACATTTAAGGGCATTTGCCTCTAGAACAGAAATAGTTTTGAGGTAACTTTGTGCAGAAACAACACTTGCTGCCTGTGATGAAGCTGAAATATGAAGTATTCTCCTTTCTGGCCCCAAATCCCTGTTCCTAGAAAGAATTTTTTGAAAAAACTGTTAAAATTGATTATAACAAGGCTCAAACCGATGACAGAACATGTGGAAAGGTTACTTAAAAAAGGAAACAACATAAGTTAAACACTGTTTCCACCTGTTTTGGGTATTTAATAGCTTAATTTTACCCTATTTCCAAATTATCATGTGTTAATAATTACATATAGCTTTTCAAAATTAGGTGAACATGTCTCCCATGCCATGAGACTGCAATCTTTTTTTGCTTATCCTCACAGACAATATCACAGGGGAAAGGCACAGTGGGAGCAAGGGTTGTGTAGTGGTACACAGGGAGACTCAGGGAACAGAGGGGCTGCGGAACATTAGAGTTGCTCTGGTTTACCTCCAGCAGCTATGCCCAAACCAAACTGAGATAAAAATCAAAGTCTGGGGCTGGCACTGACTGATGATATCCAGATGAAAAATTTGTGGGTTGCCACTTCTGTGCCAGCTTGATTGCTGTCAGCATCATTTGTCAACATTTTTATTCACTTGAAGAAATGATGATCTTTTTGAAGGCTCCTGCTGATTTATCTTCCAAGTCTGTCAAAGGAAAAATATCAGCAGTGCTAAAAGGACAAATTCAGATAATAACTTCTTAATATCTAACAGTGTCAGTGTTTTGGTGTTTCACAGGCTCTTATTTTCTTCTCACTTGCAGATGGAAACATAAAAAAAGAAAATAAGACAATCATTTCTCTGCCCCCGTCAAAAAAAAAACCCACAACCCCCCCCATATGTGTCTTTCTTTAATGGACATAATTTACTTATTGTGAACCCTTAGTTGCAGATATTGGACAGTCAGGCATGTATTATTTCATGTATTGTTTCTGTTAAGGACTTGTTTTTAAAATAATGAGCCCGCAAGAATTTAAATACTGTCCCAAATGAAAAGAAGCTAATCTTCTCTTACAGGAAGAAGTTGAGGGATACCTTTTTTTAGAAAATTGTATTTAAAAATTGTGACATTTTGGAGAAATTTTCTAGCCCGTGTAAAGCAGGAATCTGAACTGTTTGAAGTGCCACCTTGTGGTAAGCAGTGTAACCTATTTGAAACAGAAGGCCCTTCATTTTGTACACCTGCTTGCATGTGAGCACAGTACACTGGAATTTTAATGCCAACAATCTTGAAACCATGGTATAAAAAATTAACATGATTACTAAGGATATATGAAATGGCTATTTTGTCTTATTTCAAGTATAAGATTTTTTCTTTATGCTTATAGTAAATGTAATTCCTTAGCAGCTGTTAGGAAGAGTAACAATCTTTTTGCTATATAAATTAATAAGTAAGAAGTACAGATGAATCCTATCATCCAAAGTCCTGCTGAAACTAGCCTCCACACTTTTGGTTCATGGATGAAAGAATAATTAAATCACTCTGTACTATTTAATTTAATTTTATTCTCTGTCTTTAACTATGCTGCTTATACTGAGAGTTATTCCTATGTATTGATTTGTAGAAAGTGTTACAAAGAGACAAAATTCTACTTGGATGCCTTGGGTGCAATGATATTGTTTGTAGTTACTTTTTTTTCTGGTATATTATCTAGTAGTCTGGAGAGAAATAATGCTTTCTTCTGCCAACTTCCGTCCTAACAGCCTGAGACCATTTCAGCTACAGCACAACTTCTAGTTTCTAAACAAGCATTTTTTTCCCCTCCTTTCATCTCCCTTGATATTTTTTTGTTTGGAAAAAAATTCTTCAGCACGAGGCCTTATATTGACACCAGTAGTTTTCTCTCAACTATTCTGAACTCAAGCAAATAAAACATCACCGATATTAAACAGACAGGTTGTGCAGACAGCTTAAAATCCTTTTAGGTTATCATAGCACCACTTCAGCCTCAGATTAAGGATATATAATTCATTGTTTCTGTATTCTTTTGCAGCTTCCTTTGCCTCAAGCAAGGAACACAGGTTCGTGTTATACTGAACAGGGGCACTGACACTAGTAAGCTATCAGTCCTATTCCTTGAAGAGCTCTTACTAGTTATAAAAACCCAAATCCATGCTTGGGTGATTGCCAGAGCTCTTGAAGTCGGTTTCTATGTGCATGCAAACTTACTGTAAAACTGTTGTTTAGTTTCCCTCCTTTGCCCACAGCATTTGAGGGGTGAAAGGAGAAAGGCCACGCATGTAAGTGAAATTGACAGTAGCTTACATTAGATGCCTCTGGGCATTAAGTATGGGATTGGCAGGACACTGAAAACCAACACACACCAAGTTTTTTATTTTAAAATCCACACAGAGATCAATACAAAGTTTATTTTAGTTGGGATTGTGTTATTCTAATTCCCCCTAATAAGTAGCATGAAGCAGATATCAAGAATGCTATTTCCCTTTACTGTAAAACAGCACCTGAACAAAGCATCTATTAAAGCTAGAACTTACATTCTAAATTTGGGACTAAAGTTCAGTTTTGAAAGAGAAGACCCATACATTTTCCTCAAACTAATATTTTGAATATAAACAACTCCATTTTAATCAGTCTTCCTTGCCAAATTATTCTTTTCATAGTAAAATGTTTGGCAGGGAGGCATTTTTTTGACAATAAAAATTATTAAGATGACAAATTGAATACACGTCATTAATAAATCTCATTTTGTGAATCAGTCCAATGCTACACCAACATAAAACCATTATTAACTCTTATTAGTGCTGCTTAGCCCTTCCACACATAGAAGAGGTGAAACTTCTGAGGTTAGTCAAGTTTCTTTAAGATACAAAAGTATGCGAGCTTCACGCTCATGTAGGTTATGATTTTACTACTCACTATTGAGAGGAGGTTAACTGGACAGCCCATTGCCACCAGCTTCTACTAAATTCTTAAATCTGCCTTTGAAAATATTTTTTTATGTCAAAATATCAGTTCATAAGGGAATATTTTTCCAAACACTACCCTTTTTTGTAGGCAACCAACTTACAGAATCTTTCAAACTTCCAAGATATGTGGTACATTTATTGAACAAACTATGCTACATCATATGACCAACTGCCTTTGCTGTTTTCACACTAGTACCATATTGATGGCATAAGGTTTTCTGTTATAAGCTTGTTTGCCATGCATTTTTTATTTGTTACTGGAAAATTTTGCTCATGGGAATATAAATCCATGTTACTGGAATGTAGGAGGGGGGGCGCTTCCCCTCACCTTCCTTCAAATCTTAAAGTTTGCAAAGTATTTCTGCAGATTTTGTCTATACCTCTGTATGTTCTCCTCCAGTGCTGTCCTAGGGGAGATGACTAGCCATACAGCATGCTTTGGCGCATCAACATCTCTCTCGAAATAACTGAATAAGTTTGACTCAGTCTTCATAATTCTGTCAGTACAAGAATGAGTCCTTTAGCCCTGGTAAGTCCTCTAGTACCCCCAGTACTCTGTCATCATCTGTCCTCTAGCTATCTCTCTTCCTAACTCACAGATCTTATTCCAGTTCCTAACTTTTCTGACTTAAGCATATGACACTTTATCAAAAGCTTTAGTGTCAATGTGATTCCTAAGTAAAAATCAAAGTAAGCTATTAAACTGGGTAGCATGATCTACCTTAGATAAATCTGTTCCATATTTGATTCCAGTTGTACTTTCATCATTTCATTTGGATCCTGTCATGTTATCGAGTCTAAATTAATAAGCTTGTAATAATATAGAACGTTTTACTTTCCATTGCCTACAAAGTGTTGCTGCTCTCAATTGCACAATACTTTGACTGACCTAATAAAATTATTCAGACACCTTACAGGTGGACTTACAGTTTTGTAAGTAAATTTTAACTTCTTGGATGGAAATTACCTGCTGTCTTGATGCAGGTATGTTGCTTAGTTTCTTTCTTGTAAGGCAACTTCTGTTTCTCATTTCATAAGCCTTTTATTCTTTCTGTACCAGGTCCACATAGTTCATCTTCTTCAAAACAGAGGTGAATTATCACAGACATAGATAAATGTATCTGAATTGTGCTAATCTTGACTCCACATATGATGCATTTCATTTATATGGTCAAAGAAGGTTTTCAGTGTTTCTTTTCCAAGGGTAATACAGCTTTCGCAAATTTTTTTTATTTCTAAAATTCCTTTTCTGTCTTGTATTCTCTATTCATTTACTATTATCTGGTGAGAATCTGATTTGCTCCTTCTGAATTACTGTATCTGAATTCAGTAGTTACTGTCTACTAATTCACTTCTTAGAAGAGAAATAAAATTCAAAAGCCAAATTCATTAACATACTCAGTTGTAGGGGACACCTAACAGGCATAATAATCCTTTTTTTTTACCTTTTTTTTTCTTTTTTTGGTTGGGTAATACAATCACTGCAATCTAAGTCAAAACAATAAAAATATGACATTTTGTTAAGCCTGTAAATATTTGTGAAAAAGAATCTATTACAAATTACATCCATGGATCCCTTAACATCACTGTCAATATTTATCCAGTGAGGAGACAATTTTATGTAACTTACACAGTTCTAATTTGTATTAGAGTTCCTGTCTGACAACACTTCAGAGATCTCTACTCCTATCCAAATCTGAGGCTTCTTTCAGTTTTCCTTAATGTTTCTAGCCCTTAGCTACTTATATCATGGTTCCTTTTGCCATGGTCATCAGTTCAACTTGAACTTAGCTCTGTTTTCTCATCGTTTCCATATAAATGCTGGAGCTGACTTACACAAACCTTATATTGGTAAACCTTCATAAGAACATAGAACAAAATTCACAGGGACAAGTAACATCACATGCTTCATAACTGGTGTTACTGGGACTTCTCAGTTAGTACTTTTTCCTGTTCTTTTACTTCCTCTTTTCTCCCCATGACTTTTGCTACTTGTTCTTGCCTCTGCAGAACGACTGAAAACCTATGGTTGTCACACATTGAATTTTCTGATGTGCATAGTGTTTAATTCTTTTTCTTAGTTTTCTCATATGCTGGCCATTTAAGATTTCAAACTTACAACAGCTTTTTTTTCCCAACAGATTAGCTCAGGAGGAAATGCCACGCCCCTTTAATGAATGGCTGGAACTTTTTCTCCATACCCAGATACATTTTGGAGTACTGCCAAAAATGACCAAAGAGAGAAGGACTTGAAAGACCTTCATCAAGAATCAGCCACATGCACAGTTCTCCGTATTTTTCTTCCCTCTAATTATTGCACTTGCTGTTCCCTTTCTTTTTAAGTCTGTTATGAAATTCTACCATGTCTCTTTCATTTATCTGTAGCAGTTTTAATTAGCGGGCAGACATCATTCTCCAACCTCTAAGACTTATGGCCCATCCAAAACCTGAGTTTATGCTTTTGCTTTAAGGATGGAGTGGCATTAATAACAGCAAGTTAACTAAGTTTTACCAGATTTTACAGAAATAAGTGTAAAGAAGACTTGAAGGTGAGCCCTGAAGAGTTAGTGGAATTCTATTAAAACCAACACAGAATTAGTATTGCAAAGGTGATTTATTGATGTCTAAGTGTGAAAGAGGAGGTGAAACCTGAAGCAAACATACCAAGACAGCTGACAGTTTATGCTCTTTATTTCAAAGCAGATGGATGACCACCTTTTGTAAAATAAAACAGAATTAACAGTTTCAGTTAGATTCAAAAAAGTGCCATCTCTTCAAACAACAGACTGGCTTGGTGTTATACCATCATAATCATCTGAGTAGTGCTGATACTGGTCAGTCAGAAGAGGCTGGTGCAACTCATCCTTATTTTTCTTGACACGTACAATGCATGCAGCAACAGCGAAGATAATTGCAACAAGAATAAGTGCAGTCACTATTGCAATAGTTATCATCTCTGTGACACGGAGAGCTCGACCTATAGGGAGGAAAAGTTATTAAAAGTAAATATCAAATAAATGGATAAACATCAGAGTGACAGAACAAAGCTCAATACCTGTCATTATTCATTGAGTTATCAAGTAGAACAAGTTTAAATTTTGGTTGATAACATTGGTTCCAAAATGTGAGTTAAGATTAGTCTTAGATTGCACTCTAAAAACAGACCTGTACCCTACTTCTACTATCTGGTTTGTAAGAGTTTTGAATTCTTGGTAATAATTCAATGAAAGTGTATGTTACAGGAATAAGGATCTTCTGCAAGGTTTATATCTACTTGAGAACATCAAAAATTGGAGTAGTTTAAGTGTCATGCAGGAACAATGTATAATCAGTAGCAATTGAAGTGTACTAAATACCAAACACAACTGATTTGGAAAGCCAAGGAAGAAAAGAGCAATAGATCTTTATAGAGGAATAAAATATTGTTTGTGAAATTTGAACCAGCTATGTTACTGAAAAATTTTAACCAGCTGCCAGGAGGAGAGGGACCTGGGGGTGTTGGTCGACAGCCGGCTGAACATGAGCCAGCAGTGTGCCCAGGTGGCCAAGAAGGCCAATGGCATCCTGGCTTGTATCAGAAATGGTGTGACCAGCAGGTCCAGGGAGGTTATTCTCCCTCTGTACTCGGCACTGGTGAGACCGCTCCTTGAGTACTGTGTCCAGTTCTGGGCCCCTCAGCACAAGAAGGATGTTGACGCTCTGGAGAGTGTCCAGAGAAGAGCAACAAAACTGGTGAAGGGGCTCGAGAACAGGCCTTATGAGGAGCGGCTGAGAGAGCTGGGGCTGTTTAGCCTGGAGAAGAGGAGGCTGAGGGGAGACCTCATTACTCTCTACAAATACCTGAAGGGAGGTTGTAGAGAGGAGGGAGCTGGCCTCTTCTCCCAGGTGTCAGGGGACAGGACAAGGGGGAATGGCCTCAAGCTCCGCCAGGGGAGGTTTAGGTTGGATATTAGGAAGAAGTTTTTTACGGAAAGGATCATTAAGCACTGGAATATGCTACACAGGGAGGTGGTTGATTCGCCTTCCCTGGAGGTGTTTAAGTTACGGGTGGACGGGGTCCTGAGGGACATGGTTTAGTGTTTGATAGGAATGGTTGGACTCGATGATCCAGTGGGTCTCTTCCAACCCAGTGATTCTGTGATTCTGTGATTCTGTTACATGCTGCATAAATTTAGAGGGAGAAAGACAAAATAAGGAAAAATAAAAAGCAGAAGCATCTAGGTTGGACGTTTTACCTGGCCATTCAACTTCATAGCTGTATCCCAGGTTTTCTGGTGCAGTAACAAACATTTCATTATTGGTAACCGGAGGCCAAAAAGGCACCATATTGTACTGTCGGTTATGTCCAATAGGGGCATTCTCCAGTGGATATGTTGAGATATCTATATTTGAAAGTCAAATCACATTTCTTTAAATAAAATAAAAATAATTTCCACTACTTCATTTTTTCCCCCCAATAGTGACTCAGGGTTTCCAGTCCATCACTTCTTTTTTGTCCCTAACCTAAGTTAATCTAGAAGGGTTGGTTTTCCAGTGTGATAGATCTAGAGTAGAGGGTTCTGCTCTCTCCAAAGGCAAGACCACCAATGATATCTCATTTTTTAACAAGAGAAACCAGTAAATGGTAAAATTTTTGGCTTGTGTTGGGCTTTTCATTTCTTCTTGTATAGCAATTAATGAACATATACATATGGAGGACTTAGAAAACATTTTTGCTACAATCTGTCTTTGTCTGACTATAATAATGGTGAAGAGCTCTCTCATGTAGTTCAGGAGGGCAGCTGATCCACTGAACTGCAGTGGATTTTTTTTTGCAATGTTATCATAAACCAGGAGGAAGTCAGCTGAAGCAATAAAATTAAAAAAAAAACGAAACAAACCACCAACAAAACAAAAGAAAGAAAAAATATCCATCTAGATAAGATAATGCAAAAGTTTGTGATAGGTCATGTAAGTACCACAAGGCAATACAAATAATCTCTGATAGATGATGTGGGAAAAATAGATGAAGCAGGTTGTGTAAGCTTCACAAAGACATCTCTGTTGTGCAACAGTAGCTGTCCTTTGTAGAAGAAAGAAGAGGGATAAGTAAGAGGAATACAGTCAGTGCTTTATGCAGACTAATGCCCAGACCTTAGGGTTCCATTGAATTCTCTTCCTAATTAAATAATGCAAATTTCCTTCCTCCTTGATTTCGATTTTTTCTTCTCTCCTTGCAGTTCCTTTCTTCTGTCCTTCCTACCTCTCTTTCACTTCCTCTATTTTTCCTTTTCACTTCTCTTTTCAGAGTTAAAGGATCAAGGACAGCAACAGTGGCCATCCTTTGAAAGGACATGGGAATTGTAATAGGATGCTGGTAATGAATTAAAAGGTGGTCAATGTGAATAGTGAGGATGTGCAAGGCATCTGATCTTGTCAGACAAGAGGAAGCATAGATATTTTAATCCAGTCAGTGATGTTATATCCATGAATTATTTGGACCTTCCATGGCTATGCTGTCTTTGCTCTACAGAAACAATATATTTGTACACTTGTTGTCTTAAATCGTGCCTGGTATCCCTGGCCAAATTTGTTCACAGGCAATGAGTTGAAAATGGCTATCACTGGGGTGAGAAAGGGAGCTTACTAGTTATTACTGTGTCCTTAACTGTACTAACTGCTATAATTCCCATCCTCTCTACTAAACTTAGGGGCACCTTGCTGCCTCACAAAAGGTAGCAGAGCCCCTGTGACTACAAAGATTGACAGCCAGCCATCCTGCTTCTGTCCATGAATATATCTTACCTGCAGAATACCTTCTCAGCCACTCATCAAAAACAGCATCTGTAAACGTGTGCAGGAGAACAAAAATGGGATCGTTTGGTGACAAATGTGTTTGTCCTCCTGTCCCATTCAAAAATAGATGAGCCAAATTGTGAAGACTTCGAACCGCTGGGTCATATTTCCCTGAGGGATCGCTGTATCCTGCAAGTACAAACAAAGAAGAACAAAAAAATCCCAGTGAAGATTCTGTTTAGAAGCTGCAGTCCCAGCTGGATACTTTTTTCTCTGGAAGTATGTCATGTTGTTGTGTTGTTCTGCTTAACCTGTGTGAGTAGCTAATTCTCTGCCTACTGGAATTTTAGAAGTGTCCATAGCATGTATAATTTTAGAATTCATATAGTCTTTACAAAAGAATGCTGAGGATGTGGAGTGTATACCTGCTGGGATCTAATGTGAAAATGGCCAAGATAAACCACATCATGGCATGAAAATAAGCATATATATTTTGGACATACATATCTTCATCATAACTGAAATAGCTGTGTGCTGCTTCTAACTGCTGTCATAATTGCGTGTATGTTGTCACTTATCCAAATGAGCCAGTTGTTACGTTTCCACACATTATTTCCATGCTTACTGCAAACACAACTCAACAAGTTTCACATGCTCCATTTGTTTCTCTGAAGATAGTCCATGTAACATCATTAGTATCAAACACCTAGTAACTCTCATGTCAGATGTCAAAACCTGGAGTGTCAAGAAAACCTTTCCTGCTTTTAAGGTACAGCCAAACTTGCTACAGAGGGGATCATACAGTTAATATGCTAAAGCTAAGTTTAGGTACCTAGATCTTGATATCTGATTTTTCGAATGTAGGAAGCATCCTGGATTTTCATATATATATATGGTTGTTGGTGCAGATTCCTAGTTTTTTTCTCTAAAGAGAAATAAAACAGTGCATAAACTCCCCATCACAGGAATTATGCCTCTTCAAAACAGCCAGAGGATCTACTGGAGGTCTGACAGGGGTCAGAACTGCCACTTCATCTTTTCTCATGAACACTAGTCTTTGCTATTAAAAATCTGGATTAAAGTGCAGAATCAGTTGGCAGGATGCTGGCTAAACAACATGGATCAAATCTTTAGTCTGGTTTTTGTTTTAGATAGTGTGTATTCAGAGGCCAGTGACTGAAAATTTCATTTTAATTGTGTACAGACAAGAACAGAGTTATATGGTGCAGGAAGAGGGACTAATATGACTAACAGCAAATCCTGTAACCAGATCTCACTTAGTACTTCATTTCATTAAGAACTACCAAGGCTTATGATTTGTTTTGTTTTCTTTCATTCATTTTAATCCATATACAAAAGTAACTGCTATGAGCACTTATTTTCCTCATTTAAGGATATAACTACTTCCTTTTCCTAGCAAAGGGTACTTGTTCTTAGCAATGGCAATCTATTATTAGGTTAAAGGATGTCAGCTAGTTTCTACTTAGTATGGCAGTGACAGACTTTTAAGGTTTTTACACATTTAAAGAACTGACGTGAGGTATAAAGTAATTTACACTGAGCTCATTTCCTCTTTATATTAATCTAATACTTAATGCTAAGAACAATGTGTCTTAGTCCAATATCTACTTTCAAACTTATACTCCCATCAGGAAAAATGGCAATCCTGCTCTCTTGACTTATTTGGAATTGTCCCAGATCCTTTTATTTATCATATTTACCTTCTACTGTGTTACGAAAGCTGTCTGTTGAATTGGAATAGAAAGGAGGAGTATCAAATACACCAACTTCCAAGCACTGAGCAACGTCCTCAGGCTCTGGGAGACGCTGTACCATGGGCCGTGCAACATTTCCAGCAGGATTTCTTTGGATGGGACCACCCTCAGTGCCTAGGGGTGGAGAGAAGCAGGGAAAAAATGTTGATGCAAAACAGCAAACCACAGAATGCATCCTTTTAATGACTGAACCAAAGGGAAAAAATCCCTTGTAAATGGCACTTAAACTGAATTAGTGTGTTAGTTCCTCATATCAGGCAAAGAACCTGGATCTTACTGGAGTCCTATATGCTGGATCCTTTGCATCAGAATTTAAAAAATTCTCTGGAAGCAATTTTGGTTCTGTAAGTGTTTTGGTGACATTTTCTATAGTTTTTCAATATGGTTTATTAAGAAGACCCAGGATAGAAGTTTTGAGGATATCCTGACAGAGTTATTTGGGAAAGGACGATAAATTTTTTTTTTGTAGGAGGTGAACCCAATATGGTGTTTTTTTCCCTGTTTTTTCCCCAATTTCAATGAAGATACCGAGTAGAAACTTGAAGGTGATGAATATATAAGTACACTGTTGGGATTTTTTTTGCTGTCATAGCTGAGGTAGATGTGTTAGTATCCAGTATTCTTCATAACTTAATCTATGCTCCACATAGTATGTGTTAAATGTTCTCCTTTTGAGGACAAAATTCCATGGAGTTGATAAATGCTGAAGGCAGAAGAAAACTTAAGGTTCAATTAAGAAATTACACTGACAGATTTTATTATTTGTGGCAGTAGATACTGCATAAGAAAGGAAGGCAAAGCATTTAGTGCTTCCTTAGCTACAAACTCCTTACCAAATTTTGGACTGTTTGGTATCTCATTGAAAGACACATAAGTATGTACTGTCTCAGAATACTAATGAAACTATGATAAACAATCTTAAAAAAAATTTAAGACTTTTTTTTTCTGGGAGAAGCCATTGTAGTGTAAAGTGTTACATTTATTTACTCTTGAAAAGATTTTCTCTCCAAATATCTGCCAGGAGTCATACTTACTGTTACAGATGGTTCCCAAAGTTTCATAGTCTTCTGTATTTTCACATATCACTCGCCACTGAGAGAAGATTGAGTTCTGACTGATAAGAGAGACATCAAAATTGCTTCTAGCACCCATCAAGTCATCTGAGCAGATGTCACAAGTGTTCTGTCCTGTTGCAAAGTTCCAGTAGGGCAGTCCAAAAGTAGGGTCCTGCAACATGTTCTAAAACACATAAATATGGTGTTAATACATGTATGCCCCATTTAGCTATAATATTTACTGCTAGAAGTATGCTAAAAACAATTAAATACATCTTCAAAGGAGCCCAAGTTCTGCCTCATGGAGGAGAAGAGCTCTATGGAAAACCCTATTGAATCAATTTTTAAAAATTCAATAGTTTTTCAGGTTGATATTATTGTTTAACAGAACAGGTAGTTGGACTATCCAATGGAGTCATAGATCTTTCTGTTAAGACAATAACTCTTCCATGAAACCATACCATAAGTAGTAAGACACACTACTTAATACTTATAACTATTTTTCCAAATATTTTTCATGGCCTGTCAACAACAGCAGTGTTTGCAGCACACAGAATAACATAAGCCAACTGCAGAACAACTGAGCAAATGGAAAAATTAGGATTGCCAGCTCTTCAAATTATCATTGTTTTGTTCTAGTTTTTGTTCTAGAGTTGAGCAGCTCTTTATTGTGTCCTGGTTTCCAATATTTGTATACCAGGATGTACTGGAAGCCAAATTAGCTGTACTAGCCATGGGGCACTAACATAAATCGGAATATATATTAAACCGCCAAGATACAGAACTCCTCAGAGATTCCACCTAATGAGATATTACTGAGACCAAATACGAGTTTTTGAAGGGAGTTTGTGTCTCAGCCTGATGCAGAGACCTTGAAGCTAGTGGAAGCACTTGAAGTGTTTTCAAAGGCTATTTAATCCTGACCTTAAAAACTTAGTTCTTTCTTCTTTATGAAGCACGATGGTCCAAGAAATAATCTATTCCTTTTATGGATAAGTCCACACAGGGAAAGTGAAACAATAGAATCAGTGATCTATGAAACACAGTATAACAAAACACTAATTTCTCTAGCCAGTAACTCACATTATTCAAATAAAATCTGTTTCTAAATCCCCAACCCCTCTCTGTAATTGTTTTCTTTAGAATTTCTGATGCTTTTATTAGTCTAACTTAGTCAAGAATCAAGGCTTTGGTATTAAAAATAACACTAGTAATAAATTTTGTTGGTCCAATAAAATGCCTCCTATGTGTTATCTAGATTTATATCTGTTTTCACAGAAGACTTTTATTTAACTTCTATGACTTCTATTATTCTGATTGAAAAATTATTTTTAGTGTCTGTGTAACATGACAATCTAAATTCTAACTGCACTCTAAAGTTTTGCATACATAATGGGTTACAGAAATTGAAGCAGAATTATTTCAACACGTGGAAAGAGCTGTTATCATTTTTGCCTATTTGAATATGAGGGGTCGTTCTTCAACTGTACAAAACCCAGCATGAACATGACTCAACATTAACATGAACTATACCTGCATGTCTCTCTCAAGCTGCAGTAGGTGGTACCTGTGCCACGTGACAAAAGCTGGTCCCTCATGGGAGAAATCAATTCCTCCAAAACTCTGCTGCCCTGGGCCAAGAAAAGTCTTCCTAACAGAATAATAATGAGACCACACAAAGTAGTTATAAATGGAAATATTTTCAAACTGTGGTGTGTTGCCATCTGGTCCAAATATTTCCTCACGTCTTCTTGTGGCAATAACAATGTCAGGGTGAATTGTCACCTTGGCTTGGTGTAAGGCATTCACAAAACGTCTCCTTTCTTCTGCACTCAGATCCAAAAGATTCCTCCTGACTGTGAGGATACAGAAGAAATAGGTTACCAAAATAACAGACACCCAAGTCTTATCTCACAGAACTAATTTATTTTGCTCCAAATAATTCCAGGCAAACCCCTTTTTCCTCTAAGCATTCATCCATTTTTTAACTGAGGCAATTCAAAGAGAACTGAACATAAATAGAAAATGTTATTTATTATCAGAAAGGTTGAGCCAAATAAAAATAAAGCCTGAAACCTTGCAGGTTTAATGCTTCTAGGAGTATTGTTACAGATTATCCTTCCATCCTGTCAGAAAAATGACAGAAAGTTCTTTGTCACACATACCTTTCACAATTTCACCCAGTATACTTAAGGTTTCCTATGAGAATGCTTTACAGGAAAAGAATACTATATAGCAATTTATAATAATTAGAAGCTCTATTGCTTGACATTTTAGTGAAAAAGTACATGTATTATGCTTGAATTTTTGTAGGAAAAATGGCAGATTCACGCATGAATTGTGAATTTCACACAGCACATCTGTCTTTAGTATCATTGCCTGCTGTTAACAACAGCAATGTATTAGTCCGTTTTAGTAGTAAATCTCAAAGCCATTAAATAATACCATTAGCCATATATAGACAGTGAAACAAGGAAGAAAATTGGCTTATTAAATACCAGTATATCGGCAAAAGGAACAGAGTCTATATCACTTCAGTCCCAGTCCAGCATTCTCTCACCTGGACTGAGAAGATTTCAGGCCAGGTTTAGACTAAGATGTAGGCAGAACTCCTTACAGGTATTCTATAATATGCACTAATTTTCATTATAAGGAATACTGTAAAATCCATAATTGTCAAAATAACTGATAGGTTATGTTGATATAAGAAGCAAAGGTCTTCAGCTTGAATCAATATGAGGAACAAAATAAATAACATCTCACTAGAAAAAGTTGTTCCTGTTTAACCTTCCTGATTTTTATAGAAATACATTTGTAAAGTATGTATTTCATCCAAGGGCTCTGTACCCTGTAACTTGCTGTTCTTTTTTGCAGAATTTGACTGATTTGCCAGCCCTGGCCACTGAAGGTTTTTTTTTTTTTTTNAGACTTAACCTGTCCATTTTCTAAAATATTTACCTGAAACACAATACAAATTTTTGACTGTTATTAAAAATAGGTATGAATTTAGGTGAAATGAAGACATCAAACTGCATTTTATAGCTATCTTATATGGATATGCCATCGATAATAAAATAATTATTTCTGAAGTCTCAGCAGCTGGGGCCAACTCTATGGGTTGACATAACAGACGGACTCCATGTGAAAACTTAAAGCATAATAACAAGCTAATTTCTCCTATTTTAAACTCATGTTGTTATTAATAATAAATCTGATTTTCTTTGCTTTCTACTGAATAGTAAAGGATTTAATAAGTGGGAAAAGTAAAAAATACTCTTTTATATCCTAGAAAATCAGATAAGGTTGATTTTGGCCTACCTCCAGATTTACTTTGCTAAAATTTTCTGTGTGTTAACATTTATTTCTTGGTTATTTTTCAGTTATCATCATTGTTGATGAGGACAGGCCAGATGATCACACTAGGCAGCCTAGCTTAGCAGTCCCAATTCATGAGTCATACTTTCTGCTTTTGATTTTGCTTCTTGGAGCTCAAAAGATGAATAAAATCCTAAGGTCTCTCCTAGAGCCCTCAAAATGTTAATTTTTAAGGAATACTACTGTTAAGGTTTTTAATTGGTAAGTAGTCCTTTGTTAACCCTTGCAAGAACATGCATTAATTCGTAGAGTATTTCCTAGATGGTGAAAATAATGACAGTACTTATTTCTGTTTCTGCAGCACTTTTAAGTGTAACACTCTAGCACTCCACATTTAAGCTAGAGACTTGTTTCTCATATAAACAGAGCCTAGCACTTACTCAAGAGATTATGGATTTTCCAACATTTCAATAGCACCTTTGAACTTTCACTAATAAAGACTGAAATGAAGATCCTTCCCCAAGCCTACTTGTCTTTTTCAATTTACCAACAGTATTCAACATTTTTATGGTCCCAGAAGGATTTCATAACCATTAAAAAAAAAATTAGACATCTGTTTACTGATATTCTGGACTAAACTGAATCTGTAGAACTCTCAGAAAGGTCCACCGTCCCTGTGCTGATTCATTTGAACAGCTCTCAGTCATGAGTTAAGGCTTTAAAAATATTGACAGTAAATTGGTTAGTCAAACTTTACAAAGCCAGGTACATAGTTTAGAAATTAGTAAGGGATTTTGAATCAAAAAAGCTGCTAACACATCTCAAGTATTTATAAGATGCTAAACATGATATCTAGATATTTATTATTCCCAGACATACTCACAAGCACACATACGCATCTATATATGCTGGTTTACTCTTAAATAATTAACCCCACCCCCAATTATTTCAATTTAGAAGTTGTGTTCTTTAATGGACTTAATCCTAATTCTGCACTGACTATGGGTTTTGTTTATTCCTTTTATTGGAGGGTAAGTATAGTACAAAAGATTCCTTAATAGCTCGTATGCCACCTTACATATAAATAAACGTAAGAGGCATTTTATATTATAAAGAAAAGAAATATGCTAAGTACATTTAGAAGCAAACACTTCCAACAAGCAATCTTCATTTTATGTTTCTGATGTGCTTACCTATATTAATTCGCTGGCTACAGGTAGGTCCAGTCCAGCCAGGGCGACATGATCCACAGTTGAAGCCAGAGAAGTTACCATTGCACCGACAGGTTTGGTTGAAGAAGCGTATGGGCCATTGCTCACGGTCATCTCTCCCATCATGGATATACTGTGGGCCATGGGGTCGTGAATCGACTGTCACCTGTACGCAGCGGCCTCTCCCTGTAGACACACCACACCGGTCACTACCTGGCCCAAAGACAGGGAAATAGTCTGGGCAACATATGCCGCTCCTCAGGGAGTCAACAGTAGCACACTGGCGAGGGAACTGAGCTCTAGCTTGGTCAAACATGCTAAGAAACCATGGCAGGGAAAGGAGGAGCAGCACTGGATTCTGCATTATGGTGAATCCAGCAAGGCTGGCTCCTTCTGAGAACTTGCAGTCCACACACAATGACTTCTCCTCTCCTGCAATGGGGCACCCAGTTCTCTCTAGAAAGAAGGAGAGAAAGAGAGAAGAATAAAACCAAGTGATACAAATATCCATGCTACCCCTTTCATTCCAGAAAGCATCTCTGAATCCTGCCTGCATCCTGACTACCAATGCTAATGCTCTTCTCCTCTCTTATTATCTGCACAAAAAATAGTTACCTAGAGCTACTTTTGTGCATTGATTTCTAAATCCTTCCTGAATGTCCATTCAGTTTGTACACCTGCCAGTAAGATTTACTTCATTCTCACAAAATACTAAAACCTAATGTGCTAGTTTTTTGAAACATTTTTCCACAATCACACCCTGTCAGCCACCCAACTATGCCCCCCAAAACCCTGGCACTTCATGCTTCTCTTTTCTGTATTTAACTAGCGTATCTTGTTCTCTACTGAACAGTTCCTCTCTGTGTTCCCTTGCTGTTCTCTAATGGCACCTCCACCAGAAAGTGAAGATAGAATGTTTCATGATAATACCTGTTCTCTGTCTAGTGCCTGTCCTTTTCTGAGATCCAGTTCTATTTCTGCACCTCTTACAGCTGTGTCTAGCCAAAAATAAGCACTGCTAATTTCTCTCCTGGTTCAGTCTGCTTACTAATCCTTCTGCCAACACAGTATGGCTTGGCCTCACCCTCCTTCTTCTATTAATCCCCTTTCTACTTCAGTGCATTTCCCTGGACTTTAAGTACTTGAACAGCACATGATTTCTTTCATGCTTATCTCCTTGTGATTTTACAAGTTTTAGCAAAGGTCAGAGACAAATACTTGAATTCAAAACAGAACAACCATGAAGGTTTTTTTCTTTTTTCTTTTTTTTTGAAATTACTTGCTAAGAAAGGGTCACTTGAAAACAGACAAAGAGCACTGAGTAAATTCACATTCAACAGACATTAAAAACAAAAAACAATTCTTCAAATGGCATTTTCAAGATCAGGCTTAAGTGATAAAGATACATTATTTAGAAAATTGAACAGTCCAATCTTAAACTTACAGCTTTCAGTTTAACTATTTATTTTCATAATCAAATAAAAAGACAATGGATGTACTGGAGTACCCTGAAATGCTAAATTCTGAGCTGGTGCTATGAAAGGTAATGAAACACAGAAAGACCAAAAAACCCCAGTTTCTGACATAAACAAAATGCTTCTCATTTCTTTGCAAGGACAATTTCCACTGAAGAGAACTGGCCTTACTCAAGCTCTCACTCCCTTTCTAATCTATCAATAAGGATGACTTTCAGTGGGTGAGGATATTGTGTCAAGAAACAGCTTAACTGGCACCAAGACAACACCTTAACAAGTTTTCTGGGAAGAGGTTCAACCACAGCCTTACTGACATAGAGCAGAAAATGGATTACCTACTTGCTATTCTACTTCTCTATATACAAGTCAAAATGTGTGAAAGAACCCAATTCTGTCAGGGCACAGTAGTAGTTTTTTTTGTGCATTTATTCTTACCTGCCTGCCATGGACCACAGTGAACCTTACCAATTGTGGCTTGTATAACAAAACATGTTATAGCTTACTTCAGACTTTCACCACACTTCTTCATATCTTTAATTCATTCTCCATTTGCAAACAGGAATATTTGATAATGTTTCAATGAAATTCTTTCCTTTTCTGGCTTTCATTTTGTTCTTCATTTGAGCCTATTTCCTCTTCTTTACTAGCTTATTCTATACCCTGCTTCCTTCCAAGTTTAAACCTCTTCTGTTTAAACATATCTGTTGAGACACATGTGATGCAAATTAATCACATCAGATGGTAAACCAAAACTCTCAAAATTTTTACCTGAAAAGAATTCCCAGATCAAAGAAGTATATATGTTTTAGCTATGAATATTCTGCAAATACAAAAAATTCATAATACGCAGGGAAAAATCCTGCTCCTTAAACAAAGCTCTGGTAAAAATTCAAACATATATACTGACTGGGGTTGCCTGGCATCATAAAACTTCACCTTATAGTGGTGGACAGGATGTAGACCTTTTGTAAGGTACCTTTTGTGTAGCCAGTACCTATGAATTTTGTTCTGATAATTACTAGAGTTGTGCAGCTGAGGGTCATTTCCCTTCTTTGGCCCCAGATACTCACTTGGGTTTCCTGCTGGAAGTCTTGCTGAACAGTTTGGCATTATGCAATCTCTTTTATAGTTTTTATTTTGATATTGTTTCCCTTAGAGACTGCTTCTCCCCTACTGTGCCTGGAAATATTTGACCTTGGAGATTATCTAAATGCATAACATCTGTGTTTCTGTTGTAGCATTCAGAAAGGGTTTCTCCACATAAGCAAGGTAATGAAGAAAACTTTGATGTGTGAGCCCCTTGCTCAGTATTTGCCTGTGTGGACTAAAAGTCCTGTGAACAGAGTTAGTTAATATGCTAGATGTTTAGACACTGTTTGCACAGTTTTTGTTGTGTAAACATTAGTTCTTGTTGAGAACAGGTCTCTATACAGCTATATGAGGATTTGCTGTGGACTATAGCCTAACGTACTGGAGAATATTATGAAAACATAGCTGATTCTGTTTGTGCTTGAGTGGTGATGAAAGTTGATATGCTGGCTCTGTCTTACCTCATGCTATTAGCTGTTAATATGGTATTTACTGAGTGCCCAAGTTTTACAAATTCTTTAGATGATTATGTACTTTGAAAGCTACTGTAGTTTGCTAAGATTTTTATTCCTCAGTCTCAAGATATGTACAAACACCCTACAAAAATTAGCTTTTGTCACCTTTGCCTAAGTTACATGGGAAGTAGTTTAGTGTTATTACTGTTATTTGTCTATCACCTCTTGGTGTGATCACAGTATCACAGAATCACAGAATCACCGGGTTGGAAGAGACCCACTGGATCATCGAGTCCAACCATTCCTATCAAACACTAAACCATGTCCCTCAGGACCTCGTCCACCCGTAACTTAAACACCTCCAGGGAAGGCGAATCAACCACCTCCCTGGGCAGCATATTCCAGTGCCTAATGACCCTTTCCATAAAAAACTTCTTCCTAATCTC
>WAAB01019072.1:1181-14299 GCA_013389865.1 Piaya cayana
AAAAAAATCTGCAGGGGTGTCTCTTCAACCCATTTCAGTGTTTTGCTGCAATTGCCTTTCCTGCTAACTTATTCCATATGTTTATTATCCTTTCTGTAAAGTAGCCACGCCTGACTTCTTAGTTTCTTTTTATATTTGAAATCATTTGTCATTTTTGTTTAATGTCCATTCAGTTTTGAAACCATCATCGATTTTACCATTGCTTATTCACATAAAACGCAAATACAAACTCTTGTGCAAATAAATGTGATAAAATTTCAACTTGGCCGGGCTTTTATTTTAAAAAGTTTTAGTGGTTTTAACTTTTTGCTGTCAGCTTGGTTGGTGAAAGCAATTACTGCTTCCTTCGAGAGTTATGGAGGAGAATCATTCCCATTGTTAAGGGAAAGCAAAATACTGATATTTGAATCATAGTATCATAGAATCACCAGGTTGGAAGAGACTCACCAGGTCACCGAGTCCAACCATTCCCACCAATCTGTAAACCGTGTCCCTCAGCATCTCATCCACCCGCACCTTAAACACCTCCAGGGAAGGTGAATCAACCTCCTGGAGACCAGAGAAGAGTCACTGGTCCATTGCATTTGCTAAGGCTGATGTAGCTGAAAGGACCCAAGAGCTGCAACCCTTAATCTATGTGCTCCATCCCCAAGAGGAAAACAGCCAGGCCCCCTCTTCAAAGCAAAAGGAGTGTTGGTAAAAGAATGATCAAAGAACTCCTGAGGCTGTACAGCAGGACAGGGTAAGGAGCAAAGTAAGGCTTGGGCCACATCTCCAAAAGTAATTAAAGGTTAATGTTTTCATTCGGGATTTTCAGCTGTGATTCCTCTTGCTGAGACAGGCCCCTCAGCATAGATCTTCTCTTACAAGTGGTTGAGGTGAATGCTTTCAAGCAAGGATTTGACTCAAAATAGTGGTTGAATCAGGAAAAAGACTGAGAATTCAGGCTAGTCGCTCAGCCCTTAATTACTACTCGGTCCTCAGAACTCATTTATACAGAAGTCTGGACTGAACTAGAGTAAGAAGAAGTTTAATGCTCTAACCTGGCAATTAGAAAAATCACTAGGTACACAGGAAGGTGAAATTTCAGTCTCTCCTCAAAAGCGTTAATGCAAATAGGCAAGAGAACTGTCATGCTGGAAAAATCTTGGTTTTCCTCGAGCTTTTTTTTTTTCCCTGAGAAAATAATCCATCCCACCTAAATCAGATAATCAAAGTTCCTCAGCCTAAATGTAAGCTGATCAGTGCAGCGGAGTGTGCTAAGATCCTGCTCTGCGACTCATGCAGACAGGAGATGAGGGGAGAAGGGCAGCAGGACTCCTTCCCCTGCTCCAGCTCGTGGTGAGTTTTCCTGTGTGGTTAACGGAGAAAGGAGGAGGTGACTTTTGTGCTCGCCTGGAATCTGGCCCAGCACAGAAGTAGAAATCACCTCAGATACATTTGTAGTTGGAGAACTAGAATGGATTATGCTACGAGCAAGCCTTTTACGTTGGCCTGGAGCCTTGTTTCACGAGTCATTCTATTGCATTTCTGTGCTTGCCCTTCGACATGGGTGACTTTTTAAAGTAGAGAACATTTTGGGGCTTTTAATTTTGCCCCTACAAGAAGTCTGTAAGGCAACAGCATTTATTTATAACATCTCTGCTTTACCCAGCGCAGACCTAGCTCATGCCGGTACCTTTTTCTCTAGAGCTCTGAGTATTTCCAGCTGGTGACACCAAATAGCCCCCATTTCCTCACGCGGAGCACTCACCAGTTGTTTTATTCCCCCGCCCTCCTCCTTCCCTTTTTATTTTTGCTGCTGGAAGGATGTGGGTGGTGATTTATAGAGCATGTCCAATTGGCTCTGTTTGTCCGTGCTGGCTCGCTCCGTGCGCGCTGAGGTCAGCGCTGTGTTTGTAGGTAGCAATCCAAGGAAAACACCTCGCAGCAGGCAAAAAACGCTAAGTAAGTAAAACAAACTCAGGAATGTGCTCATCTCTTTACGAAAGTTTTCAGCGGNGAAGGTGACTCAACCCCCTCCCTGGCAGCCTCTGACAGTGCCCAATGACCCTTTCTGTGAAAATTTTTTTTCCTGATGTCCAGCCTAAACCTCCTCTGGTGGAGCTTGAGGCCATTTCCCTCTTGTCCGAAGAAATAAAAAAGAAAGGAAGAAAAGATTGTCCATTAAAAGCCGTGGGATTTACTCAAGTTTCCAAAGTGAAAACTGTAATCACAGAACAAAACCATCTCCTTTTGCCCCATGGTTAAGTGCGTAGTGGGCCCACTTGAGATGTGATCCCGAAAGAGAAATTCCACTGACATCCAAGGGAGTCTTGATCTCATCCACAGAGCTGTGAGGTGACCCCTGTCTTGTGTTTTCTGTAAGGTCAAAAGCATCTTTCATTGAGATTCAGCGCAGGGCAAGGGCAGAGCATCATCTTACCCCCTCGGCCAGCGGAGGTGGGTGGGGGAAGAGCTGAAGTCACGGTCAAAACCTCCTTGGGGGAGCGAGCTGGCCACAGCAGAGGAGCAGGCTGTGTTTTTCTGACGAGTGGTTTCCTTGAATGGGTATAAAAAGGAGCACATGGGAGGATAATTATGTGGAAACATGTGATCCACCCCAGGCTCACAGCAACCAATCTGCTGCCGAATCCCCGCAGCACCGAGTTACCGGGTGACACAGTAGAACGACCGACGAAGATGACAGGTAAACTGCAACGGGGGACGTACTCCTCGGAGTATCAAGGTGGCATATGCTGCGCTCCTCGCAAATTGCCTCCCTCCTCCAGCCCCAGCCCAGCTCTCCCAGCCCCTCTTTGAGGCACGAACTCACACTGTGCCCATCTGGCAAAGCCTGCGGCGGCGCCTGGCAGCTCGCTGCTGCTCATGTTTGCCTTTGCAGTAATTGGTTTGTATCTGATTTCAGCTCGTATAGAAGGGCAGAGGGCTAGCAAATCACTTGCAAGTGCTTCGTAGGCTCTGCGAACGCGCTTTTTTTTTTGTGCCCAGCTGAAGATTTATCCCTGTAAAAGCAGAGTGCTGGCTTTTTTTTCCTCTGTGGAAAACTGCAGCTGCGTATATTCCTGTCTCTTCCACCCCCAACTCTGATTTTATACTTGCTTCCAGCCCTTGCTTTCCTCAGCATGCTTGCTTGTGAGAGGGGAAAAGCAAACATTTTTTCCCAGTCTATAAAAGTGTTTTCTGCAGTCAAGAAGTTTTGACAGATGAATCCATACCAGAGAGACCAGGTGCTACCACCTCTAATTCCGTGGCCCTCGGTCACAAGACTTTAATTCTTAAAATCCTTACGCGAAGAAAACTCCCTCCTAACTTGGAGACAAACCCACTCCAGATAACTCAGAGGGATTTGATCTGATTTGTTAATACTGTGCTTGCGTTTTATGGATGTTCAGGGAAAAATGAATCCTCCAGGACCAGCTCTGCAGCTACGTCGACATCATTTAGGTCCTCCTGGTTATCACAGAGGAAAACTCATCTGGCACAAGTGAAAGGAATGAATTTTGCTTTAAAGGAGACTGCAGACTATATGATAATAGGAGGAGACTTGTAGCTACTGTTGAAGTCTCCACGCGTTTCTGTTTAGCTGGAGCTTTCACAACAGGGAGTCTCCTTGCCCCTAAATGTGTCTGTGTCCCAGAATCAGAGGGTTGCATCCAATTCTCAGGCTTTTCATGCCATCGGTTCCTAGGTAGGCGGTGGGCATCTGCTAATGAACACGTGGCTTCATAGAAGCGTTCCCATAATCCCATCAATTCTTTTTAAACTTCATTATTTTGGGGCTGTGGAACTGGAGGTGCTGTTGTGCCCCATGAGCCAAGTCTGTTACCACCAGATAAGAAAGACAGGGATCAAATTTGCATTTTTACATGTGCAAATGAGAAGTCCCCAGCTTCCCCTTCCCCCTCTCTTTCTAGTGCTTTTCTTTGCTTTTTTCAGATTTTTTTTTTTTTCTGAACTACTTGCCAGGTGGCTAAAAAGCTTGTTTTTCTCTGCAAACACCATGAAACACAACACAATGCGCTGCTTTAATTTCAGTGATATATTGGTTTCCGTGTATTTATAAAAATAGTTACGTGGCCAGAAAAAGCATCTCCATGCTGGTGGTTCTCTCCAGATTTATTGCATATATTATACTTTTTTTTCTCTCCTTCAGCGGGCTTCTATCTCCGTGCTGTTCAGAGCCTCTATGACCAAGCCCCTCCCGGTTTTGCATGTCTGTATGAAACCAAAAACCTGCTTTTCATTAGCGTCGGCAGCACAATGGAGGCAAGAGTGGAAGCAA
The DNA here is from genome assembly GCA_013389865.1 of Piaya cayana. NCBI lineage: Eukaryota > Metazoa > Chordata > Aves > Cuculiformes > Coccyzidae > Piaya > Piaya cayana. The sequence goes on from WAAB01019072.1 coordinate 5,467, forward strand.
GGAGAGAATCTGAGATTTATGGCGTCAGGCGTCTCGTGTGAATGAATGTTCATGCCTTAATGTAACCAGTCGCAGATCGAGGATAAGCCCGGCACTGAAAAGAAAAGCTGCTGTTCCATGTTGTGAATACACACGCTTACATTGAATTCTTTGTTGGGCAGCCTCTCATTTCGATGTCGTTTGCTACTTACGACACGGATCCCGGCGCACGTTGAGCCGTTCGCGCTGGATGCAGATGTGCACACACGACGCGCACATGTGGGGAGGTAGAACTTGGGCTGGAGATGAGAGGAGCCTTGTCAGCTGCGGAGTTAAAGGGCTCCAGGCTAATGCACGACCCAGACTGAAAGCCCAGCACACTTTGTTTACTAAAACCTTGTATGGTAATTCGTCTTCATACCAAGAAAATCCGTTCTCAACCGTATTTTTCTTCTCTGTTTTATTTTCATTTTAGTTATCAGCTAATACGAGCACAGCATACTTAACAAGAAGAAAAAAATTAGTACCAAGAAAAGGAATAACTTTAATAAATTATCTTTTTACACGTTCATCTGCAGACTAATTTACAAAATCTCTGACTTCCTGCTGAGAAACTGAACCAAGATGCGGCTCCGTTATCTGAGTACAGAGTCAGGAGTCACTGATTCTTGAGGATTTTTTTTCCTCGTGCTGACTTTCCATGGAGCTGTGACCAGGTTGATTCTCCTCTTTGTTGCTGAATGTTTTTTTTATACCATGCTGGATTGCGCCCACGTGTTCTGAACATCCATACATTATAAGTATTAAGGAATCAGATCCAGGCTGCATGTAAATGGGCCCAAGCTGATGACATAGGTTGGACATTAGGAAAAAAATTTTCATGGAAAGGGTCACTGGGCACTGTTAGAGGCTGCCCANTTCATTCAGGATTCAGCGGCAGAGCCACCATATTTAAGATTTTCTCAACACTGGCAAAGCAGCTTTGAAGATAGATACTGTTAAATATGATCCTTTGATGAAGCTTACAGATCAACATCCATTTCATTCAACCAATTTAATCACCTGGGTAAATGCTGTGGTTTTATTCGAGTTATATCAACAATTTATTTATTTTAATCATTTTCAATGGATAAATTTTCAATGCACATTTCAAAACTGAATAAAGATGTAGAATAAGGGGAGAGCTGTCATAGCGTTCCCTTCAGAAAAAAAGTCAGCATTACTAAGCAGAACGTTAAGTATTGTCCACAGGATTCTTTCAAAGTCCTGCCACTACGGTATTGTCCCTCTGAGGCTCCTTAAAGGCGTGATTTTCAGCCTGTAGCAGCCAGACCGCTCACCGTGGAGTGTGAAGCAAGAGCTGCTCTGTGTGGTGAACAAAAAAAAAATAAAAATCTGAGTGTGGTTTTGGCATATTAATAGAACGGCGTAACGTTTTTAGAAAGTAGCAGATTCAGCCAAAAGTTGATTGTCCCCTGTGAATGTGAGTCAAGCTCTCAGCGTGGTTCCAGCTGGCTGGAGCTCGTCCGGCTGCCTCGCAGGAGAATTGGAAGTGTCAGCTCGTGTAGGAAGTGGGACCTCGGGTCATCCCCTTCCCTGGCTGCGCCTTGGAACATCTTCTAAACCACCGCGTGCTGCAGCAGTAATTTCTTGCCTTGGAATTCTTTCTGCTTTTAATAAAACACTGAAAGTGTTTCCAAGATGAAGTAGAAATTAGTGCATGGTGATGTACTGACCGCAAGTCATAGAATCATGGAATAACCAGGGTGGAAGAGACCCACCGGATCATCGAGTCCAACCATTCCTATCAAACACTAACCCCTCCAGGGAAGGTGAATCAACCCCGTCCCTGGGCAGCCTCTGACAGTGCCCAGTGACCCTTTCTGTGAAAAATGTTTTCCTAATGTCCAGCCTAAACCTCCCCTGGCAGAGCCTGAGGCCATTCCCTCTCGTCCTGTCCCCTGTCCCTTGGGAGAAGAGCCCAGCACCCCCTCAATCACCTCACTTGGGCTCCTCATGGCTCAGTCCAGGCATCCAGGAGCTCACAATATTTGCAGTTTCATCAGGGAAGGAGGATGAGAATGTCCTGTGACCACACAGCCCCTGCCAGGGGGCACAGACTCCGTGAGGGAGGTGGGTATTCACATTTATCTGGAAGCAAAAGAAAAAGTTTAGCCTGAATCTTTTATATCCCAAAGTTAACACCGGGAAACACGCTCTGTTTCCTGCTCTCTGTTTTCTGTTTAGTTTTATGCCTTCTAGACTATTTCTTTTGCTTTTTCTGAAGTGATCTCCATCCTTTCTCGTTTAGGCAGTCTGGGGCATTTTTCCTGAATGCGCTTTTAGGGGGGGGAGGGGGAATTAAGAAACCAACAATTGGTTTGATCTTGGGGTTTTGTTTTGTTTCTTTTTTTTTCCATTCAGCAGCCACAGTGAAAAATCAATTATTTACACAGCACGGCGGGTCAGTGACCCTGACATAGACCCAAGGCTGGAGCGGGACCGGCGCAGAATACAGAGCAATCCTGCATCAGTTGATGTGATTTAGCAAGCATCCTGCATCTGTGGCATAGAAATTGGGTCTTCATGAGTGAAGCACACTACCCAGGTTCTATCTTTTTTTTACATTTGATCCTTTTTTTGGAAAACACAGAAGAAGTGTAGTACATCATTATTGTTATTATAATATTTACGTACCAGGCTCATGTTAATGCATCTTTGTTTGCCTTATCTACTCACTTTCTCTCTATACGTAGGAAAGAATCAGCACTACACGCTTAGAAATGAGACTGGTGATAAGAGCAAATTACTGTGAACGTGAAAAAAAAAAAAAAAAAAGAATCATGTTCTCTTTCTGGTCCTCTTTACCCATTTTAATATAGCTCATGTATACAATTATTAAAAGCCAACCAACCAAATAAAAACATAGTCAGAAGGAATGCCAGGAAGGAATTCACCAGGTCATGATTTCATGTGGTTTCCCAACCACGCATTTTGTCACAGAAAGGGGTTTAATGAAAACGAGGAGCGTTCTAGTGACGGCTACACGGAAGAAATTTCTATAAGGAGAAAAAAAAAAGAAGTCTGATTTATTTATAGGAAGCTATGACATCTGAAAGATGAGGTCACCTTGAAACATTTCCATTTCTTCTTTTTAATGGAAATATGTCATTTTACAGTTCATGATAATATCCCATTTTGATCTAGTTGTATCAATCAAGATCACAAGCTGGTGATGGAGCTGAATGATTCCTCATTTCTTTTGTTTAAAAGATCTCCTTCCTGTTTATAAATAATATTGACAGTGACTCTTTGTGCTCAGACATGGCAAGAATCACAAATACGGAATGCATTTTCTGTAATCAAATCTCTAAATGTCTCCTAACTAGCAGTTTACCCCGAGACCCCAACATAGCTACTCTTCATCATCATATCACAGACATCTCCTAGATCCTCCGAGCCTTCTCTTCTCCAGGTTGAACAAACCCAGCTTTCTCAGCCTGTCCTCATAGCAGAGGTTCTTCCAGCTATCAGATCATCTTTGTGGCCCCCTCTGGACCCATTCCAACAGTTCCATATCATAGAATCATAGAACAACCAGGTTGGAAGAGACCCACTGGATCATCGAGTCCAACCATTCCCATCAAACACTAAACCATGTCCCTCAGCACCTCATCCACCCGTCCCTTAAACACCTCCACGGAAGGGGACTCAACCCCCTCCCTGGGCAGCCTCTGACAGTGCCCAATGACCCTTGCTGTGAAAAACTTTTTCCTAATGTCCAGCCTAAATCATCCCTGGTGGAGCTTGAGGCCATTCCCTCTCGTCCTATTCCCTGTCACTTGGGAGAAGAGCCCAGATCCCTCCTCTCCACAACCTCCTCTCAGGTAGTTGCAGAGAGCGATGAGGTCTCCCCTCAGCCTCCTCTTCTCCACAATAAACACCCCCAGCTCTCTCAGCNTTGTTGTGCCCCAAGTGCAGGACCCGCCATTTGGCCTTGTTAACCCTCATCCCATTGGTCTCAGCCCATGGATCCAGCCTGTTCAGATCCCTTTGGAGCCTCCTGACCCTCCAGCAGATCCACACATCCACCCAGCTTAGTGTCATCTGCAAACTTGCTAAGGGAGCACTCGATGCCTTCATCCAGGTCATTGATGAAGACATTGAACAGGGCTGGACCCCCAGCACTGAACCCTGGGGACACCACTTGTCACTGGCCTCCAGCTGGATTTAACACCGTTTCCCACCACTCTCTGGGCCCTCCAGCCAACCAGTTTTCCACTCAGGAAAGTGTGCGCCTGGCCAGGCCAGAGGTGACAGTTTCTGTAGCAGAATGCTGGGAGAATATCCTTCTTATGTTGGGATGTACCCTCAGTAAAAGCTGTTATAGCCCAGCCCCAATGATAAAATGTAATTTTGTCCTATAGAGCCAAGGAAAGATGCTTTTTCTTTATATTGTAAGGTTGGCGACACCTATTTGACACCTAAACCTAAGCACTTACTGAAGTAATTCTTTAAAACAAGTGCCTATTATTTTTATGTAGTTAACAAGGCTTGTTTCATGTCTTTGAAGCTTTTTAATTTGCTGAATTTTAAACAAAGTGCAAAATTTATTATTTTTAAAAAATATTTTCTCTTTTTACTGCTAATACATGGCCCTTCAGAAGGATGGCTGCACTCAACACCTCAACCGGATGTGTAAACTAGCATCTTTTTTTGACTAAATATACTATTTCAGAGTCATATTTAACCTTGAACCATAGGCTCACTGTAAATGATATTGAAAATTATCTCTAAAGTTTAAAATATGATCTTAAAACACAACTTGGTTATTCCGAACACAGATTCCCCCTTTGAAAAATTAAGCCCTGGCACACGTAATTTGATAGTTTTCGTTCTCTGGTAGCTGTGACTGCAAATTAATAAAGGATATTCAGCTTTCAGATCTGTCTTGGACTTTATTAATATGATGCTGCAGATAATGAGCTCTGCCAGATTAGCACCAGCTCCCTGTGTTTGGTCACTGAAGTACAATAAATATCGCTCGTGATTTACATCAAAATACTCAAGTAATTACCGTATTTAGACATGACAACTAAAACTAATGTGGCAGCAAGGAAGAATGTGGAGTGGGAGAAGCTCGCCTCTTGTTTTCTAATGATTTTGAGGTGGTTTTTTTCCCTCCAGTATGAAAATATTTCTGATGGATAAGGGAAAGAAGGATAACAGGGGTTTAAAGAGTGCGAAGAGGAAATGGGGTAAAAAATTTGAAAATGGTCGATGAGAAGCTCAACATGAGCTGGCAACGTGCGCTCACAGCCCAGAAGGGCAACCATGTCATGGGCTGCATCAAAAGCAGCGCGGCCAGCAGGGCAAGGGAGGTGACTCTGCCCCTCAGTTCTGCTCTGATGAGAACTCATCTGGAGTCCTGTGTCCAGTTCTGGAATCCTCAACATGAGAAGGAGATGGAGCTGTTGGAACAGGTCCAGAGGAGGCTACAAAGATGATCTGAGGGTTGGAGCATCTTCCCTATGAGGACAGACTGAAAGAGTTGGGGTTTTTCAGCATGGAGAAGAGAAAACTCATAGGAGATCTTATAGCGACCTTCCAGTCCCCGAGAGGAACCTACAAGAAAGCTGGAGAGGGACTATTCATAAAGGCTTGTGGTGATAGGACAAGGGGGAATGGATATAAACTGGAGAGGGGAAGATTTAGATTAGGCATCAGGAAGAATTTCTTCACACTAAGGGTGATGAGGCCCTGGCCCAAGGTTGTCCAGGGAAGCTGTGGCTGCCCTGTCCCTGGAGGGGTTCAAGGCCAGGTTGAATGGGGCTTGGAGCCCCTGATCCAGTGGGAGATGACCCTGCCCATGGCAGGGGGGTTGGAACTAGATGATCATTGAAATCCCTTCCAACCCAAACTATTCTATGATTCTATGATCCTGTCCTAAAATGAGTGACTCAGAGCTGAGGTCAGTCTGAGCTCACCAATGGTCACTTCTAGTAAGGGTCAATATATAAGTCTAGGGTGACTAGAGATGGCCTGTGAGAACCCTTATTTCTTCTCAGAGGTGGCTGGTGTTGATACCAGTTGGTACCAGTGATGTTGTTTACTGTCCTCTGGCCTTATCCAGAGCACTATTGCACAACCTGGCAGAAACTCTGCAGAGAAATCAAGGGGAAGGCTGAAAGACACTGAGGTGACAGGTCACAGGATAGGTAAGGGGCACAGGCAGGACCTTGCTGGGTGAACTTTAAGGCTTGCAGCCTGTCTGCTGTTGCCTCAGAACCCCCGTTCAAGTGCTCGCTGTGGGTATGGCTTGGGGAGTCTGTGGAAGCAGTCAAAGGGATAAAGTGTGGAAGTGGACTTCATGCTGTTCATAGTAAAGTTCCACTGATCATTACTTTCCTGAGTAGCCTTAAAATCCCGTCACTTTTGACAAGGCTCACTGGTTGGACACCTCTGCCAGTGCTAAACCACCTCTGGATCCAGCAGCAAGGTGTCCTTTTTCCCAGCTTCCCTCAGGGGCTCCTTAGAATTGTAGAAACATTGGGTTGGAAAAGACCTTTGAGATCATCGAGAAGGGGCTCGAGAACAAGTCTTATGAGGAGCGAATGAGAGACCTGGGGTTGTTTAGCCTGGAGAAAAGGAGGCTGAGGGGAGACCTCATTGCTCTCTGCAACTACCTGAAGGCAGGAGGGAGCTGGGCTCTTCTGCCAAGGGACAGGGGACAGGACAAGAGGGAATGGCCTCAAGCTCCACCAGGGGAGGTTCAGGCTCAACATTAGGAAAAAAATTTTCACAGAAAGTGTCATTGGGCAGTGTCAGAGGCTGCCCAGGGACGGGGTTGAGTAACCTTCCCTGGAGGGGTTTAAGGTGTGGGTGGACGAGGTGCTGAGGGACATGGGTTAGTGATTGATGGGAATGGTTGGACTCCATGATATGGTGGGTCTCTTCCAACCTGATGATTCTACAATTCTATGATTCTAAGAACAGTAGAACATTGACTCCAACCGTAGGTCAACTCCAACTGTAAGATCATCAACTCCAACCTTCTGGTTGAGCTTCTTATTCACCAGCTGAAACACATTAACCACTTCGTAAGCATTGGAAGGTCAGGTCTCCACACTCCTCAGGCAGAGGGACAAACCAAAGGGAGGTTTCCTTTGTTTTGAGGGCGTTCTCTTTGATGCGTAAGCCCATGGATCCCCGTCTGACAGAAAAAAAAGTGAGCCACGCTCTTCATTTGAAATAATTGATCAGCTGTACTAAAGGTGGGATGAATGCTGAGAGGAAAAGTGTATTTTCTGTTTGAAAGCTGAGGGGATGAAACAAATTCAAATGCTTAAGTTTTGCCTTTGTGAATCTTGCTTCACGATACCTGATTTTTCTGAGGTATTGCCAGGAGCCAGGGCTTTCACCGAGCATCTCAGATTAGGGTTGGTATTTACCAGCTGAGTGTTGTGGCTCTTTAGGTCCTTCTATGATCTGAGCCCGAGTTTCATGTTCGTGAAACTTGAATTCACTGACTGATACAGCAATTTCCATTTAATTGATCACACCAAGGTATTTTGGGTCTCCTGATTCTTCACTCAGCTGAGAAGAGAAAATAACTGTTTCTGCGATGGGGTGATATAAATAACTGCTGATAGATGTTGACTTTAATAGCAGTGATAGGCTGGATTGCAAATTAATGGTCTGAGCAAGGAACTGAGGCCTTGAAACGGATTAGGAGGAGGCTACCCTAAATGAGACACTTTTCAGAAATCATCTGTGCAGCCTGACTTGATGGGGCACCAGCAGGGGCCTCATGAAAATCTGGCTCCTGGTCATGCACAAAACTGATTGTGTTACACTGTTGACAGCTGTAAAGGAGGAAACTTCAAGTACATTTGTGTATCTGTGTTATGTACATAATGTGATATTCTGAAGCTTCATGACTTCAGTCTAAGTCTTGTGATGCTGAGGGTCCCACTTGGGATCTACTTAAGAATCTCATACTAGGTATTTATATTTAAAAAAAGCTGTGTTTATCAAAGGCACAGAAAAAAAAGTTTGAAAAATCTTCCTCTCAGTGATCAAATGTTACGAGTTGATAAAACTTGGAAGAGAAAAAAACAATCCAGTTTCAGACATTTTGGAGACCCACTTAATAATTTTTGAATGTTTGAAATGTAACATTGGTACACAATATTATCAGTAAAAAAAAATGCTAGGTGTGTACTTATTTTTATAATTTGATTTTTTTGTTTGTGCCTGGAATAAATATGTTCAGAGTTTGAACTGTATGTCTAGTTTCACATAAGAAGTAGGAGGCCACAAAGAGCTGGTTTACATCCTTTCTTACTGAATATGGTCCAGAGAAGAGCAATGAAGCTGGTGAGGGGACTGGAGAACAAGTCTTATGAGGAACAGCTGAGAGAGCTGGGGGTGTTTATCCTGGAGAAGAGGAGGCTGAGGGGAGACCTCATTGTTCTCTGCAACTGCCTGAGGGGAGGTTGTGGAGAGGAGGGAGCTGGGCTCTTCTCCCTGGGGACAGGGGACAGGACGAGAGGGAATGGCCTCAAACTGGAATGTGTGGCTACTCAGGGAGTGAACAGAGCCTTGCACCAACCACAGCCACCACGCCTTGTCTGAGGGTGCAGCTACACCTCCCTCCTCAGTTCCTCCAAGCTCTTCAGTGGGCTGCTGCTTGCTGAGATCAGCCTCACACCATATTATTTGGAGCACTGCAGGCACATGTACGGAGCCAGGTTTTCTGCTGCTTTAATTCTTGTGTATTTGCTTACACCAACATGGAGCAGTGAGGAATGCTCCTTTTTATGTTTTAATAGCATTTAAAATTCTGCAAAAT
>WAAB01019075.1:0-42500 GCA_013389865.1 Piaya cayana
AGACACACATGTCCCATCATTAGTAACAGGACTTGGGGGTGCATGAGCCACCCCATGATCAAAGAAGTCGAAGCCCCTCTCCTCACACCAGGCTCAGAGCCAGGCATTAATCGAATNTTAATGGAGTATGTTTTTATCTTTTTCTGAGGATGGTGCAGCCTAGGGAAAGATTCTAAGCTGTGGGAGCCATCATCCTCATCCTCATGACTGGATTCCACCTGCAGCACATGGTACTTGTTCACCAGGGGGATCTGGGGTTTTTCTGTCTGGTTGAGGGGAGCAGGTTTCTTTCGTCTGGAAGGAACTTGCTGCCATTCCCCATCTCTTGTAACCCCAACCTTGCAGTTTGCAGGTGGATGGCATTTGGACATACCAGCTCCAGCAGGCTGCTGAGTTAGTGAGAGGGCACTACTCCACTGCTCTATCTCCCTCTCACACTCCCTGATGGTCCTCAGCCTCTTTACTTCCTCCCTTAATTCCTCCACCATACGAAGGAGTTCCCCCACTCGAGTGCAGCTTTCATAAGTAGAGCCAGTAACAGAGTCACGAGCTGGTGTGGGAGGGGGGGCACTGCCTGCAGCTCAGGGTCTGGGTAGCTGCATGCACCCACTGTGGCTCTGGATGGGTGGCAGCATCCATCCTGCCTGCTGCAGTACCTGGAGCAGCTTTAATCTTCTGCCAGGTGGCCACCGTGGTCTTCACTGTCTAGTCTCTAGGTCCTCTCTGCGCCCTGCCTTCGCGCCCTGCCCACTCGAACTACCCCGCACCTCTTTGCCACACTCCTCTTGGCGGTGTTCCCAAGGGACCGTCTAAATCTCCCGCGGTAACTCTCCCGGGACCGCTCCCTCCCGTCAGGCACCGCGCGGGACCAGGGTTTGTCGGCTGTCAGGAGCCCAGCGCCGCTCGCCTCGCTCCGCCCCCGTCTGGGTTTTTCTGGGATTTTTCCCGGCTCAGGGAAGCCTCCCACCGCCTCAAAACGCCCACCCTGCCGCAGAACTCACCATCCTGGTGCCGGGTGCTGTCGAAGAAGCAGTCAGAGTAGAGCACTTAAAGTCTAAAAGAAGACTAAAGATTTAAGTGCTGGTTCAGCAAATTATTTAAGTCTAAGCTCATGCTTAAATTTGTCCTTCTTCCAGAATGCACTGTTAAAATTTCTCATTTAATGTGAGAGAAGGGCATATTTAATCTCATTAAAGTTAAAGAAAATTTTATCACTCATACTATAAATAAGGTTGGACTTGAGGGAGACAAGCGTGGGCTGGGTGAAGCATAGAACACTGCCGGGAATGAAATAACTTCTGTAGTCAAAGCTGCGCATTTTCTTAAGGTCTTTTCAAGAAAATATCAGGTAGTTTTTCTTCTGTAAAGACTGTTTTTTCTGTCCTGTATGGAAATAGTTTGGACCTTCGGTTTAGCAGGAGCCTATTGAATGCCCTGTATTGTTCAATGCATGCTCCCCCCTGCCAAGTTATTCTGATTAATGGCTATTGATTTAAGTGTTCTCTATTCTATCAAAGATAAGGATAGCAAAATAATAATCTCCAGTTGGTTTCTTTATTAAATAAACCTGGAGAAATATTTGTACATTGGATCGCTATTGAATGTATTGATGACAGTTCTATTTAGCAAGAGAAAGTCCCAGCCTCTGGGTCCATTTCTAAACCATGAAGGGCCAAAAGGACAAGTAGGAGATACATAGTTCATGTTTGACTTCTTTTTTACTTGGTATAATAAGAGAATTTTTCTTGTTCCTTCTGCCCTGAACCCTTCTCCAGGGTCATCTCTGGGCACTTCTAGTGTATGTGCTACATCTGAAGAGGAAATGTCAGTTGCTTCTTTATCCCATGAAAATCAGTTCTTCAGAGCTTACTCCCACATTGCTTGAACTTTTAAGAAAAGGAAATTATATGGGGTAGGAATTACCAAGCTCACCTCTAATTGTGTACTATATTTCAAGTTTCTTACATTGAACTTTTAATGAACTTGTTTTTGCAGTGTGCAGACAGAACTGCTCTTGCTAGAAGGAGCTGTGTGGTCATATATTGGTTATGGACAGAGACTGTTCACACTGGTGGTTGGGTCCTCATCAGATGGACAAGACAGCACCTCATTTCCAGCTACGATAGTGGCTCTATTATTTCTTTGGGGGAAAAAGCATCTGCGTACCTGCCCCAGGAAGGAACCCACCAGTTTTGCTGCACAAGTTGTACTGGACAGATAGGCTGCAGCCAAATACTTAGGATTAAAGAAGAATTAAAGCATAAGATAGGCTAGCTGGCACACTTCAGTTGCAAAGAGGCAGGCTGGTCTTGCTGAGGGATCTCCTCTGGCCTTGGGACGCAGATGATGGTGTTCACTAGCAGTGTCAGGTGGGAAATATTTAGGCCTTTTGCTCTGCTTTCTCTTTTCAACTCAGGGTAAACCCAACCTTGTGGATAGATGAAGAAATTATCCCAGTCACATATTTTTGCACAGAAGATTGCTTTTATAAGGTTATCACTTAAAACCAAATAATATATTGCATTTAATGGAAAACTGTCAATATTCTAATTTTTTTTCTGAAAATGTAGTATTTTCCAATGCCTTTTGAAGGATCTTAGTAATGACTATGAGTCACTGTCAGTCTCTTTTTCCCTATTACTAGCAATTTTCATTAAAAGTCAGACCAAGGAAATAAGGTATATGTTACGCTAAATGCTTCCAGCCCAGAAATCTTCCAAGCAGGATTAGCAACAGCAGCACTTCCAGCCTTCATGATTTTGCCTTGGTCATGCAACATTTAGTGTGTTTTTGAAAACCTTAGCATCTGGAGTCAAGTCAATGGTTGGAAATCTGAATTTTTGGAAAGTCGGCTCCTTGTCCTAATAGAAGTGCCATATTTTTAGGCCATAATTTTTAAGGGTTTCACATATGAGAGCTTGGTGGGCCTGGCATAATAGGGATATGAAGATGGATTATGGAGAGACCCAGAGTACTCATTAGGGTAAAGAGAAGGAGGCCAGACTTGCTGAACTGAATGACTGATTGTGCTATCTTATGCCTTACTTTCAGAAGACAGTGTACTGCATATTGTGTTTTAATTTTAAAGGTAATTACTTTAATTTAATTCAGTACTTTTTTGGAAAGTAACAGAGATGAGAACATTTGTTATGGCCCTATCATCTCACATGTTTGAATTTGTTCCCAGATAGCGAGGAGTGCTTGGAAAATAGGCTGCCTGGAGTGGCTTGTGCAGCCTTGTGATCTTCCCTATGTAATGGTATATGCACAGTCAAAAAAACCCCCCTATCACTGCCTTAGCAGATACTGTTTTAGACACTTCTTCCCAGTAATATGAATAGAGAAGTCTGGAGCTGAATGTCTGTGGATTCCTTGGTCCCTGCATGCTGGCTGGTTGGCAAAGTAGTGTGAGGCTGCACCGATATTAGTGTTTAATTTTGAATCAGGAATGCACTTTTGAAGCTTCCTTCACCCATGGCACCTTGGTTTGCATTGCAGAGCAGTCTTGGAGTTTACAGCTGGGCTTCTGAGTGGCCCCCCTGCTGAAAGCTGCACTCCAGCAATGCACTGGCTGCTACAAGGCTGGAGCAAACCCCAAAGAACCCTGCCTGAAAGGTGAGTGCCACTGCCACAGGCCAGGTCTGCTCCTGCGGGGCCACAGCATGGGGTTGCAGACATAGGCTGCTACTGCCTTTAAATGCATGTTCAGACACCTCTTTTTCATATTTTGAAAATCAGGCTACTTATCACAGCCAAGTATTGCTAATCGACACCATACTAACAAAACTAATGCTACTCTCCCTGTTATTCCCACGTTCATAAACATTTACTTCACTCTTGTAACCAAGCAGTCATGGAAAAACTCTGGTAAAGCAGATTGGCACCAAGATGTTGACCACAGTGGCTTGTCAGGCATGGGAAGGTGCACTTTAAAAAGAAAGCATCTGAGGGGCATCCCAGAACAACTATTCACTGGAGCAGTAACTGCAGTCAGAATCATAATGAATGTAAAAAGCCTGTGTGGCTCACTTAAACTGGCTGCATCTCTGGAAGCCACTGTAGTAATGCATATGACATGTGCTGTGATTCATGAATTGCTGAGCAATAATGACATATTTGTATGTCTGGGGCCATTCTTTTACAAATCTGTGTACTGTGACTGAGAGTAGCACGTACTTTTTAATGATTTAAAAAAGGTTTTCTACTTTCTTTCTAGATTTAGTCAGGCATGCTTAATAAAGAAGAGGAAAAAGTTTCATTAAGATACATAAAAGTGGTCCTTTTTATAGAGCAAAAGCACTTTGCTCTTTACATGTCCTCCCTTAAACCTCATACTTAAAATTAGTGCACAGCGGAGGTGAATATTGTGTTTAAGAACAAACCCATTTCTGTGCTCCCAAACCAAATGCAACAGGAAAAATATCATTACTTCAGGACAAAATATAAAAAGGGGATTCAATTTTAAAATGCTTATGGCAATGAAAAAATATAACTTCAGATGTGAGCCAATTCATTGAGGCCTTAACATTCATTTGTTGCAAATGGAGGGGGCAGTGGAACCGAAGACCAGAGCCAATTGGCATCTCCCAGGGACGGAAAGGTCAAGTGGTGGCTCACAGTGTGTGTGCTACTCCTCAGCTTTGTTCAAATGCTGGTATTAAACAGAAGTTACATCTGAGGTCAAGTGACCGCAATAACAGGGGACACAGCAAGCCCTCAAATCATTCCCCGTGATGAAAATGACATGGAGCTGACATAATATCTGAGGTGAGATGAAACTGAAATCCTCAGCACCTGAATGCTTCACCTACTGATGGGTAACCTGACCCTAACCAATCTTATAATCATATCCGTGTCAAGGGGGAAGCTACATTTCCCACAGCAGAAGGTACAGTCACTTGGGTTTTTGCTTTTTTTTTTTTTGACTCTGACTCTGCTTCGGGAATGATGTTGTTAAAAGTTGCAGTACTCTGCTTTAAGCCTTTCAAATCCATGTCTTCTACGAAAAATCAGCTCCCACTTCAGTGGAGAGACATTGCTTTTGCTGGTGTTTCTCTTCATTCTAGGTGGCTTCTGCTGGGTGATTATGGAGCAGTAGTCATGCATGACAAGTGTCCTCAGGGTATTTTAAGAGATTCAGGTTGGGATCAGATATGGCACTTTTAAACTAAGGACCACTAAAAGCACATACTTGGGGTGACTGTGGTTTGTTCACTGATGGCAGGTGATTTCTAGTAGAGGAAGTAACCTTTTATAATGAAACCAAATCATAATTTCTGTGGTGCAAAAGTATGTGTTGTTTTTCTTTTTAAATTATTTTTATCTTTACAACTTACCTCTTTAAATTTCTCTTTAAAACTTCATGCTGGAACATCCTGATTTCAGAGACTTCTTTGTGCTTTTGTATACACATTTTTGTAAAGAGGGCAAACAAATCTCAAATTAAAATCCCATTTGCATAGGCAGAGCTGGACCAAAATACTCCTACAATATTTTCTGAGCCAATATATTTGCATGACCCAAAACAATCATTGCGCTCAGCTGTCAGATGAATCAGCATGTATTTAAATCAAAGTGAGTGAGGAAAGACTACATTAGTTCTGTTCCACAGACCTGTCAAAGCTCCAAAGAGATGAAACGCATGACCCCTTCATCCTTAACATTGCTCCACAAGAGACATTTCTGTCACTATTTCTGCCACTTGGCTTTCTAAGATGCCATGAAGCCTTAGGGCGACCTCTGCTACATTTCAGTGTTGTTTATTGATTTCTGACCCAGTGCTTAATAGTTTTCCCAGTCCCCCTGAATGGCTTTTGTAAGCAATAGGGTTTGTGCATCTCACCGATCAATACCTTTTATATTTACAATAAAATTGAAACTGCTTCTGCTGGGGGTGCAGCCCAGCATTTGTCATCCTTCAGCGAGGGAAAACTATGTCATTATCTGAATTAAAACATTTATTTCTGATTAAGAGAGTGTCCTATCTCATTAATTTTTCCCTTTCCAATAGAAAGGGAATAGAATCCTATTGATTTTTGCACTTTTACACATCTCCACTGCTGGGAAGATAATTGAGAAGTTAGCCAGAATAAATGAAGTTTCAAGTCTAGCAGGCCAGCCAATACCTTCCAAATTCAAGGTGTTTTTATGAAGCTGGATTTTAATTTGTTGGCAAGCTGAAGCAGTGGGACTTATTCGGCTGAGTAAATTGGATTAAGAGTAGAATCTCCTTGAAGCGTGTCTTGGTGAATGCTGAGGGGCTTGTTCCCCTTAGACAGTCACGGACTTGCTTTAGATTTATGCTAAGACAGCTTCCAAATTGCCCTCCTTCAAAACTCAAGCTCGCTCCAGGAAGTGTGGATTAGCGAAGCAAAAGCTTATTAACTTACTTCTTTTTCATTGTCTCCACTGTCTTAAAAACAACCAAGCTCTAATCAGCAGCTGAACTAGACCTTCAGATTTTCTGCATCAATTGATTACACTTTATTAGAATAACGGGATTAAATCAAGCATCATTAAAAAGAATTCCCTTTGCATGAATCCCTGCTTCTGAGGACCTTTCCAGCATTGGTGTTTGCAATGATACTCCAGTTATAGGGCACTGTTCCTTCTCTCTCTGAATGAGCAATCAATATACTGTCTTCATTTCCCTTATATAAAAGCCATATAGTTCTGGCATGTTCCACTAGAAAACAACGTATGTTTGTACAATGAGAACTATAAAAGCATGTATTTGAATCTGACAGTATATTGTCTGTTTTAATAAATTACACAGAAATTTTTCTTACAGGAATCATATTGGCTATTTTAACGCAGGAAAATCTATCTTCTTAAAGATATTCTGAATCCTGTAAGAAATACTAGGATTCTTCCCTTTTTGAAAGTAAGAAGTAAATCTCTCTATAAAACTAAGACAGAACTAGGGAAAAATATCAGTCTGCAAGTTTATCTAAGTAATCTCAGCTCAGAGACTACTAGAAAGTAGCCTGCTTTCTCATTTTATTCACTCATTCTTTACAACTTGATTTTGAGACATCATTTTTTCAGTAATCCAAAATACATGGGCTACAAGTGAAAAAGGAAAGACTGGAACTTGTAGTCATTCTGAGTTTGTGAATTCTGACTTTTTGAAAAGGGGTAATTTTGTGAATATTTGAACCTTGATAATTTCTAAAGAAGAAATTTAAAATATACAGGAAAAAGTCCCTTCATAAGGCATTGTAAATGCCTTAGTTATAACAAATCAACAGCACTAGATTAAAAATGCTGTGTAAGTAAAGAACTTAATTTCTTGCTGCATTTTAATGCATAGTCCCAAGCACCAAAGTATGCAAAAGGTTGAATACATTCATCACAAACAGTTCTGTTTTCTCTTTTTACACCAATGAGAAATTACAAGATTACCAATGACCTTCCTACCAATGAAGCACCATAATTATGGTCATTTGTTATACAACAGAGATGAATGGATAGAATTTACATAGAATAAAAATATTATTTAACAGCTGTTATTGATGTGTGAAGTGTGATCCTAATTTATTTAAATGCTATAAATATGTTGGTAATGTATTCTTTTCAAATTAACCTCATGAACCTTATACTGGCAAAACTTCAATTAATATTGCACTAAAATCCATTTTCTTATGTTGTGGGAAATAATGCACGGCTAAAAATTTACAGCTACAATGGCAGTGTGCTATCTGCAAGTTCTTGTTTAATTTTTTCAGTCTTTGGTTCAAGTTTGTGATATTGGGAATTATTTTTTAAAAATCCTTTAAATTAAAATCATGCCAAACATACTTTTACAAAACCAGTTTTCTTTTCCTGTTACCTAAACATCCAGTAACAGTTTCTGAATGAGTTGCCAAACATTATTTACCAGGTGTGGTTTTAGCTGCTGTACTTTATTCTGAGACATTTTGCAGATTTAACAGGCTTGGGAATGAAATAAGAGAAAGCAAAAGAAAAAGAATAATTCAGGGCAATTTTAAACTCAGTTCTTTCTGCTTTGTATATGATAATGTTGCATATTATGAAAACAACAGGATGTGCTGAATTGTTGCAGCTTTAGAGACACAGGTGGAGGTTTGTGTGCATGTGTGTGTGTATAATACTTTTAGGTTTCTCTCTTTTGTATTCTGTCCATCTGCCCCTAGCTGTCATTATTCCATGTTCATCGACAGAAGAGTTATAGTTTGCAAAAACCTATCAGGTAGGCTGGACACCAGATAATTGAGGTGATGATCAGTGCTAGCAAAAGACAATTGATAGTGATAGTGTCAGAGGCTGTACCTAACAAGATCTGCACCCTTTGTCTCCTTTAGCCTTTCTTTGGAATGGACAGAATATGGAATAACATGGACATGTCTGATGTGCATCAATAGATAGGATGGCAGTGCATAATACCTCTTGGATGTGCAATATGATGGTTGTATCTTTTGACATTGCAGCAGGTTATTAAATAGAAATGTGAACTATTAAGAGATGATCTTGACTCTCAATACATTTCTATCAAAGTCAAAAAATAGTTGACACCATTGAGTGGTTCGTTCTGTGAAGGAGCAGGAAAAAACTGACATTACAGGAAAGTCAAATATTGTAACTGCCTCATTCTTGAAGAGGAAGGCAGATCTCAAATCATAGATGTTTCATAGAAGTAGAAGTAATTAACAAATGCAAACTGGCATGTTTATACCAGAGTATAAATACCAGAGTATAAATAAATAGTTAGCATTTCAACTGCAGGTTGAAATATAGTTAGCATTTCAACTACTGGTGAATTAGCCATGAATGTGTGAACTGGATAGAATGCTGTAGCAGTCCCAAGCTCCAGAGTTAGTTGATAAAAGTTCAGACTGGGAACACTCCTCACAGGCGGCTGAAATAGGAGAGTGGGTCAGAACATACAGAACATATCAGAACATCTCCCTGGTTCTGATTCAGAGGGAAAGCAGCTTTCACAGCTTGATCCTGTCTCTCAGGATATTAGTATCTGAAATATTATCTGCAATTATAAAACCAAATGGATAACACTGAACTACGGGAATGTATTTAAATTTCCTTCTGCCAAAAACATCTAATTCTCTTTTACCATTCTGAATTACTGTTCATTTTTCTGGACATTTAAAAAATAACATTTTTCTTCCTGACTTTTAAAAAATGACATCTTTATTTCAACCTAAATGTTTTGTTCCTGTGGTTGACTCTGTGACACTACCTCCTGCAGAGCTTTGTAACATGTTCACAAAACAGATAAGATCTCGCACAGGTGACCCATTCAAACAGCTCTGTGTGATGCAATATTGCACAGCTACATATTTTCAGTTACAAAGGAAGGGTTAGCATGGGCAGCTTGCAGTAGGATTTATCCTCTAATACCCATCTGTAATGTATGCAAGAAAGTCATAGCTTTGCATGGCTATTAAACACCCTATAGTCTATATAAAAACATGCAAAGTTGAGGCTTAATAGCAATAAAATATTATGGGTACTGCCCTCACTCATGGCTGAATGAGCATGTCCCCTGATTGGGTAATTGGCAAGCTACACACTGTAACATACTCATGAATAATCATGCTTTTTCATAATGGTGAACAATAGGTTGTTTAACTCTAGAACTCTCTGCTTTCCAAAATGTCTTTGCACTGGTCGCAGGGGCTCTTCCTTCCTACACAAGCTCTTGCTTCCTGAGAGTCCTGCATTCTTCTTCCCAGCAGTGTGCTTGCAAAGCCATTACAAGCTCGCATAGTGGCATTGAGGCTCTACTGTCTTTTATTTTTCCCTGAGGGTGATAGCCTTTAGGAGGGACTAAGACACATTAATAGAAAAGATCTGCTCCCTAATTCATGGCATTTCAGAGAGACCTTTGAATATATTGGGCTCTGGTTGAATTAATGTCATTTCAGTCAGGACAGTAAGTTTACTGTAGTTTGTCAACTATCATTCATTTAGAAATTCCAGTAATTTAATGTGTAGCAGAGGGCAGCAGAGATGGAAGATGGTCCTGAATGAATGATGTGTGATTTTTAAAAAAAAACTGCCTGTAGCCACATGGGAAAGCATCATTCAGTTGGTCAGAATACAGTGGAAATACATTCATGAAATGGCTGCTATCTGCAATAAAACCAGCCTTAGTCAGCATAACCAGTAACACCTGGACCCTGCTCCTTCTCCCCCAACTTCTGAGAGGTGAGGTCTGTCCCTTTAATGTAGGAAATTGATTGATTTATATCTGCATGATAGATAGAACGATTGTCATTGGAATTACACTGAATTATAGTGACACTGCTTCTGTTCCACAAGCCACTCCCCATATGTCCTATAATTCAGAAGAGGAATGACAATAATACTATCTACGAAATTTATATTCATGATTATAAATTAATTCTTTTTGGCCAGACCAGCAGCGGCAGCTGCCTGGCTTTGCAATTTCCAAACAGCATTTATGGCGTTGGCTTGGGAATACTATCTATCAAGCTTGGTGACAAATGTGGTAGATGATGGTCTTTCCCGCCGCTGGCTCAAACATCCAGTTGTGTTACAGGGGAAAAGAAAATGCTATAAAATAACAGACATCCTTGAGCAGCAATTTCTAAACAGTGTTCCCAGCCTAACATCAAGCTGCACAAGTCTTCTTTGAAATTAATAATTTTTAGGAGAGAAACATGGAAATCAAGCTGTAGTCCCACATGGAGAGGAAAGAGCTGTTGGAAACTGGAGAGGCTGCAATCCAGTGTAGGAGAACCTCCTGACTTCAGGGAAATTCTGTCTCTAATCTGGACCTGCAATCCGTGTGTTGAACCGTGTTCAGCAGTAGGGTGGAAGAAGCACTGGGGTTTTCCCCCATGCTGTTGGCTAACACATTCTTAATTTTATGTGAAATACCTTAAAAGGTGTGGGGGGGGAAGGGACCAAGGTGAATAAAGTGAGATCTTAAAGCTCTTCCTAGTTGTGCTGCAAATCTTGAAGATGTGCTGTTGGCAGATCTTGATCTCAGTCATCCCAGAGCAGTGTTAAGTGCAGTGAATACAGCAGAGTAGTAGCTGACCTACACCAGGGACACGAGAGGTGCAGAGTTACTTTATGGACATTTTGAATAGCCCTGAAATGCCTTTACTGCCCTTTGGAGGTGCTTTTTGCATTCTAGTAGCTACTGGTCAGCACATGGCCACAGAATTAACCCCACTGACAGCCGATTGTAGCGCAGTGTTTAGATTTTCTGTGTGTTCTTTCCAACTGAGCCTTCTCTGTGATGGTGAATGTTGTGATGTGGCAAAAGCTGGTAACCAGGGTGCAGTTTTACCCTGTATACTTTCTTTCCAGATCACACCAAATGCAGAATTTTGATTTAGAATATGGTCCCCAGACATTTTGCAAACACTGAAGACCTTTTGCACCCCTTAGCTGATCAAGTACCAACAACCAAACTTTTATCATAGCACAGTGTTCAGAACGTTTGTCCTGCAAAACTGGAGACTAGCACCATGGTGTTAATCACAGGAGCCACCTGATCAGCAGGAACACCACCATCTGCCATTCTGAAGCAGCATGAGTAACACTCTACCAGCTGAAACATCACAACTGTTTGGAATTGATGCACTGGCCAAGAGTGATTTGCTGATGACAGATGATAGAAATTAGAAGTAACAACTACATTTGTGTGCATAGACTTGTTGCATTGATGAGCAACATACGAACAGAAAAATTGTGCAAGATTATGAGTAAGTTGCTTCTTTTAAAATATTCAATTGACTATAATAATTGCCTTTTTTTTTGCTTTAGAAAAGTCATCCTTTGTGGAAGTGCCAACCTGTTAATACTGCTCTGCTTCATTCACCTATTATTAGCCTGAAGAAGGACCTCTAAAACTTTATTAAAGTTGGCTGGCACTCTCAGAGTTTTTTAGGTTACGTTCTCTTTCAGGTGAAGACTAATAAAGATGTGAAGTGTCACATACAGATGTGGTGCTGAGCAGTTCACACTGTTGCCCGTAGGATCAGCAGGGCTGGCTCCAAGCACTGCCTGGTGCCTGCTGCTTTTCATTTCCTGCCTGGGGAGTGGGGTCCAGTAGCCAAACCATTGCCGAAACCGTTATTATCTATGAGATTATCTCTAAGATCTTTGCTTCTCCTCACCTTAGGTTCTCTGAGGGCAAGGGGAGCATTTTACCATGACCTCTTGCCACCTGCTGTCATGAGAAAGAGGGGCTGTTTGCAAGGCTGTGACTTTCCTATTAGCTCTCTGGCACCTTTCAACTAGTGTAGCCCACCTTACCTGCTCTTGAATGGGTTGCTATGGCATCAGCACTCGCAGTTGTTCTTTTCTACAAAGCTTTACTAATGGCAATGACATGCTTTCAGGCAGGAGTCCCTCTGTGTAAAATGGGTTATTGTGGCAAAGGAGCATGTTACTACTATGACCCCATTAATGTGCTGGTCTCAGGGGAGCAGGACAGTGAGAAGCTTTTCAAAAGGGCACTGAATTATCCTGGGTGTTACAAATAGCAGAGGATTCCTGCTGTTGTCCTGGTTATAAACACAAGGTTGAGGGAGCAACTTCAGGTGAGACCAGTCCCATGGAGCTCTGCCTTTGCACTCCGGCCTGTTTTTCCTCCTCCACTTTCTTACTCCAACTGGGTCACCTGGCTTCTAACTCTCTGTACAGCCCTTTTCTACCCATTTCTTGCCTGGATTTATTTCCTACAACATCTTCTTAACACTCTTCTCTGAAATACAGGAAGAACTTGCAGTCCAGCTCTGTGTATAAAGATACTTCAGGAAAGTTCAGTTCATTTCTTTTTCGCTGCTTCCCCCTACTACCAGTAATAACCTGCCCATGTAACTAGTGCTTTCCCTTCTCTTTATTTATTGCTTTCATACCCCACTGCCATTCTGTCCAGTACAACTTTCTCCTCTCCCATCATCTAAATACTTTTCCACCAAGTTTCTATGTAAATTCAGGTTTCCACTTCGTTATAGTAACAGAAATGCATGTTTATTACACTGTAAGTCTCCAACATAGTGAAATCCATTAATCGAAAAGGTTTTTCCATCCGTTCCAAGTGAACGGAGATGCAGCTGTATGGAATATAGCTATGGTGCTTGAAAATCTATATAGACAGCAGCCTGGAGAGAAAGGAAGATGGTTCATTTACATAGTTTGTGGTCTTATTTAGAAATTCAAAGTAAAAGATGGGCACATCTTAAAGCACTGCAGGAGTGGGTTTCACAAGAATACAAGTGGTGTGCTTTCTTAAAAGGCCAGGTAGTAGTAAGTGGTATTGCTAGGAGAGGAGGCTAAGAATTCCTACTGAGGCCAGCTTTTCCTGCTACTTTGGCTTTTTTCTGCTTGGACTCAGGATATTTGAAGAGGCAGATAACCTTCCCAAGCAATTTTCTTTAATGAAATAACCCTAAAATATAATACTTCCTAAATTGTTTCCTTGTATTTAACATTACCTACAAAGGCTTCATCTAAATTGACATTTCTGCCTCTGAGTTACACTTTTTGGTATAAATCCAGAGTGATACTGAGGGACAAAAGAGCCTGACAGTTACATGCAAACTTAAGCCTCTGATTTGGGAAGAAAACAAATAAACTCAAGCCCCAGACAGATTGCTATGTTCTGAGGGCAGCCTGAGGATGCTCTTCCAAAGGTCTGTGGCCACACAGGAGACTAATCCTTTCTCTGGTTGTAAGTAGATCCCTTCCAAAAAAAATGTGTTCCTTGGCTGTGGATCTGCATTTTGACTGTCTGATGAATCAGACATAAACTATCACAGGGTTTGGGGAGCTCATTATTCTGAGCACTTCACTTGCTCTTCTCCAAAGCCAGCCATCAGAGCCTGGAAGAGTTTCTGCTGACTCGTCCCTTCCAGCCTTTAAGACAAAATCCTGACCTTGCACAGCGTGCTTAATTGTGCTGGGGCTCAGTGGAGACCTCAGCAGCAGAAGTTCCGCAGAGTAATCCTTCACTTCCACACCTGCAGCACTGGTAGGAGTTATTGAAGTCTGCTGAAGGGAAAAAAATCATTTAGATCCTTTATCTAAATGAAATATACTAACGTCGGTAGTTCCGAAATCAAGTACAAATATTAATCTAATGGCAGGTCAAAACTGTAGTACGTTGGTTGTTCTTAAATTGAAGAGTGGGAATTAGAATCATAGTAAGTCATCAAGACCACGGCTCTGCCAAGAGGCTGTTTGGATATTACACTGTGAACAGAGGAATATTTTCAAATTTATTAATTTATGAGTAGTCACTGAGTGCAATTGGATGTGAAACTTACAGCCTTTTTTACCAAAAGGGATGACTTTATTCTACATATTTACATTGGGTTTCCCTCCATACATCTCTGATCAAGCACTGCAGAATAGGGATGTTGTTAAAACAGAAAAGACTGATAATGCAAATTAATAACTTGTTATTTGTGAACCTTGGTTTTTAATCCTTTTTATCATAACCACACTCCTGGAACTGAAAGCAGGAGCTGCTGTCCCGTACTTGTAGTTACAGCAGTTTCACCATATCTGAGGATCATCAGTGAAAAAAATAACAACACTAGCTGGGTATTCATTGCCTCAAAGTATTAATGAATTTTAGGGTTCTCTTCATTAGTATTTTCTGTTCCCACTTTTCTAATTATAGACTTCTGTCCACTCTTGCAGTGTGGAAGAAAAATAGATATTACATAAACACACACTATGTGATAGTTATGTGGGTTTTGGTTTGGAATACTTTCCACAAATCTTCTAGGAATTTAAAATGGTGAAAACTCAAAAACTTGCAGTTAGACACATAAATGGTGACAAAGCCAGAACCAATTCCTTCCAGGGAAGAAGAGCTGCCCATAGCTTCTGCATGTTTGCCATGACAGTGAATTAATGTCAGGAGCTGGGCAATCAAATTTCAGCAGATCCGCTGGGAGATCTTACAACTACAGGCTTCGGGGAGCAGTTTTACATTCTGTGCCTGCAAAGAAGGGTGCAAAAGTGTGAAAATATGAGAAACATTGTCATTCTAGAGATTGACAACTGCAAGTCACTGCTACCTGTGTAGAAACAGAATAAACCCAGGAAAGTCAAAAAGGAGAAGAAATGTCTTCAGGAGGCTGAGGATTGAGGCTGAGTCTCTGCCACTGGCTGGAGAGTGGCTGACAATATTCTGCCCTGATGGTGCAGGATTTGGCTCACAGGCCAGCTTGGGGAGGTGGTTAGACTTCTTCTAAGCTGCTCCTAGCTGAATTGAGCTGTTTCCTTCCTGACTGACTGACTGACCCACCAGCCTTTCCCCATCCATAAGCAGAGCTGGTTACTTCCCCTGAAAGAGCACCTGCACCACATTCCCTGAACTTCTCTACGGCTGGGACTCATCCTGCTCAGCCTCCAGATACAGCTTCTACAGTGTTGTTCACTTCATGCCATGACAGGATTCAGTCTCTTTACCTTCTGGGCACCTCTGCATAGAAGTAGGGACAAGCCAAAAAGAAATCAGTGTGAAAAAATATATATTTTTATAAGTAAAATGGGGCCAGAATAATTTCAGATGGGAACTACAGAGGTAGATGGAATTCCAGACGGAGTGAATCTAGCTATTGATGTGTAAACCAGATGGGAAAAAATACTGATGAAATTTGAAAAATATTAATGAAACTGTGGAAAACAAAAGCATGCTCAAACATAGCTCCTCTGTGCTTTTGGCAGTTTTAATGGAATTTATTTTTTAAATTTAGTTGAAATTTAATTCATTCCCCTGTTGAAATTCCAACTTGCAGTCTCTAAACCCAACATAGATTTTTATAGCCAAGATCTAAACCCCTGAAAAATAGCGGTGTACAGTATAATGGAAATGCTGACACAACCTACATTACAGCCGCACGAATTGTGCCAGTATAGTTTATGGAGAGCACATTTTGGTTTTGTCAGGTTTTTAAACACAGACTGTTGTAAATTTGAAAGAAGACTGTCTTGTTAAAGCTTTAAGACTGTACATATTAATAGAGATGGGTCTGAACCAAAATCTTCCCTTTCAGATGCTTTCCTGAACTTTGGGAGAACTCTGAACCTCACTTGAGTGTCACAGTGCCATCATTATCCTGTTTTGTGTCTTACCACTAGGAGAAATTAGTTCTGTTTGCCGCTGGGGCAAACACAAAGCAGTAGGCTGTTTCCCTTCAAGAGAAAAGCTGGATAGAGAAGAACTGTGAGGAGGAAGAGCTTATGCTGTTCACAGGTTCATCCAGGTCAGCAGCGGGGTCAGGTTTAAGTTCCCAGTCCATTGAAATGGCAGTTCTAGGCCAGAAGTTAAAATTACCTGAAGTCCAGCACCCATGGCAGGTGAATATTTATCTGCACAAACTGCACTGAAATGAAGGGCTTACCAGTTGAAGCCATAGCTGTGATTCAAAAAATTAAGTATTCTGTCTTTAAGAAATGCCTGTGGAGGAAATAGAATTTAGGCTGAAAATCTGTTCTCAATAGATTTAGGGAAAGTTTATCTGAACTTATGAGACCAAAGTCATTGTGAAAGCGCAGGTAAAAACTAAATGTCACTAGTTGAGCCCCAGTGCCATTTGGTGATGACGTCACCAGGGTGTCTCTCCAGTACACCTAGAAAGGTAGCACCTTTATGAAAGAAGTGTATGAAAGCTGGCTTACATATGCATAAATTAAAACAGAAGGTAAAGGGGAAAAATGTATTTAAATCTGCATTAATCTTTTATTGGCTTTTCCACTTCTCATAAACAGTTTGTAACCATACATATATCATCATACTAAACATCATGTATAACTTCTCACTCAATAATCCAATTGATATCAAGGTGATATATTCTGTAGCAACAGTTCTTAAATGGGCCATTTTATAACCTAGGCAAAGGTTAATCATCCTTAGCTTCTTAAGTGTGATCTTAACAGTACCGCTCATGCTTACCAGTGAATTTCAAGCAGTGCTGTAGTTTATAGTTAATTAGGAGACAAGTTCTTCACTGGTGTTGAAAGGAAAGCCATGATGTTAAAATATTATTAGTAGTGCTGGGAGCCCTATTTTTAGGTGCTCAACCATGACATGTAGGACCCTGATTGTCAGAAGGCAAGACCTCAGTGTTTTCTGATTATTAGGCGTTTTAAAGAGATGTCACACTGAGAACCTAGGAATTGAGGACATTAGAACCACTTGTCATTTTTGTTTTAGTTGGCTTTGTTCAAGACTTCTTGTAGCCTGTCAAAAGTCAATCAGCAGAAAGCCAAAACAAGACATCACTCTCTGTCAGATTCATATTCACAGTGAAGCAGAACATCTGACCTGGTGGCATCAGAGTGACATCGTCAGCAGGATCAGCATGCTGGCCTGCTGGCCACACCAAAGGCTTCCATCATGACTTAAACATCCTGGAAATAAAATGGTGATACAGCTAAATTTTATCTCTTTTATCCCTCTTGAGAACCTCTCTTCTTCAGGCAATTCCCACATAGACAAAAAGATTTTGTCTCACTGAACCTGTTTATTGACCGCAGCTGTCACCCCTGCTCTGACCAGTGACCTTATCTGAATATTAAAATCTATTGTAGATCACAAGTTCAAATGATTTTCTTACCCTTTGAAAGCCCTGTTTTCATAGTGAGCTGATTGCAAATGACAATATTATAAGGGGTGAAATTGAGATTCTACAAACAATTTGCACCTCAGATTTACAAATATAATATATATGGAAGTGTGAACGCGACTGACATTTCCTTCCCTTACCAGACTGTTAGAGTTGATCCTGTTTGTGGAAATGAGTGTGTCCCATTCAGGTACTGAGAGACATGTTATGCAGAAGGATTTTGGAGGGACTTGCTAAATCTGCTGCTACAATATACAAACTACTAATGCTGATTCATCTTCTCAGCATGGGTGGGAATCAAGGCCACAGACAGCGAAGGCCACTCATCTTTTTTCTGGGAGGGTAGCGTATGTTGCGAAGGGCAAGCACAAGCAGGCACCATGCTGGGGCATCCCAAGCTCAATGTCTGCCTGCTCTCTGCCTTGAACATGAGCCAATACTGAAACTCATCTTTCTTCTTTCCCTGAGTGCCAATGACTTCCCCAAGAAGGGAACCTTCAAGGGCAAAGATGGGGATTTCTGTGCAGTGCCTGTAATGTGAGCTGAGGAGGCGCCAACTCAGTGCACAGAAACATTCACAACCATTCTAGTTATCCTTCTGTTTCATGGTGTTTGATTCAGAAATACTTTGTCCTTCATTTGAGACCTTTTTTTTCCTTTAAAAAGGATCCCTTTTTTATTTTACTACAACTTTTTTTCTAGGAGAATTTTTTTCTAGCATTTTAAAAATACTATGCTATATAAGATTTATATCTTTTGTTCTAATTTAATTCTGCTTTTCATTCCCTCTTCTGTTCTTATAGTATTTCCCATTCCTATTTTGACTCTGTTTCCTTGAATTTTTCCTTCTTTTTTCTCTGATAGTTTCTCATTAATAGCATAAAGCAAACTTTACATTATTTAACTTAAACCTTAGTCTGTGTTACCTGAAAAACTCCAAAATTATCAGAATTAACCAATCCTAGTAAGAATTTCAATAGAATCCTCATATCTCAAGTGGTTCTTATATAGGTGTCTGCCTGTCCATCCATCATTCCACTGACTTAGTCATCCTGCTTAGAGATACTGTGTATTTGCTGTTTTAATGAATAATAAATCAATGAACTCAGAAGAACTAGAATATCAAGCTGGATTCAGTTGGCCTGAAGTATACACAATATTTATAATGAAATCACAGAAAACGCAGCTTGCTCAGCCCTCTGCAATACAGCACAGATTACTCCAAGTCTGTTCAGAGTCTGCAGAGGTTCACGGACACATCAGCTGAGAACAGTAAGCACATTGCAAGGAAGCAGATTTTGAAATTTTATGCCCTATCAGTGAAGAAAAAGGTGAAATATTACAATGTTGGGAAATTCAAAGCCATATGACTGAATAGCAAATAGAGGCTGTGAGAAATTCATCAAGATAATTACCTTCACTTTCATAATGTCTTCAAATTTCTCTTAATAAAAAGAAAAAGAAACACTATGCAGCCTGCATGTCCAGCAGATGCTAAAGGTGCAGCCTGATGAGTTGTGGCAATCTGTGTAGCAGGAGTCTATAGTTACCCACTTTTGTTGGTGTGAAGGATGTTCTCTTGAGGAGGGCACAAACAAAGTGATCTCAAATCTCCAGACTCCAATTTTCACACTGGAAATCTTTCACGGGGTCTGATTTTCAGAGGTGAAGGGTGCTGCATCTTCTGTTGATGGCTGGAAATAGCAGCAGGACTTCAGAGCTTTTCTAACACGTGATCTTTTAACTTTTCTATCCCTCAGTTTTCCCAAATATTAGAATTGCCCTAATAATAGTTCCCGGAGCTATTTATTCTTAAATACCTTATTATAAACCGTCCAGTGTGGAATATAAGGCTTAAGTGCAGCCACATTCATAAAGCCTTTGGAGATCATTACATGGATGGTGATACAGAAGTGCAGAGTATTGTAAATTTGAATTTTCTGCCATATGTTTTCTAAATGCCAATATAAATAGTTCAGGAAATAATAAAATGAATAAAACACACCACTTCATTCTAGTTCCATTTGGAAAGACAGGGTGTGAAATGAAGAGTTCTGTTCTCCAGGTGGTGATCTCCATGCATAGTATAGTGTTTGTCCTGAATTTCATTGCTTTAGAAAAAAGTCAAGAAAAGTCTTGATTTAGTTGGCGTTTAATGTGTTTTTTATATAACTTCTGTGATCTAATCAGTTACCGAGGGAATTGATGAGGAAACTTAAAGAGCCGTAAAATCTTCAGCTATTGCTCTCTCTGCCTGGTGATTGGCTTGCTGGGTACACAAACCCCAAAAATCCCAGGTCACATCTAGCTGCTGTGCTGCGGCACAGTCCAGCACCCTCCCGCCGGAGCCGTCACCAGGCAGCCTGCGGCCAGCGGAGACAGTCGGTGAGCTGGGGCAGCAAGACAGCACTGGGGGCTGTAAATCACCTTGCCTCTCTGCATAGCTGGGAATAGTAATGCGCAAGCCACAGGCAAGTATATTAATGTCTCCAGCTATCCATAAATGAAAAATCATGTACGGCAACATTCTCTTTATTGTTATTCCAACAGAGGGCTTTTTTCTTTTCTTTTCTTTTTTTTTTACTAGAGCCTTTGTTTTATTTTTTTAAAAACATTTTATCTGCTCAAAGCTTTCCATCCACTTTGGCATCTGAGCATTCTTCCCCATAAATAAAGCCTAGTCTCTTTTACGTGGATGGAGTGACTCTGTATTTATAAAATGATAGCATTAAATTATTCAGACTCTTGATAGACATTGAGGACAAAGTAACACAAACAGTAATTTTGCCAAACTTGGGCAATTACTAACAATCCTGAGAAACTGTAGCCACATTGGAACCTAGTATGAAGAATGCTGGCAATGTTTTAAATTAAGTGTTTTTAATATGCTTAACCATGCATTTAATTTAAGCTTAATGAGAGAGTTACTGCATACTGACTAAATACCATGAGGTTATTAAAAACATATTTACAGAGATTAACAATGATGTAATAGATACATATTTATACCATCATTGGTAAACCACTAATACTATATTTTTAATTAATTGGCATGCACTCAATATACAGTAGTGCTCTGGAGATATTTATTATATTTATTTTTTGTTGATGAAACACCGACTGGTTTAATGAGGGTTAATTGATCTAACTATTAAAATATACTTTTCCTATTCTGTGGTTACCAGGGCTTAAATCAACTATTCTGTGATTCTATATCTGGGATTCAGTATATGCTTAACAGGCATGGGATTATTCACATGCTTATCAGTGAGTAGGCACTTGAGTGATCTGTTAAATGGAGAGCAATTAAATTTTCCAGGAAATACTAGGATGATAAATGAAGCTGAAAAAAAATTCCTAGAAACATCAAGCAATAAGTGTGGCATAAGAAGCAAAAGTCCATAGGACTCCTGTCGTGAGGCAGGCCTTCAGATTCCTCTCTGGCCTTTGGTACTGTCCCAAATCTGGTCAACTGATGAGAGTCACTGTTGGTATTGTTGTGCTCAACGGGCATGTGCTTGTGCTGAGATTAATTCACACCACTTCTGATCGCATTGAAATAAATTAAGCTTACTGTGACCATGATTGAACCCCAAATATGTACTGAATAGCCAGCTGGTGAGGTTAATTTAACATGTGGTATCTGTTTTGATAAGTCTAAATAATGCACAATATGCTTACCAGAGATACCTCATTTTAGATGCTGCAATGTGTGTGTGCCTAATGGAAAATCTACGAGCATTTTTGGAGTGGTTAAAATACGCTTTCCACTAGTTTTAATTTAACTTTACTTTCC
This sequence comes from Piaya cayana, assembly GCA_013389865.1. Classification (NCBI taxonomy): domain Eukaryota; kingdom Metazoa; phylum Chordata; class Aves; order Cuculiformes; family Coccyzidae; genus Piaya; species Piaya cayana. Next base: position 21,400 of record WAAB01019075.1, read on the forward strand.
ATGAAGAATCTTATAGAGAGGGCACAGTGAAAAAGCAATGAAGTCCAAATTGCTGTACATGAAGTTTCATTTCTGAAGAGGCAGAGAGATTAATTCACTTGGCTGTGGCTTGTTCATTACCACCCCAAGCTAACAAAAAAAAAAAAAAAGAAATATCACAGCTCCTCTCTTCCATACGTTGTAGCAGAGTCCTGATCACAGCAGCGCAGGGTTATGGAAGAGGAAAATACTCTGGTTTAGTACTCTGACAATGCCGTACTACACAGAGGAGATTATTCTGATGCTGCAGTTTTGTTTACTGATTCTGATATTATTGTTTTTCTGGCCCTTATTTTATTTTATTTTATGGTATCTGGACAAGGGCCTCATTTTTCAAAGTGTTTCCGAGACTTGTATGAGGATGTGGCACATGATTGATCAGGAGGTTTTTGCCCAAGATTGCTGAATCACTGGTTGTCCGGGTGACTTTCTGATCCATACTGCCACGAAGGGTTATACAGGAGTGTGTACTGGTGGGAAGAATCCAAACACAAGAAGGATCCTCTGTTCAGATGCTTCAGGGAGATGAGATCTGTTCATTTGTATTTTTCAGGCTCCAAAAGCCCTCACAATACCAGAACCATTATAGTAACAACTCTAATTTTTCAAGATCTGTCTGCAGCTGCAGGATCTGGGGCTCTGCCTGCACCTCACAGCTTTCATCCCAGCAGCCAGAAAAAGGAAAAGCACTGTCTAGGTACTGGGTTGTGGTCCATTAGACACAGTGTTCAGGAGTATTTCTGCCACAAGCAAGAACCACTGTCACTACTCTCAGTCCATGGGGAAGGAAGTGATGGCGCAGGACACTGTGGAGGTTTCTTCATTTATCTGCTGCTGGGAACCATGGCTATGTAGAAAGAGGTTACTGGTTTCTGTCCATTGTTAGTCGGTGGGAGGTAAAATCCTGTCATCATTTTCCTACCTTTCATAGAATCTATCAACCTCCAACACCAGATAATTTTTTTCAAAATATTAAATATTGATCAATCGCTAAAATCAAGATCCTAAGTGTATCTTTATCAGGGCTTGGATCCAAAGAACTGTTGTGGATCATTACATGTAACTCAGGCCAGTTGTAAAATTTAGACCCAAATCAAGGTTTGGACTTTGAAAATGTTAACATTCCAGGATTTGATCTGGGTTTTTGGTCCAAGTGCATCTCTGAGAAGGATAAAAATAATGATGATGAGAAGGAGATTGGACTATTCTGTGTTGTATTGTCCATGAGGGTGACAGAGACATGTAAAAGATCAAAGGTGGCATCCTGTCACAGGGAAATTAGTAAAAATATTATACTAGGCCTTTATCCAATACTTAGTTTGTCTGTAGCAGTTTACAGCAGGAATTAATAGCATCCATTTATATTGCTTAAATTATTTAATGATTCTGAATTCCTTGTTGAACCTTTTTATAGAGGGAAAAATGTTAACTTTTAATAAGTGGCATGGTATTTTATTCTGAATCAAAAACCTCTCCTTTGAAAATTACTTAATTAACATTTCCAAGTTCATAACATTTTCATTTATTCCTCTTTTTTGTTTTTAGATTTTTTTAAGTTTTCCAGTGATAGAGGTTACCTAATGTATTACAAAAACAGAGAGTGTGCCCAGTGGGATCTGCAACCTGATTAGCTTTCAGTTTGAAGCTGAAGAAGATTAAGCAGAGAAGGACTGCTGTGCTATTAAAAAGAAAACCTGATTTCTTTTAGCCATTAGCCAATAAAATGAGTACAGCTGTCAGCGGAATGGCTAAATATATTATATAGCAAGATTACCAGGTAAATATTTGAAAACTGTGCAACTTTTTGAATGTGGAATAAGATAAATTCTACTGACACTTAAAGCTGGAGTCATTCTACTGTAAAACACAGGTTTTGGTATTCTCTTTAAAGAGCCTCTTTGTACTGTGTTTCATCCAGCTCTCAGCACAGCCAGGTCTGGTCCTTGACTAAAGCTCTAAGTTGTTGCCACAGTAAATAACAAAAATAAAATTCTAATCCCACTGAAGTCGCACAAAGCAGCTCCAAATTTATATCTGGAATTTAGTGCAATGTGACTTCACTCTGGTGATTTACCTCTGTGAACCAGTTTCCCCCTAAAGACTTCACAGTCTTTCCAAACAGTGGTAATACTGCTGCTCTCCATTTTGTCCATTTTGCTGCTCTGATGTGCCTCTAAACATTATAAGTGGTAAAAGCTACAATGTCCCATAAAAAAAAAGATGGGTATCCAGCTCATATTTCCAGTCTTAGACTTGCCAGTGTTTTGGATACATTTCACAAAGCAAAGGATCAAAAAAAAAGCTTCTATAATGTTTTCCATGAAGGGAGAATGTACTTGTAGGGAGAGAGAATAATAGATGGGTCTTTTGAACTAGATATATGCTTTTCAAAATCTTACCAGCACATCAGCTTCACACATAACTTGAGAGCTAGACTTCTGTACACACACGTTCAGAAGCCACTGTATCCCCTGCTGAAATCCATTCCCATCTAGAACATAGTAGCAATTTAAGAGAGCCTATTTTATGAGGATGTGTTCAAGCAAAATGTCACGGAAAAACAATTTTTCCCTTGAAAAACAACTGCTTAGCTCAGACAGCATCGTGTCAGAAATTAAATCAGAATAACAAAGTGGCGTGTTCAATTAGAAAAAAAGATGCTGTGTGGAAGTTCTGAAAGAGGCAGGGTTAAGTGGTAGATAAAGATGTGGTAGGGGCTCGGTCTTTCCAAACGTACTTTTTAAACCCCCCCAAGAAATACGTTTAAAACATCAAGAGGATAATGCAGGTATTCAGACTAGGGAAGAAAATAAGCGTATGCAAGTATATGCACATAAGTATTTTTCTCATGCACACAGAGCCATTCATGAATGCATACACACACATTTCCTGAGATGTAAATAACCATGTGAGCTGTTTAATATATCTTTCCTGCACCTTTCATAGCACTCATTTGGCATGTTATATTGACATTTAGGCCCCAGCTCTGCGCACCTTTATGCATGCACTTGATTTGATACATCTTTTCTGTTCATGTCTGTGCAGTTAAGCACGTGCTTAAAAACTCAAACGTGAAGGCAGTGGGACCATGCAAAGGTGAAAAGCAAAGTGACAGGAGGCAGATGTTTAAGTTCATCAGTATCAGCAAAGCTCCTAAAGTCTAAAGATAAGTGTGTGCTTAAAACCTATTGAGTTCAATAAGATGAAGGCTCAGAGCTGAAGTTAAGCATATGTTTTGGTGAATAGGGATGGACTGCTGTTGGATGCCACAACACAAAAATTAAGCATATGTATAGCTTTAGCAGGCTCGTAGCCTTTGATATCTGGCTGGATGTATATTTATTTACTTTCCTGTAAAACATCTTTCTTCCATAGGAAAACATTTACAAGCTGGAAATACAAAGAAAATAACATTAGTCTTTTTTTATAATCAAGTGGTTATGAATAAGGGAAGGCTGAGTCTGCTCATTCTGTGTTAATTCTCCTTTTCCACTTCTTTCCTATCTTTGCTAAGGAGTTCAAGGGTTAAGCCATCCCAACATGCCTCACTCTCAATTTATAAAACTGAAAATCTTCCATAAATCAAAAGTTACAAACAGACTTTGTAATGTCATAACTCTTGTGACGGCTTTCCTTTTGATTGATTCCTATACATACATTCTGTCTGATTACCATAATGTGTTCTTGTGGGACAATTCAAGCAGGATGGAAGAAAGGCTCAAGGAAAGAAGTAAATAACAAATGGTCCTGACTCCTCCTCATAGAGAGTGATTTCAGTCCAATGTTCCATCATATCAACTGGGAAAGAGAGTCTTAGGGTTTAGGCAATCAATTACAGATATGTGTAGAGGCAGACACAATCATTTCACTGATTGTCACCAGTCTAGAGCAGTGACACAGGGAAGTGATCCATCAGTCTATTTCCACTGACAATCAGAGAAAGATGGCAGACACTTGTAGACTAACAGGCACCTGGATTGGCTGGCTTAGAAGATTGAAAAATAGCTGTATTTCAAACATATCTAAACCTTTAAATACTGCTGTTGGAAGGTTTCATACATTCCTAGAAAACATTTAGAGCTATTACAGGAGTCGCTCATATTATGGTGGGTGGGAAGGAAAGTAAACCTGCTTTCAAGTGCATTAGAGTAGATAGTGTGAAGTAATCATGTTTAAGCCAGGAACATCAAGGGCCTTTCTGATTTGCCAGCTTTTATTTTCTTCTGTTCTACTGCAGTGTTTTTAAAAAGTGATCTATTTTTTACACATTGGAAGAAAAGAACTGAAAATTAATTCATCTATGATCAGAAATTTAGCATTAGATTTAGAGAGCATTTGTTCTAATTCTGCTTTTCCCTCAATATACTGTGTTTTATTTATATTGAAAATCACCATTGACCATATGCAGCAAAGTGCAAAGTTCAGAACACGGTTGGCCCACTGGCCTGAGAAATTCCCTGCTCTGATAACCTTTATTTACTCTGTCAAAACCCTACAGATAAACAACCCGCAAAATCACTGGGTTTTCGATAGCCAGCTACGTCAACTTAATATATTTATTGTTTCTCATAGCAAATTTCTTTTAAAATCTGGAACCAGCAGAATAAAAGAAACCACATTCCAGCTGGTTGAAATGGAAACCACAGGGCAGTGTCCTATGAGCTGTGGAGGGCTGACTGCAAGCTTGGGATGCGTGTGGAAGCAGCAGCTCATGGACCAGCTGCTGTCAACATCCAAATGTTGTGTGAGTAATGTTTTAGCATGGTGAACTTCCCAGGAACATCTCTTCCCCTTACAGCTCGTCACTTGATAAGTGAGAATCATCTTTGCCTTGATTTGTTATCCTCAACTCTTTCCAAAATCTCTATTAGTGTTTGTATTTTAAGGATGAACTTTGAAGAAAGGGATGCTGTGCTTATGTTGAGCAAAAGCAAATCCCCCTGAAGGCACAGGTAAATTAATTAATTAAAAATCTTGCCTTATGGCCTGGCAGGTCCTGGGGAGGCAGTGAAACAGGAGCTCTGAGAAAGCTTAGAGCGAGTTACTGCTGGGTGAGGAAGGAGCATGCCCTTGAGGCAGAAGGAATTGGGGTTTTTAGCTTTATATCAACAAAGGAGGCTTTTTTTTTTTGCAGCCCGGGGAATGAGGGAGGCTTTCAGGCTGCCCAAACGCGTTTGATCCTCCCACCACTAAGCTTCTGTGGGAGGTGGAAATACTCCCACAGGGCTTTCATTAGGGCACCCTCTTTCATCTGCCTGATGGTTTGTGGTGGCATCCAGCATTTCTCTTGAGGTTCCCACCCTCAAAACGCCTCTGCTGCTCCCAGAGCCTTACACTCTGCTCCTCAGGTGTGTCCTCCACACCAGGGAAGGGAGCTAGTCCTTTAATACATAAAGGCCTTTTGGTACTTAAAGTGGGGGCTATAAGAATGACAGGGACAAACTTTTTGGCAGGGTGTGTTGCAATAGGACAAGGGATAATGATTTTAAACTACAAGAGAGGATATTTAGACTAGAGAAAAAGAAGACATTTTTTACAATGAGGGTGGTGAGACACTGGCACAGATTGCCCAAGGACATGGTGGATGATTCATTCCTGGAAGTATTCAAGGTCAGGTTGGACAGGGCTCTGAGCAGTGTGGTTGGGTGGGTTCTTTCAAACCCAAATAATTCTATGATTTTGTGATTCTATAGTTTCGTTCTGTGTCAGGGCATCCAGTCCCCAGCAAGACAGGATGTGCTGAACTCTGTATTTATGATATTTATTGATGTCCTGAGAGTTGTGTGTAGCTGACTGCTAGTTTGAAACTCGATCCTGCCTTCCCAGTCCTCAAGCATTCAGAGTACATGAAAGAACCACAATTTGTTCTTTTTTTCAGGTGGAGAAGGCATGAAAACAAAATCTTGGAGCTCACATTTTAAATGTACCCAGGCCCTTCTCTAGGACATCACCGACAAAGTTCTTGGGTAAAATTAATCTGATGGCATAATGTATAAAATAGAATTTATTATTAATTCATAAAGAACTTTGATATCTTATCTATTGCTTTTATCTTGTAATGATTTTTAATGTCATCACAGTTTTTAATTTTGCATGAAACCCATCGTCATCTGTTTTCATTTGTTTGGTAAACCTTGTCTGTTTTGTTAAGAAAATCCCAAAGCTTCTCTGGGTATTTTTGCAACCATAAGGATAAAGAAATTTTAATAGTAATTTGTTTCTAGCTCAATGCAACATTAATTTCAGCACCACATTCTGAGCATTTTATTTTTATAATTTCTCAGCCTAGGGAGGTATACTTACCATTCCCAAAATCCAGTAATCCAAATGAAGAGTGAAAAATCCTTAGTGTCCTAAGATCTTGTAGAAACCTTAGCTTACCTTTTATTTACTATGTATGCTACTGCAAGCCAATAGGAAACATAACTCCACTTAGATAATAATAATCAAATTATCCAAACCTGGGAGAACATGTTTTATAGATTTTGGTCTAAATTTAATACAAAAATGCAGTAGTCCTTGTTTGGAAGAGTTTATTAAGGGTTAGCAAAGAAAAAGCTTTTTCAATAGTCTATAACTCTCTAATGGCCTTTTTCAAATAAAATGAGAAAGAATTTGAAAAGAAACCTATATCAGTGAGCCGCAATTGTAACATTACAGTACAGGTCTATAAATCTTGACATGTTCAGAAGATTGCCTAAACCAGCAATACAATCTGTCCAAACCTCATTGTCTCCACGACCAGCCAGACTCATTTTAAGAAATGTATGTGGTCTTCAACCTAATTTTATCACCTTCATTTGTAAACTAGTCAATCAATCAAAGCATCCTGTGAGTCTAAATAGAAAAAGGAGTGCATTTTCATGCATTTCCAGACAGCACAGTCAAAAATTAATCTCCACTTGATCAGACATTCCTTGCCCTCATCTCAATAGACCATCATTAGGGTCAGCAATGTATATTAAAAATAGAGTTGCAGTGAACTGTTTGCCAGGGTTTCTTTGTAAGCTACCTGCTGCCAGATCAGTGTGCTCATGGCTCCCTAGGAGCCTGCAAGAGGCAACTAGGTTCATCCAGGAAAAAGCAGTCTAAAAATAAAGATAAAAATAAGGGAAGGCAAACTGTCAGGAAATTCAGATGCTCTACCAGCTGTTCCTTGCACCCTGAGCACACAGAGAAAACAGTTTGAAGAAGTGGAAAGTGGGATCCCAAATGAGACCTCATCTCATAATCCCTTTGCTATTTACATTATGGACTATCTGTAGATATTATTCTTAGATATTTTCCTACTTATGTATGTGTTTACCACATGTGAGATGTGACAAAGGTTGGGCAGGCTTATGTTGGGGAGATGCGCAGTGGGCTGGTACTGTGCTCCAAAGCTGTAACTCCTACTTTTCCATCATGGAGTCCATGGCCTTCGTTATCGGGTACTTTTAATCTGCAGCTGTCCCAAGGCAAATTAGGACTTCCAGTTGGTGCAGGAGTACCACACAAACAGCAAAGCTGCTAGGTACTTGTGAGGAGTGTGTTTGGGAAGCCTGTGTGTGCCCTGGGACCCTGCAGGCACTGGGGGCCATTCAGGGTGGCACAAGAAAGAGCAGGTTTGGGACTGCTGAGCTATGCCAGGAGAGGTGGGCAGACAATGGCTGGGCAGTGTCTGAGGATGTGGCATCTTTTTTTTTCACATCTTTGGTTTGCTTTGGAGCATAAGGAAAATTCCAGAAAGAGAGACGTGGTATCTTAGGTCCTCTTTTCACCTTCCCAATCTGCTTTTCTCTGGCTTTTTCCCCCTGCTGCTGTCACCTCATTGGACAAAACATCATTTTAAGGATATTTAACATAGGCAGCATGTGGCAAGGAGAGAGTTGGAAGACAGTACTTGCAAAAATATATGGCAAACAGCTGTAGTTGCCAATCTCATGATCTTGTCAGTGAATCTGAAAGGGTTTGTGATCTAAAGTCCAAGTTTCTGAGTGGGATCTGACTACAGCAGCAGTTTTTGGTTCCTCTAATGACAAAAAGTAGTTTTCTTGCTCTAGGAAAATGGCACAGCCCCATGTCAGGATTCTTTCGGGTTGGGTTTGGTTTTTTTTTTCTCTTTCTCTAGTAACTGACTTGCAGCACAAAACACATTTCCAAAAATGTCTTAAGTCAGAAGGGCAGTGGTAGACAAAGTGTTGATAAGGCAGAAATGGCAACACTAACCAGAAGCTATAGTTCTTCACCTGGGTAAAGGTTCCCTTTTTAAGAAACACACAGACACACTGCTCCTCCTATCACAGAATCAAAGAGATTTGCTAGCAAACATCAGACCTTCAATGCTGTAGTCTTCTTGTGGGATGAGGTGCAGCTGAACGAATCTGTTGTACGAGGCTGGTATGAAATAGTTGTGTACTCTTCCTGCAGAGTACCCTCCAGTTTTCTCCTCCATCGCATGTGCTGTGCTTTTGGCTACAGGAAGGGTCATTTGGATTTTTTACATCCAAAAAGGAAGAAAAGCCATTTAATATTTCCAGCTGACAGGCCATCATCACAATTTCCACCTACCTCTGTAGGAATGTTGCTGCAGAATCAAATGGCCTCATACCTGTTCAAGCACTTGGTACCCACTTAAAAAGAATTTGGGACAGACCTATAAAGCTGTCCAGAAGGACACAGCCCAGGTTCAGCGGCTGCTGGTAGAAAGATTCTTCCTGTCCTTAGGTGTAACTCAAAATAAGGTCATGTGAAAGCTGGGCTGGATTCAGCCATCTGATGAGATCAGGCTGCAAGCAAGTTGCAGAAATGTTGTTTTATACTTGAATCTTTCTTGGAAAATGCAGGAGAATTTCAGGGGATTTATGATATATTTCTCTACTGAGATTTTCAAGGAGAAAAAAGTTTGTATTTAAGTGACTCCGCCCCAGCCTGCAAAACCTTATTAACTGACTGAGGAACAATTTTCCCAGAGGTTTTTCCTTCTTCAATTGAAGCTGTAGTAGAGAGGATATGTTAGTCATTTGGGAACAGGGCCCCAAGTGTCTGCTGGCTGCCTCCTAGCACAGTGACTACTGATTTCTGGATTGCCTGGTGGATTCAGTGGGTGTCCTAGATTGATGACTATGTGATTCTTGGCCATCTGCTTCTTGTTTGCTGGTGCAGGTGACAACTTTCACAGAATGGGATGAGATGGGAAGTGCATGTACCGAGTAGGGCCCTATTCCTCTGAATTACATCTGTGGAAATCCAGAGGATGGTGTGTTGTTTTTTTTAAAATAGATATTGCTGATTTACATCGCCCCTTGTGAGTTCTTCAGCAAATGCAAAGGTTAAGCAGGAGAGATGGTTCCACATGCAGCAGCGTGGTGAGATGGTAGTCGTCTACCCACATTTGCTATGTGGACCAAGGGGACTTGGGAGGCTGCAGTGGAGGCCCTGACATGGAGACCCTGAACTGAAGACCTCCCAAAAGCTTAGGAATTCAGATGAAATGGGCCTAATGCCTTTCAGGCTTATTAGTCCTTAATCCCTGACCACCAGGCTTTGCAAAAACAAAGTGGGTTTGCTCTTATATATCTATATCAAATTTCCAAGGAATATGCAAGGTGTTTAGAACTGATTTTTACTCTTTTCAAGTCTTTTTTTCCACAAGGGGTCATTGCAGAGCAGAGGAAAGGTGACTTCAAAAACTAGATTACTTCCTTTTCTGAAGTGTAGTAGACGTTCAGATGCCAATGTTTTAACTAGAATTATTGACATTTGTAACTACCTAAAAATAATTTGTAACTGGAAAATACCATAACACCTTAAGAGTAACTATTTGGTTGGTGTTCATGTCAATGACATTAAGACTGAGCAATGCTTTAGTATAACTACATTTCTTTTAACAAAACAGCATAAAAACCAGTCCAATGGGAGGAAACACCAACATTTGCACATTTGCCTTTATGTATAAATGAAGCATTTAAAAATAGGTACAGATTTCTGTGTGGTAGTTAGAGTAAAAGGAGAAGACAGAAGAGGAGATGGTTCTGAACTGAAAATTAAATTCAGGCATGCAACATCTAAAGAGAATATTAGAAACAATTGCCAACCATCAAACTACTGTTCACTCCAGATAACTGACTGATCTTATGTTTCTTTTTTCTTTTCTTTTGTTTGGCAAATAAAGCCTTTTCAATAATTCAGGCAAATTGCATGACAAATACAGCTAATTGAGCATATTAAGCTTAAAAATAAAAACATATTTTATCATATATAACTTTAAAAGTAATCATATAATTAATGGGTGAAAAACAGAGAGAAGGATTGCCAGAGATTAAGATTAAGCCCTGCAGAAGAGAATGTTCTAACTAGAAATTGGTTTAATTAATAGCACATTTTACATAATGATTACAGTGTAATTGCGCTGACTAGCAGAGTGTCATTAAATATATCCATGCTCCTTTACAACACCCTAAGGCTAAAAATAATGAGTTACATTGAAAATCACTATGCAACAGGTTCATAAATAACATTTAAGCCTATACAAGGCGAATACTTATAAATAATAAATATTTGCCTTTTGTAATTGAAGAAAAAATGACAGCCTTCTTTTTCTACTACCCTGTAGATTGTCATGTTATAATGCTGAAAAGATTTTTTCCCCTTGCGTTCTCTAGAAAGTGTTGAATAATTTATTCAAATGCTAATATTCCACATAGTCTGACTTTGAGGAACAAATATTCCTACATAAAGAATAAATGCCAAGTTGCTTATTACCAGCTTCGTTTTACTTTGCATCGTGCAGTCCCAAAAAAACTATCACAGTCTATTACACATGTCAAATGAAGTTTGTGGCCAGATTTTCTTCCAGAATAGTTACATTCTTTTTTATTTAAAAATTACCCCTTCTCCCAAAATGTTCATCATGCTCAGAGCTGTTATGTAGCAACAGCTGCTCCTCACCTCCAAAAAGGACGACATCATAAACCTGATAACTTTTTAATCTGTGGGTTTTCTCTGGTGGATCAGGAGTATCTAATAAAAACAGGTTTGATTTCATATTAGCGCTACGCTGACATTTGAAAGACCCCCAATTGGTTAGTATTTAGCTGCCTTACCAAATGCAGCAACCTCTCCAATGTCAAAATAAAGGAACATGCAGTAAACTACCATTCAGGAGATGGAAATGTTCTAGAGCATTGCAACCTCACAGTAGGTTTTAGCTCCCACCAGCGCTCAGGTCATGCTAATGAAGGGCATGTTGGTGTCATCAAAAGGTGGGACTAGTTGGGTGCCCTTTCCTCCAGTGGCCAAAGTAAGGTGACAAATCAAGTATTAGGGAAAGGGAAAAGCGCAGTCCTGTTTAAATATTTGTCTTTGAGTCTAGAGGTTTCCCATTCTGTGTATGTGATCTTCCTGACCCATGGAGCTGAAATCTGGTCTCAGGAGAGTCCTATAATGGTAATCATTATCTGTGGAAAACCTATGTCCACCATTGGCTGAATACTGGAACCACAAGTCTCGGGTCACTGAAGTTACTTAGATGCAGCAGTGTGAGCTTTTCACACTTTGTAATGAGAATGAGATAATGGCTGGTGTTCCCATGCTTTTTGTTATAGAGGTAGGGATGTAATATGATGGTATTAGAAACAGAAACTTTATATTGCCTGACCACTTAAAGAAACGAGGTAAGCATCAACAATGGAAGAAAAGCTGTTTGTTGCCAGGAAGAAAATATGGCATTTGCTGATGATAAAACATTCTCAGGATGAGGGTAGATAATGCATGGGAAGACTATCTGATTTTTTGGATGATACAAAATCCAGTTCTCCTTGCTCATTTATGCATGTTTTTCTCTATTGCCGAAATGAAATTTTCTTACCCCAGTCAGGTTTTTTTCTGTTTTTATGAAGCACGAATGATACACCCTTCTATGGAAATGACCCTTTTTAATCATTATCTTAAAGACTGCACAGCAGAACATGAAACCCTGCATGTATTTGGAGTGTTTGGTGAAGCAAAACTGGCGTTAATCATAATGGACTTGCACAGAGGCCGGAATAATCATTAGGAGCATGTCCTGGCTTTTTGTCTCCATCTAAAGAGAAAACTACATTTGCATTATTGTTGGCCTCCCTGCAAAGTCACTAAAACCTTTTTTTTATTATTTCTAATCATTTTTACAGCTTGCAGCATCCCACTGGGATCTTCAAAGCCCACTTCACTTCACAGAAAGTGCAAGCAAAGGCAGGAATGGACTACCGATGGGAATCTGGACTAAGGTGGCTAGAGAGCAACTACTCCTTACATATCACACCAGAAATGCCTTTGTCAACATTAATCAACCCTGCTGACAGCTGTGGGAGGTAAGAAATACTGCATATTTCCCCTTTTATCATTAAGGGACTGACAAAAAGTTAGCTTAGTTGACTGCTATTGCCTCACACAAGTCAAAAGTAGAGGGGGAAAAAGAATGCAGGAGTTCTCAGTCTTTGCTTCATTTTCTAACATAGTAGTTTGCTAATGAAAAGTCTGGTATATCCAGCCATTGCGTCTGGGAATCTCCTGCCATTACTGTATGCATAGTAGTATGGTTTCAACTTTTGCGATTTTATTGAGTATCTCAGAAATACTAATTTTCCTGCTTTTCCAAAATATCTCCAGCATATGTAGACATACCTGCATCAAATCCTTGTTTTACCTGAGGGAAAAAAAATGTCAGACCTGCTGACTGCAAGCAAAATTCAAGAAAGCAATTTTTAAAGGCTAGCACTTTTTAATTGTTCCATCACTTTTATTCTTAATGCTGGAGCTAATAACAATACAAATATTCTGAAATTCTCTCTGTGCTAAATTGCGTCTGCCTGTGGGTCTTTGTGCTCCCCAGAGCCCTACACTGTCCCTAGTAGACACAGCCTTTCCTGAGGTGTGACCATTGCCTTCTCCCCAGGTGAGTGCTGTCTGCTGGAGCTCCACAGAGATAACATGGGCTTCTGGAGATCCTGGAGTGAGCTCTGCCTTGAGTTAGGTGAATGGTGTGGCACAGCGTAGCACTGAGACAAGCCAGGCTGAATCAAGGAGCAACAAAGCTGCTTTTGCTCAGATTCAAGCTCTTTAGCTTGGGATAAGAGGTCAGTCGAAGAATAAGGGCTACCATGCAGTCTGCAGTCCTTACTGATATTGCTGAAGTCTTCCTGCACCACAATTTTTATTCTGAGTGTGCTCACCTGAAAACACCCAGCTTGTACAAATGCCTGAAAATTGTTCCCATCCGCATGGCACTGGTTTGGTTGCAGCTGAGCTTTGCTTTCCTCACAGGGGTTCTTCTTTTTTCACTGGGGACATTGCTTGCTTCCAGCACAGCTACCTTCCACCTGTGCAGCTTAGCAAGGATGTGGCCCTACTCTCCTATTTTCCCTGGGTGGATTAAGTCAATTAATAAAACCTTTTAAAACCTACCTCCTGGCAAGATTCCCACATACATCCCATCAGTCAGTTGTGGGACTACAGTCACCAACACATCCCTGAAGGCAACTTGTGGCAAGTCCTTTCCTGATGGAGACTGCGCACCAGCATCAGTGTTTCTCACTAGCTTGCAGTGCACGCACAGACTGAAGTTATCAGGGAGCTTTCTTTCAGGGCTTTGTCCACCTTTTGACTGCTGTGATTAATGGGTTGAGAACATTTTTCACATTAAAATGCTCCAAACCGCAAGTATATCAGGAACTTGCCCTGGACCTTGGAGGGAATCACAGCATTTTGTAAAAAGCACAAAAAAATATATTTTTTAAGAATTAAATATCTTGTCACTTAGTTCTCCCTTCTACTACCTTAATTAATTTAGCCCGATATTTTTAAAGTTCATACCTGACATAGGAAATATAATACATAAATGTTTATTTAGATCCTGCTCCAGAACCACAAGTCCTGCAAAGGTAACTCTTTTTCTGTTATTATGGAAAAAAACAGGGATGCTTTTGCCACAGAAAAGGGATTTACAAAGCTAAAATTTGCTTAGCTGAAGTTGAGAAAAAATAATTCTACAAAAGGGCAGAATTTAATCCAACAAGAAATGTTAAGAAAGATTAAGAAAGAATGTCTTCCCCTGTTTATTCACTTCTACTGGGCAATAATATAATTTTCAGTCTCACGTCTCTATTTCAGACCACATATGGCAGTAATATTGGATCTTCACCATCGCAGCTTAACCATGACTAAACAGGTTGATGAATGTCATGCATCTTATCATCATACATGCATATTTTTAAATATAATTCACTTTTGATCTGCACCCTTGTGCAGTGGTGAATGAAAACAGTTAAGATTTCTTCCACTGTCTGCCTTTAAATGTATTAAACAGCCCTGCTGTCAATAGATTATATTCTTGTACAATGATAATAGCCCAAAAAACTAAGAGGCCTTGTCAGGAATTGCAGTTGTCACAGTTTGATGCAAATGATTTTACTTGGTGTTCATCTGCTGCACAATCAGCTCATAATCTGGATATACATCACAGCATGACATGTAAATTTCCTGCTACTCTGCTTTCATTTCCAGAGGCAGCAATCAAATGAAAACCATTCAACCTCACCAAAATGTATAAATAATTTTCATTCAAACATATTAACAGTCAAAATATGAGAATTTATCACAGAGCACTACGCCTTTTAAGAAGCAATAAAGACTTTACTTTTTAAGCGTATTTCTACTTAGAAAAGTAATATGAACAGTAACTTGCAATTTTAAAAGAGGATTTTAAAGTCCACACATAACACCTAGTCTTCAAACTTAAGTCTGCTGCTGCTGCTTTGCTGCACAGACTGCTTGGAAAAAATTACCTAGAAAAGGGTTGGGAAAAGGGGTACACAGTTTGCTTCCAGGGGATACTACTCAAATGGCTACCTTCCTCTCAGATTTGTCCCAAGAAATAAATATAAATGGTCAAATACAATAAATATAAAATAAAATACTGTATCAGAGAATCTGATGATGCAGCAATTAAGATTTCTTTTTTTTTTTTTTTACTTCTTCATTTTCACCTGTACTATAGATTAGATTTTAGTGGACTTGTTTATGCATTTTTTTCTCTTGGCCTGTTTTTAAAGGGAGGTTACAAGTAGGAAGAATCCCCCTAAAGACCTCTTTTAAAACACATCCTATGAAATTAAAAAATACCAAACAAAACTAGCTGGTGGACGCTAGGTCCACCAGTGCCAGCTGACAGTCACCCCCTTCCTGATGATTGTAACAACTGAAGAAGGAAAATATTTGCCCTAAATGCCTGGCTGTGAAGTTGAATGGCAAATGCAAGTTGTGCAGTCTTTTCCAGGTCATGGGTCTGCCTAGGCAGAGGCTGATTCTGTCTTGGAGTTTGGACTCGGTTCTTTGGGAAATGACGGACAGACAGGCTCTTGGCTGGTTCAGTCATGGCTTGATCCTATTCATGCTGGAGGGAAAACAGCGGCTGACTCTAGTGCTGCAGCACTGGCCATTGGCTGGGATCCCAGAAGGGATTGATGCTGGTGATCACTGGCTAATATTGGACCTGGTCCTACAGCACCAGCTGCCAGGCATGGGGCACAGCACCCTCTCACCACCAGGAGGTCATGTCCTCGCTGTGCAGTGTCATCAGGGCAAAGCCCACAGGGTATATTATATTAAGTTTGGGTAATATCATCCTGCATGCAGTTCTTAAATGAACTATTTTTGTTGCTGTCAGCAGCAGATTGGCTGTGCTTGCCAAGCTACACTTCCAAGTCACTGAATCAACCGTTTTGCCCAAATCCAGTCACCCTGGGGAATTGCTGAGATCCTTGGAGCTGGCCACTCACCAAGTCATAAGGGGAGCAATCCTCTGCATGGACAAGGAAAGAGGGAACAAAGGATGGCTTGCTGTTCTTCTTAATGGTGGTGCTGGAAAAAAAAAATGCTGCCTCCCTATAAATTGGGTGCTTTCTTTTTGAGAAACAGGTAGAAACTGCTAAGATGACAGTTTTTCCCATTTCTCCAGTGAGTGTGTCTGAGGAAGTAGAAGTGCAATAACCTGGGGTACAGCAGGCTCAGCCATTTGAAATAAAACTTTGCAGTACTAATGTTTTTGTAACTGCTTTCATATTGTAATGATATTTTTCCAAGCACTGGTTTTATTTGATCTTAAATACCTTTTTGGGAAAGTCCAGTGAGCTGACTCTAATAAAATCATGCTATTGAAAAAAGGTTTAAGTGGAATGTTCAGAATAAATTACAAAACTGCATGCAAGAATACCAGCTAGTGCTGCAATAAAAATCTGGAAATGAGGATTCTTGCAATATATTTTAAAGAAGTAGTATACTTTTTTTGGTTCATTTTTTTTCACAGAATGTTTCATAATAGAAAGCCTTAGCAACGTGAGAGCGGATGAATAATGAATGAATAAACTGCCAAAGAAATTGCATTTTAAAAAAAAACCTTAATTTTTTTTTTCCACAGAGAATGTATTTAATATAATTTTCAATAACTTTGGGAAGATAATAGGAAAAGTAATTCTGTTTCATTTTGCTGTGCCAAAATACCTAAATTTCATCATACTTAGACTGTCGGATTTCACACACAGACACACATATATGTGTTCAGACCCTTTGTATCAGCAGTTGATATCAAGAAAATGATATAGTTGTTTTAATTCGTGATCTGGAAAATCCTGAGGAGTCCTTAGTAAGGGGTTTCCAGAATCTAACCAAGGGGTTTTTTTTTCTCCCTCCTGTAGATCAGATGGTTGAATGCTTATGAGTGAATCCAACTCTATGAGGTGAACAGGAAAGATTCACCTCCAGACAAGAATCATTTCTTTTCCTGTCTGACTTTTGGCAGGAATCACAAGAGAACTCTAGCAGGCTTTTCCAGTTGTGACACATCAGTGTTTTGAATTGCATAGGCTGAACTACAAACGAAAGCAGAATTCTTGGTGAGGTGGGTCACTCAGTGCAGATTCTGCTTTAGACATAACTGGAGGAGCAAAAGACAGGATAAATCATTGAGGAACCTGGGATACCACATACAGAACACTACAAACCTCCTCTCAAATGTTCACACTCTTGCTGGATTTATGTGAAGACTTGCCAGAATTGCCCACATGATGCTTCTGTTCCATCCAACACATGAGATGCTCTGCTTTGGCTACACCTACTTTGCAGCAGCCAGAGAGAGAGGGAGAGGGCATCTCTGCAGTCATGACCAGCCCTTCATCCTGGGGGTGGTATCCTGCAAGACAGCTCATCCAGCCACACCGCTGCCCTGATTGAGTGAAAGTGTCAGTGGCAGAAGCAAGCTTTAAAGAGGGTTTTGATGGAGGACAGTGTTGCAGGTAACAGTATGACAGGCTGCAAGGAGGGTTGTATTCTTAAATAGTAATCCACAACAGCTATAATGGCAATCCTGATCTGTTCCTTTCCTTTTTAAGGACTTAACATGAATGCGCAATTTGTTGACTTGTTATACTATTCCTCCACTTAAAGTGTCTGTTGGGTCCATGTAGAGGACGTCAATGCCATGTAGAGGAGTAAGAGAGAAGCTAAGCAAAGGGACCCAAACTAAGAGCCCTTAGCTGAAGCAAATCAAACTTCTTTATATACCAGATCTCCTCCACAGCAAAGGACATGATGCCATCAGTTATAACCTGGAAATCCCTCCTGCCTGTAGTTACACACACTCTGAGGAGCAAAAGGGTTTGACCACTTACTCAGCTGTAGTGAGTTTTAACTTCTAGTCTGTCCAGTGGCCCAAGCTTAAGACAAAAACCAGAAAATATCTTCTCCATATATTTTAATTACAACTTAAACTGAAGCCTGTTCGAAGCCAATGGTCTGTCCTGTATCTCACTGCCTTCAGCTTAAAACTTAGATTGTCTTTGTTCTTGCTGGCCTGATGCAAATTACTCAAATGCCTCCCATCAAGTGTAGGTGGAAAGGAATATGTCAGACTGAGGTTCCTTTCTCTGCCTTGCAGGAAGAGGTCTTCATATTTCCAGTGTATTTCTCAGCCTGGACACCCACTACTTTGCTCCTCACCTCTGCCTCCATCCTAACAGGCTCTTACATGAGGGCAGTCTTGTCTAAAATCATGCCCCTTACTATACTCACATCAAAATTTAACCAGAACCTTGATGTGATTACCTGGCCAGTTAGCTACATGCTGGCAGGGCATAATAGTTAATGGGTCAAAGCTAGAAAGAAGGATTAAATAAAGACCTGGAGCATAAGTGGGAAGTGAAAGCAAAAAGGTGGAAACTATGGACTCAAGGTATTGTAGGATGCACTACAAATTACACTAGAAGTAAAGTCCATCCAAATAAATGCTTATCTCTATTAGGGTTTTGGCTGCCTCCTCATTGCAAAGTAGTTCAGTCAGAACCATAATAAATAAAAAACCAACATAATGAGAAAACATGGATAGAAACAGAGCTGTGAGGCCAGCAGTCCTGGTTGGGCTCAAATATTGTTTTGAGTTATTAAGACCATATGTACTGACACTGCAAAAGATGTAAAATGCTTCTTGGTTTGTGCACCATCATCACTGTCCTAGCATCAACATTCATGACCATTCTGATGAACGTCTGTGTATCTACTTCCTGACAACAGATAGCAAGACAGAAGTACCACAGATGACCATAACAACAGTGAGCGAAATTTTGTCCTCAAACTTCTAAGCTTTGTCTTCTAATATTTAGAATTGGGTTGGGGTTTGTATCAGGGTGATAATTTTTAAATTCGGTCTGCATAGTCAATGAGAAAATGGCATACAAATGTAAAAATCATGCTATTAGAAGGCATGACTGTAATAACAAAATTTGAGATTATCAGGTTGTGTGCTACTTTATGTCAAGAACAATTCAGAGAGGATGAATTTAAGGCTGAGTTTGAGGCTGAAGCCCTTAAATCCAGACTTGACCTCCACTATTGCTGCTTTTTCTGTGTTGGTCAGTTCTTTACTCACTCTCTTTCCAGAAGGTGAGTTATATTTATTTCCTTTGCTCATCAGAGAAGTCTAAAGATTGACTGATAAAATGGATGTTGAGCATTTCAACAGGTAAAAGAATTGATAAGAATTTTTTTAGGCTTAGTAAAAAACATGCAGATACTGATCTCTGACCAAAGCATCTTCAGTGGAGTTTTTTGCAGGTTTTGCAGTAGTTACTGACATTTACTTGTCTCAGAGTTCAAGGGGTCATGACAAATGCAGGCAGCCATTGACATCAGCCCTGTCTCTGTTGCTGGAGTTCACCGTGCTTCTTGTGAAAATGACAAAAAGAAAAAAAAGAAAACTCATCAAAACAATTCCTATGGGTTTCTTTTTCCCTATTTCTAGCTTTCATAGTGAAAGGGTCATCCAGAGAAGTATCCCTTTTATTCTAGCAACTGCTAGTGCACCAATGTTTACTCAAACCATATGCAGACCCACAAAATGAGATCCTATATATTGCAATGTAAATTAGCCACACAGTGATTTAGGCAACAAACCTGAAACCCCTAAAGATTTCAGGTAAAATGCTCCTTCTGCTTCTAAAAATCAGTTTAATCTGAATTCATATAGGTGTCACAGAGATCCTGACTAGCACTTCTGATCTACCAGACAAGGTGAATTAGCCATCTTATTGAGATAAATGGTTCCGATGACATCAGACAGAGATGCAGCTACTGAGAATGAAGACAGCAGATGGGGAAACACAAATCAAAGGAGCACAGAATCTTGGGCTACCAGGACTGAGGAAGTAGTAGGGGAAAAAGAGTCTTTAGCTTAATGAAGGGACCTCTTTCATTCCTTGTGTCAAGGTATGTGCCACTGATGGGGCTGAGGGAAAAGGAAAAAGGTGGAGATTTTCAGAAGTTAGTGAGGTCCAATGGGAATAAAAGCCACTCATTGTCCAGAGAGAATCTTCAAAGGGTTTTGTAGCACCCAAAATTGTGATCCAAGCAACTCGATCCAATTCTGATTCTTCTGTCGTCTAATCTTCTTGCCCAGAATATCTAAAACCTGAAGGCATTTCCTCTTTCCCTAAGCATTTACATAATTGATCGCTTCTGTATGGAGATGAAGGCTCTAACCCTCCAAGACAGTGAGCACTCTCCTTGTGTTGTGTGGGTAACCAGAGGATCTACTGCAAGGCTGTGTGTTCAGTGGCAGGGCAAATCACCAAAATATTATATACTGTAATTTAAACTATATGATGCATTTGTATTTTGGGATTTGAACCTTCTGGCTTTGTCTATTCAAATTCTGAATAGAAAACATGGCAAGATGAGCTCCATCTGGAGTCATGGGGGCTGGTCAAAGCAGGACTGTTCATGGAGCAGGCAGAATAGTCTGGAAAGAAATGGACTGGATGTTTGGCAAACTAACTTATAGATTCTCCTTGACGTTTCCATTACTGTTGCTCCTAAAAGTCCCCAGGAGATATCAGAAGCTCTTTACCCTATAGTGAAGTGCTTCAAATTTTTCCCAGAGAGTGAAACCCAGATGGCTTTCAGTTACTTTTAGGGAGATGACAGGGAATGGGTTTTTTAAATAATGTACTTTGAGGCTTTGATGGAAAAGTCCCATGAAGAAAAATGCTGAGTACCAAGAGAAGAAGCAATTTTTTTAATGGAGCAGCCCTGCAACATCCAATTCTAACTTTTTATGGGGAATAAATACATAGTCCACAAATTTTAATGACAACTCATGTTTTTACTTCAATAGCTTAAATATTTTTCTTTCAACTCTAGGAGGGAAAGGGGCAGCACATTTCATACTGCTATCCCCCAGATTTTCTGCTGTCTGATTTGGGCACTTCAGGAAGATTTTGCTGCATTACAAACTGGAAGTATCCAGGAGTCCACAGCAGCTCTCCTGAAGACCAGTGCTCTTTGTTGCCTTCTGCCCAATTAATTCAGCAATCACAACCAGGTGAGCAGGAACTTGCAGCCATGCTTTGCCTTTGTTGACTTGAGTGGGATCTCTCAGCCATGCCAGCTTTCAGCACATGATTTCAACTGCAGGATGAGGCTCCCCAGACAAAGTGTCTTCAGAAAATATGACCGCCAGCAGTACTTTAGTAGCCCTGTGGATTTTTTTCCCTGTG
>WAAB01019075.1:47500-114096 GCA_013389865.1 Piaya cayana
CCCTTCATTCATTCATTGTGTCTCATTCATCTCCTGAGTAAAAGCATTTCCCTCAAAGTGATTCATCCAGGAAATAAAATCCAGTTGAAGAGTGGATGGACCTCTAAGCCTCCCAAAGCTTACAGGAATATTATTCTCAGCACCTGGGAGTTCTGACTTGCCACAGGACTATTGTCTTCAACTGTCAGACAGTTAAAATTGGAAAACTAAGGCCTTACTGATTTGTCACGTTACATGTTAACATAATATATGTCATGTAATTATAAATATAAAATTAGACAATTATATTATTGTTTTAAAAAGCACAACTGACCTGAACTAATCATCACGGGCTTTTTAAAAAATAATTTGCTTCAACTTGCATTGTTTTGTTTTCTAGGAGTCTTTGTTTCCTGATTTGGCATCTCAGACTGGCAGCAAAAGCTGAAAAACCTTGAAATTCAAGATGCTGAGAAGTGAATGCGAGGCAGACTATTCTGTTTTCTTTTCCCAAGGTGAGAGATAAAGAGAAAATAAGTAACTTAAAGAAATGCTGCAACATATTTTAGTCTGGTAGAATTCTTACAGTTCAAGGGTTGTTGATCATAGCAGGCAAGAAAATTTGCTTTTGAAGATAATACACATCATTTTTCAACCTGATAGTGACCACTCAGTAAACATATAAATCTTAAATAGACTAACAGCATTTTATAAGGAATGAACGTACTGCCATTTAGTATAAACACAGACAAAAATATCTTCTGTCATATTTTGGAAACCCATTTTCTAAACAGGCTATTTCAGGTGATACATATATATTTGTGAGAAGTAGGTAACAGCCACGTATATTCGAATGGTAGGAGAGAGGAACCACTGGATGGGGAGCTAGGATGATCCCTGTCTGTCCAGCTGTCTCAATAGGAGAGGAAATACTGTCAGTCCCATTTTACAGACTGAAAAGTGAGATTTAGATTAAGTGTCTTGCTCAAATTCACAAAGGCAATCTTTGATATCACTTTGGGTCTTGCATCCTATTTCGGTCTCTTAATATAACTACCCTTCCCTTCAGATATTACAAGTCCTCCAAGTGACTTTTCTGAATATTGTAATCATAAAATTACTTCCTTTACCACTGAAGGGAATTCCTGGGGTTAAATGGCCTCAGCGCCTTCTGCTATTCCAACATCTAAACTAAAAATATATCTCTTCACACTCATCAAATATTTTGCTATGATATTACATATTTGATACAAGAAGTGTCAGAATACGGTGAATATACTGATAATCTCCACAGGCATGCCCATCTGAGATGTGTAATTCCAAAATCTTTTTGAGTAACGTGGTCAGGTACTGTTTTTGCAGTGTAATTCTTTTAGCATTGCTGCAATCTATAATATGACATTAAATAAAAAATATTCCAGAGTGGGAAAAAAAGAGAAAAAGTTGATGTATTACTGAAGTGTGTTTTCCTGGAAAATACATAGCTTTTCTGCTATGAAGAAATAGGTACAGCTGTTCTATAATTTTCTGGATTTTCATCTATAATCAGGACTTTTGAACCTCAAATTTCTATTTTATTGAAGTTTCAGCTTCAAAGGACACTCAAGTAAATTCAAGGTAAACCTTTATATTTTTCATTTTTTAAAAAAAGAAGGTGTTATGAAATCCATTATTTTGTACTTATTTTTAATTATTTTGTATTAAATAATCACCAAAGTATGATAGCACTTTACAGACTACTATGAACCACTACTAGGACTTCCCTGTGAGGTTTACATTTTACATGTGAGGTATAGGATGAATTATACTGTTCTCAAGATGTTTTAAAAAAATCAAAATCAGTGAAATGTCTGCTCTGAATGTATAAGAAATACATAGAGAATAAGATATTACTCTGCATCATTCTAAAGCTAAACAGAAGTCTGTCAGTCCTAGTGCCCCAGAGCCAAAAATAAAAGCAGAAATAAAGGCAGAGCAGATCAGTCCCATATCACTGCTTAAAATCAGTGGAATGCAAACAAGAAATTAAATGCAAGGTTTACAAGTAACTATTTTCAATATTCTATGCAGTGCCAAAAAATATGTTATTAGTAATAAAACAAACAATATAATAAATTATTTCCATGTAACCACACTGTTAGCCCTAAATCCAGAGAGGAAAATACTAATAATCTATCCAGCTTCCTATGTAGATAAACGGGCAAATGAACTCCCTCAACCAGGCTATTTATTTTTGTGCAGAGATTCACATGGTCTTTTCGATCCCTTCGAATTGCAGTGCTGCTCCCTTGACTAGGAGAAATGCAGTAACAAGTCATACTACTGATATTCGTTGCTTTCATTTTTTTATAAACACCTAAATGGTTTAGCAAATGTTACAACTGAGTATTCTGTGACCAAATCTGCTGTGCATGGGGAAAAAAAAAGGTGCAGTCAAGTCCGTATTGCTTCCATGTTAATTTGCGTTTATGTGGTTGGTTTACATATTATTAAAGCCACCCATCTGATCTATAATGGCAGCCCTGCTGACACTGTCTGACCCAGTTTGACAATCTGGATAGAAATTGTAGGGCTGGCTGTTCAATGTCTGTGACTTTAACAGCATTGCTTTGGGCCTGGAATCAATTCTCTCTGTTTACAGACCATTTCACAGCCCTTTACCTGCAACATCACTTGTGTCAGTCCCATAAATACTTTGGTGTATATAATGCTTGAATTAGCATAATGGTTTAGGCACAGAGCTTTAAGCACAAAGAAGGACATGTCAACATGTTCTCTTCACTTAAGCAATTAAGAGCCATTATGCTGCTTCAGTGGAAATATCATCAAGGTTAAAGACAATCCCTAACACCCCTCTAACCTTTTTATTCTAAGTCTAATAAATGAGGCATAGAAATTGAAATGTTAGTAAACAGTGCTACTTGCAAGCTCTTTTTGTATCATGTTTAATCAGACCTCTCATTCACCACTTGTGAAGTGTAAGGAAACGTGCACTAACCAGGGTCACAAGTTAAAGGGATTATTTGTCTTTTTGCAAAAGTTCACCCCTCTGCAGATATTTGCTTTACATCTAATGACAAGTTATAGATGCTCTGACATGGCAATGTGAAAAAAAATAAACGTATACAGAGGTAACACACAAACTGGGTCACACACAATTCTTGCTAAAAATCGTTCTCTGTATGTGTAAGTGGGCATTGTCTGATTTCTTTTTATGTTAACTCCAGGTTTTGTATTTTTCTCTCCATCTTATTTAGGAAAATGATCCAGTGGAAATCTATTTTTATAATGGCTTTATTTTTATTTTAAGCTGGCAACATTCACTCAAGATCAGAACTAAGTTGCAGTTGCTCATGTGTAATCCTGGTGAGATACAGCACAGAAGAACTTAGGCACTGAATTTTCATGGCTCAGTTTTGGGGTGTGTGGGGGTTTGTTTATTTTAATCCATTCATAATACTCAGTGCCTTTGAAAAGCCTTAGGAAAAAGTGGGAGAGAACGCAAGCAGCTGCAGCAGAAAGTTTTGATGGGGAAAGGCCTTAAAGGCATGAAGACACAGCAGCCCAGACATCCTCCCCTAGACCTCCCAGCAGGCGCTGCCGCAGACAACAGGGCAGGATGGCAGAGCAATCATTTCACTCTGAGACTGCCCTTGTCGAAGAAGAGAACAGTATAACCACTTCAAAGTGTGGTGGAAGTCAAGTAACCTCTACAAATGTGGTAATTAAAAGGGAAAGGATTTCTCCCCTTGGAAAGATTGGCTGGCACCACAGACACCAAGGTCTGTATCCCCTGCCTTGCAGTGGCACGTGCAGCCCACAGTGTTTCATTAAATCAGCTAAGGCAGCCCAGCACCAGCTTTTGCACCTCACAAGCCTCGTCTTTAAATGAAAGGGACAACCTTGGTTGTCCACTCAGTCTCCAGGCTCTGTAGTCTTGAATTGGGAACACCGGGGATGGAGTTAACTTAGTGTTTTCCTAAACTGTCTATCTCCTAAGCAACCTCCTAAGCTAAATCCTTCTTTTTCTACTGGAGTATTTGAAGTGTTCATGTTTGGGAAGTACTTGAGCACTGTTGTACGTCAACATAAATGTTGGAGATTAAACAACTTTATTTTATAAATGCTTTGATTCTTAATTTTTATTAATGATTTTATTACATTTTTAACTAATGCTTTTAGTCACTTCCCCAAATATTTTGGAAAAAGAGTGAATGGGCAATGTGGGCTACCTCAGTTATCTAAAGGCTTAACAATTACGTGACAAGCACCTGTGGTGGCTAGAGGCCAGGCTTCTCAGGCATTCATTGCTGTCATAGCTGTAGCAGTGACATCTTGGCTACTAGAAACAAAACTGCTGAACACCCAAAGGACAAGCAGTCAGTGGTAAATCTCTAGCTTGGGCTGTACTTAAAAGACTTTGCGACTTTGAGAGCACCACAGAGTCTGCAGGCTCATCTCTATTAGAGCTTTGGTTTTCTTTCTTTCTTCAAGCATATGATTTTTATATGCTTTGAAAAGGTCAGTTTGAACCACTCTAATTTCAGTTTTTGAGAACCTCACCATTCTTCAGGAGAACATGATGAAGTTTTGTATGGATCACCTCATCACACCGGCACCTAAACTCCTTCCTCCCTTCTGCCACTCCATGCTGAGATATGCCAGTAGCTGGAAATGGCTGTCTAACTCCAGAAGAGGTTTAAAGAAATCTCACTTTCATTTCAATACCATCAGCTTAAGCTGCAAACCCAGAAGCCTGATGGGAGTGAATTGCCTTCTTATTTTATGCTATCCCCTCAGGACCATCCTGAGAAGACTGCCAAATTACAGCAAAGATTTCCTCAGAATGAGGCAGAGCTGAAATTAAGCTAGTCTCAGTTTTAAAGAGACTCAGCAATGGAAACTTTATAATTGGGCCATTTTGTTCTACTCTCAATCAGCATCAAATCAAAGGACAAATTTCCCAAAGACAGCATAGGCTGCAGTTTAAAAACTGACAATAATAAGCAAACATTGCAGTCTGATTTGATCTGCTCTCACTTCAGTGTAATAATTTTATTTGAAGGTTGGTTTGAGATACATGTTAGTGCCTGGAGGCCAAGAACTTGGTTTTGTACTTCTTACAAGTTCTGTGCACTGCAGTCTCTGTATTATATATATCAGAGGATGCTTGGCAGCCTCTCTTGACTAATCATCAGCATTACCCACATTCTTCAGGTGCAGGAACCACAGAGCATAGCCAAGCTGAGGCATCAGTGCGTAGCCATCCATATTTCATACATCATATGGTTTAATTAAAGGCTGTGGATTGCACATTCAAGGTGTACAGAAGAACCTGTGAAGCTCCTGCAACAGGATTCCTATTCTGTCCTCAGATCTCATGCGCCAAGTTGTGTTCTTGCCATAAAGCAATGTTTGTCTTCCATTGCAAGTGTGTTCTTCTGAGAAGAAAGAAAACAGGCTGAAGAAGAGTAACTTGGTAGTGTTTGGAGCTTGGATGAGAAAATTGTTTTACAAAGATGCGAGTCATACAGAAGGGTCATTGCAGAAAGATCTCTGCTTTCAGGAACAGAGTACATTACACGCTCACTCTGTACACTTCATACACTGCCTTCCAAACTGACAGTTAGTTAATAGTCCTTTTTTTCTTCTATGTTTAGAGCTACAAAGATTGTTTTTAGTATATAGTAACACTTTAGCACCTTTTGAGGATCTCAAAGCAGATATTAATTAAGCTTCCTAACACCTATGGGAAGGGAGTAAATAGCCCAATTGCCACTTTATAGAAAAGAAATGACTAGCCAAGGTCATCCACTGAGGCAGAGCCAGGAATAGCATGTAGGCGATAAAACAAGAATTACACAGCTGCCTTTTCTCCAAAGAAAGATGGCCCAAAACCAGAGCTCACTTGAACTTTTACTCAAATTTGGAGGAAAAAATTCTGCAAAACAATTAATAAGAATTTTTCCATTTACACCACAAAATCTCTGTTACATTTTCCAGTCCTACATCTGAACACTCTCACTCCATCTGAGACAGGATCTGTGCTTGATGAATTAAAAGAACAGATATTATGCTCCTGTCAGGATTTTTTAATAAGTTTGGGGGGTTTTGTTTGTTTGTTTTAGGGTGATTTCCTAAATGGATGCATGAAGGTGATGTTAATTCTGATATGTTTTTGGTAGCTAAGTATTAGTCTAATTTACCTGTTGCAACAGCCTGCAATATATCCAAAATTATGAATCTATAATATTCGTAGGAATTTCCTAGTTAAAGAAGATGAAGCCAGTTCCAAAGAATTACGAGTACAACTGATAAACAAAAAAAAGACTTTTGAAATGCATTATGTTGCCAGACCTTTGGGGACCCACACAGTGGTGACCTATCCCCACAAAGATACAGCTACATTTGCTTCCAACGAGCTGCTAGGATCCTTGGCAGAAGTAAGAAACGAAGCAGTCTCTGCAACACTGTGGGAACTGTTCTTAAGTTATCTCAGGCTGGAAGTAGTTTGTGGCTACTTTTCAGACTTGGTCTCAACAATGGAAATAAAGACCTAGAAATAGAATACAAAAACCATTTTTGAACAACAGAGCAGATCTTTGCCCATTTGAAACCCACTCATTAGAGGTCCATAACAGCAGTTGTGTGACTGAGGTCACCTCTTCACCTCCTGAGCGCTAACTACCTGCCACTTGCCCTCAGGTACATTTAATATCTTCTATCAACAGTGTGGGACCTACCACAAGAAGTTGTTCTACCCGGGAAGAGAGAGCAAGCATAGCTCTTGTTTGTCATTCAAACATCCCTGTCCACTTTCATACCATAAAAGAAATTGTAATTGAAAGCATGTTCGCTTGTTTTGAGGCTAGGGCAACTCTGTGATCAATTAGTTTTATCCACGTTTTAACAAATGTTGCCACAGACAATTATTCCACTTTTTTCTGCATGAAGAACTGAAGAGCACTTGTAGAAATGACATGTATGTCAAGCTTTAGGTCACAATACTTCCTGAAGCTGTATCCCAAGCAGGAGCTGTCAAGTTAAAGGCATTCAAGAATTAACAGTCTGTACCCAAGACAGGAAATGAAGTTTATAAAACAGGTGGATGAAGACCAGTATTCACTTGAATCACATTAAAGTAAATCCATTTATATTTTATTTCCTGTATACTGACTTGAATGTACATTTTTGTAATAATCAGACTCTACAGTTTCTACATGATATTTGCAAGTGGGTTGCTGTGGCCTGGTAGACCTTCCGTGTAAGAAATGGTCCCTTAGAGGAGAAGAGGGAGATACTGTCCAGACAATTCTGTTGCTTCCCCAGCCAAGGGTTTGGCTTTCAACCCTAGATCATAGGACTCTTCTGTAAAGCCATAAGTTGTACTTAAATACAGGGAAAAGTTAGCACCTGGTGCTCTAAGCAGTGTCAGTTCTCTAGATTTTTGTACAACTGCTCACTTATATTGGTATTGCTATCCTGGGTGCATATTAACCATGATTGAAACAACGCCCATTGGAAGTCTTAAAATCTTAACCACCAGTTTTACTTCTAAAATAAAGTAAACTGCCAAAAGTTCTGATAAAAGTGACAATTTATATTTTTAAGTAGTACGTCCGGAATTTTCCTATAGCTGTAGACAAAGGAATTCTTACCCAGATAAGTATAAGAGCACCAATAAATTTAAGGTAGCTTATGCAAGTTAGGCACTAATGAATGTCATCTTCTGTTTTGTCATGAAAAAAGATCTTTCTGCTGCTAAAGGAGACTGATTTAGATTATGAATAGCTGTAGTGATTTGCAAAAATGGCTCCAGAGAGATAGACTGAGATTCCATATACTCATGGCACTTGAGGTTTCTGCCCTTTTTGTTGAAAATTAATTTGTCCTGTGGGTTATTGGATTCTAGCTCAGCCAATGTATATTGCTCAGTCATCACAAATTTACTTAAAATTTAGTGTGGCTGAAGTTCATTCAACAAGACAAAAGTCTACAGTTGAAAGCTTCTAAAAATCTTTTTTAAAAAATGGCTAACTGTAATTGAATGCGGTGGAATCAAAGCAGATTCACAAAATGTTTTGCAGGTATCAATATATGGTTTATTTTATTAAAGAGACTCCTCAGTTTCCTCTTTTGATTGTGAAAACAAATGGGTGGTTTACTGTTCCCTTGATGGAAGGGGCTTTTAGTGTTTGGCCCCATGCCTTGAACCCAAAACTTACATTCCTAAAATGAGAAAAGATGCCTTGTAACATATTCTACAGCTCCTTACACTGCTTCTTTAATTTGACACATATTCTTTTTTTATGGAATACAGAGAGAATCTCTGGTTATAAAATGGCAAGTGCCTCCCTTTACAAACTATACTATCTCTTCTTTTTTTGCTTTAATTTTTTTTTGCTTTTCTTTCCCTTTTTCCTTCGTTTACCCATGATGCATGAGCAGAAATTTTGTTTGTATTTTTGGAATTCCCACCTATTTATTGCGTTTAATTCTTAGGATTGAACATTGCTGATGCTTGTAAATTTGTTGTCCCAAAGACAAATAGGTTATGGTTAAAAAAAAATCTAATGCTGTTTAAATCACCAAGCTTCTTGTTTAACTTAAAAGGCTGTAACTAATTTGATTGATGGGTCTAAGTCATCTGTTAGCCTCCACACTGGTGAATCTGACTACTGAACCACCACCAACAGGAATCTGGAGGTAAAGGTTATCGGAAGTAGAACCATACAAAGGTAGCTGTGGAGCAAAAACTAACGTGGGCAATGATATAAGGAGGGATGATTAAAGAATAAGCGGATCTTAAACATTCACAGAGAGTGGTTTTTCATTAAGTATAATGGATAAAAATCTTCTTGAAGAGAAATAATTCTCCTTATTTTAAGCTTTATCAGAAACAGTTTCATGTCTCACTTAAATGATGGGGTTTTTAAAAAGAAAAATATAAAGGCAAATAGAACTGATGGTATACGGGAAAAGCTCATTTTGTGCAGAACTGCTGCAGATGGTTCCCAACTAGTACGTCTATAAACAGTTTGTTTGTGTTCTTTCTACCAGAAATTATGCTTTAAAAAGACAAATAAGAATTTAAATTTCAGTTTAAATTTAGTAATAAAATCAGTTCATATGCATCTCAGTAAAATAAGAGGAAATATTCTGAATAAAAATTCGTGCACAGTCCAAATCTCTGCTCAGCTGGCTATTTTTTATGTTTCAATTTATTATTATTTTTTTTATTCCTATCTCTAGTGATACATCTGAATACAACTGATCAAGTTTAAGCTATGAGGCTCTCATCTCTTTGCTTGATACACAAGGCTTATACAATTGCAAGAAATGAGATACAGTGCAATAACCAAATCACGACACAATGGACTGGAAATTTCAGATTAATAAACCTCTTTCGGAAGAGAACTAAATAACTTTTACAGTTTTATCTATGGCTATTTGTTTCTTTGAAGATTTATGGTCCTTGCAACAGATATGCATTTTATCTTTCACTCTTCAGATTAAAGGAAGATGATTTTAAACAGGTTTCTGACTGGCATAATCTGGAATTGCAGATGATCTTCCTTTAAAAAAATGCTAAGAGTGAACTTGCAAGTCAAATGAGAATATCATTACACATGTCAGGGGGTCTGAGAAGAAAATTTGCATGCAGCTAAACAAGATCTAATCCTTATTATCACAGCCCGGTATCATCCGGCAGGGCTTTATCAGCCAGGTGCAATCGGTAACACTTAACAAGGAATTAAAACTTCTCATGCTGCTGCTGCTTTAATTGATTGATGCTAAAAGTTTAGAAACTCAAATCTAACCAGCTATTACAAAGCTCCTTTAACCAAGCCTTCGCCTTTGAAAGCGGGATCCTCAATTGAAACTGGCAGCCCACATTTTTAGGTTTCAAGCAGCTCTGTCATTCTAGGAGGAATGTGTCTGCCACTTCACACGATAGCTTGAGCTGAAAGACATGTACTTTGAATCAGAGAATCAATAGAACACTTAATGGACAATTAGGAGAACAGCTGTAGGACTGTCAAAGGCCCATCTGTACACGGCTCAAACAGCCTCGGCTGGACAGGGCACGGCAAACACAGCTAACTGCCCCAGGGCACCCGCTCCCATTACAAAATCCCCCTTTCATTTCACATTTAATGTTAATACAGTATTCTTTTTTTCATTACAAATTTTAACACGTGTAGAAAGTTATGGAAATTGCTCGGGCCATTTGTCAACTTATATCATGTGAATTGATCAATAAATTTCACCACTTTGTTGTTAATGTAGATAAATTTTGGCATTTAATTAAGCTACAGCGAAAATGTGGCCACTTTTAATTTCAGCAGATGCTACCTTTTCATCTGTAATACAGGAATACATTGGCAAATACAATCCAGTTGCTAAATATTTATAGACAACATGACAATTCCTAAAAGAGTTATCACCAATGATTTTTGGTTCTGAAACGATTAACATTGTTTAAAAGAGCTCATGTGGAAAGCTGAAATAAATTCTAAACAGCAGATTAAGTTATGGCCATTCAGGTACATTGCATATATAAAGTACGTAAATCTACATGTTATTAACACATATAACACACTGATTATTATAGGAATAATGTCTTCACCACATATATGTTGACAAACATACATAAATTCTGATAAACCAGGGTACAAATTCCCACATGCACAAATACTCATGCGCTACATATATGTCTTTAGAGACATCTCTATGAATCACACCTGTATAGTGATATTTATCTTTAATAGAGCTGCTTTGCGAAAATGTAATGAGAGAAACTGATCTCAGGAAGTAAGATCACAGAAGGAAACAATTCATATATCAACAGTTTGCGCAGAATAACTAAGAGTTGACAAAGGCATTGCTGTTTAAAATAATAAACACATTTAACTTCAAAAATACCGAGTAAATTTCTGAACTTCTATAATCAAGGATCAGCCTTTAAACTGCCGGATATTTTTTAAGCACACACAGATTTGGCCAGACAATAAGAAACATAAATGAACATTTTAGGCTTTCTATATGGCCTTAGGGACCCCAAGATTAAATCCTGCCTCTGACAGCCAGAGGCCCTAGACACAGCACTCAGCAGCAAGGCTTGACATGATAAACTGCCGTATCTCATTTGAGTGCATAGAGGGAGGAGGCAGCCTGGTGGTGATATTGCCAGTGCCTCTGGGGTAGGAAAAGCCTTGAAATCCCATTGCTGGTTTTGCTATAAACCTCCTGACCAAGCAGGCTCCCAACCTGACCTGCAATATTTGCTAGAGAACTTGCTTATCATTTAGAGGACAACTGCGCTGGCAGCATGAACTTGTGTACGGGAGGAACCACAGAACAGGGAAACCCATGGTGGTCACAGACACCTAATCCTCCTGAAGGACTCTCAATAATTTGAGCAGAAATTTTCCGTATCTTCCCACACTGAGGCAGAAAAACAATCCTATATTCAAGCACCAGGCAGACAGGCAGCCATCCAGCATCCTGTAGGTAAAACTCCTTTTGTTTGTCTCCATCGTGAACATCTCAGTTTCACTGCTAGGTAAAATCATCTAACTTGATAAGAGGAAAAAAAGAAAGAAGAAAGTTTAAAAAAAAACAAAAAGAGAGACCCACTCAGACACACCAATCATTTTTAAAGTGGAGCTTCTGGTTTTGTGGATTTGTTGCTGCTGCAGAATGTTTTATTTTCAGGTTTTCAGAGAAAACGGTCAGCAGATTTCTTGAAGTTATTGGGGAGTGCTGGGAAAAGGACTGGAATACTGTTCAAACTGATACTAACTGGCTTTTAGCTGAGGATTTGCAATTCACACAGAGAGAACAGGGAATCCAAATGCAGTAACAGCGGTTTATGTTTGGCATTTGAGCCACAGGGAAATATCTGGACAGTACAAAATATACTCAATAAATATGGAACACTCTAACCAAATCTTGAGTCATTGTAATTATCTCATCGGCCTTTCCTCTTAAACAGAAAGCTTTGTCTCAGCTTACCAAGGCTTTTTTTCCCCCCCTTTTCCATAGCACAGGCATTTACTGCTTCTGTACTGGACCAACGCAAGTTCATCAGTGCGTGCTTGTGATTCCTGTCCCTGCAGAAACTGTGATGCAGAATCTCTTCCCAGTAAGAAGGAGGTGCTGCCACAAAGGAGGTGTCAGGACCAGGCTCTTGCTGTGGCTCCTGCCATGTGTCACCCAGCCTACCTGTGCACAGACAGGCTCTCCTGATGTGCCTACACTCCCAACGCTCCCCAAAGAGCCTGTGCATGTGTGCATACACTCACTTGTACACAGACACACACAGAAGGAGGAGAGCAGTTCCAGTGGAGGATGATCCAAAGACAAGTGGTGATATATCCGTGTGGCTTTGACCCAGAAGTTAACTTCTGCATGATATGATATGCTGGAAGAATGAGAAGAATGGAAGACTGGAGAAAAATCTGTTGAGATGACACATTTGTGTTACCTTTTTTATATCTTTTGTGGCCTGGCATGATGGCTTACGCATTTAATGACCTTTTTTCTGGAGAAATGAGGAGAACTTTGGAAAGAAAACTAGCTCAAAGGTAAAATAAAGTCTCCGTGCCATCTACTGCAGTTTAAATTTCATGTATGTCCACAGTGGATCAATAGGGATACCCACTGCTGAGCTGTTTTAACCCTCACTCTTCCTCCCCATTTCTGTAGCAAAACCAGAGGCAGTGAGCAGAGTGTGGAAGGACCCATCCCAGCCAGCAGCACAGAAAAAAACCCCTAAACCCTGAACTGGCAGCTACAGCTCCTCTGTCATGCAATTCAGCTGTGTCGTAGTAGCTTCACCAGTGAAGTGAAAAGTGCTTGACAGTGTGAGACAGCAGGACTCATTTTGCAGCCTGATGGCACTATGAGGAGTATTTACTAAGTTTTTAATGGTGAAGACCTAAACACAACATAGGAGGGCATTACTCTAGAATGAGAAAGGAACAAGTCTATTAAGCGATTCTTATTTTTAAAAGGTGTCAATAACAACAAATCCTGGTCTGTTTCAACAGTAGAGTATTTTTGTGGGAGATCCCTATTTATCTGATTTATTAGAAATGCTTCATTGAGACACAAAGCATTTTTCTAATAAACCTAGAGGTTAGCAGTATTGTTTTCAGTACAGCTGACCCTTGGATTTGCTGTAAAACCAGAATCATTAGAAATGCTCCATTGGCTATATTGGAGTATTTCTAATGAATCAGAGGGTCAGATCTATTGAAATAATGTAAAATACCTAGATTCATGAGAAAAACTCCATTGTAATGCACAGAGTGTTTCTAATAAATCCAGATTTTAGTGGAGCTCAACCCTGAATCCAATAAAATGGTATGAAAAAATAGTTACTGAGCATGCACCTTAAGTACTTTTTTTCTGTGTTAAAATCTCATTTATTTTAAAATGCATTGTAAAAACAGCAAAAGACATCAGCAAAAATTTGTTATTTAAAGTCTGCCATTTCCTCTACTTAATTATGAGCAGAGCTACTGTTGCCTCCAGAAAGACAGCCCCTGGTACCTCATAACACAGGCTTGGCTCACGTTATGCTCAAGCAGTTTCAAGGCAGAGGGATGCTGGTTGTTGAGAGCTCTCAGGTATCTCAGTCTTTTCTCAATGTGGGACTTCAGTGCTGGAGGGACTATAGTTTTCTCCACAGTCACTTAACAGAGATTGGAGCAATGCTGGTGCCAATTCGCAGCAGAAAGCTTCCTGGGTCCCCACAGCAGGCTGTTCTTAGCAGGATCACCTTGTTCATGGATTACTCTGAAGGGAAGGTCCACTACTTATCTAGATATTTAAATGCCAGTTGTCTATAGTAGCTGGAGGCTCTTAATGGTCATGTTCATGAGCAGGTTCATGGGCAGTCTCCTCCCAAAAATATATTGTTATCAACTTCATAAAGAGCCAGCTCACTAAGAATAAGAAAAACATATGATGGAAGGCAGGTCAGAATGTTTGGTTTTTATATCCTACAAAAGAGGTTGAGCCTGAAGTGTCTTATTCTTTACCGAATAATAGACGTAGAAGAGAATTTTCCTATGGCTTCAGGAAGGGGCACCTTAAGTTAAAGCCTTGGTACCAGCTACAGGTGTGATGTAATTAATGCACATGTCCTGAGGTGAGTTGCCAAGTACCCAGGCTTTCACAGTTTACTGGTGTCCTTACTGATGGAGGGATTATGCTGGCTACGTTAAAAGAGAAATCACAGCCTGCTTTGCCCTGCAAGTTTGATGCTTATTCTTAATTTACAATCACAAGACCAGCAATAGAATGGCTGAATCGGCTTTTTCTACCATTTTGACTGTACAAGACTATTCAAAACCTGGCAGACTTTCAAGTTTACTTTAAGGCAGATTCGGCAGCTGTAATCTTCTAAGAGTGTGTGTCTTGATGATGGGATAGTTTTGGTTTAGTGCAATTTCAGACTTCGTTCTTGCCGTACAGCTAAATTACACATCCATGGCAGGTGACATCTTTAACCTATTTGTCTATTCAACATTGTCAGCTTGATAACTCCCTGAAAACTGAGGCCTGATAATAAAAATGACTTATTAATAGCAGTATGTTATGGGCCAGAACACGAAAACTGAACAAGAAGTCTTTCTAATTTGTTATTTTACAACATAACAAGAAGTAAACATTGGCAAATTTATTTTAAGGGCATGCATGAGCCAGTCCCTCAGTGCCTCTCTTGGATGATCATACCCTTCCTCAGAGCAGAGTTGAGGCTAATTTTGTCAATTTTGCAGATGAGCTTCATGTGAAAGTTGCTGTGGCAAGTTTTCAGGATGATGACAATGACAATGCCTTACTTTTTTTTTTTGAAGCTAGTGCTTTATTATTGCACCTCTTCTCTCCCAGTGTATGACTGCTGAAATGCTCCTGCTATAAACATAGCACTGTATGTACCAGCTGGGTACTACACTGGGGACAAGTTTTGAGAAGGGTTTGGATCAGCAGCACTCTGGCTTCCCCCTGCTCTCAGGTAACATATCTCAAAAACTCTGAAAACATAGGTAAAAGGGATGCTTGTATTTATGGGCTCAGCCAATAGACCCTGAGTGAATGGCCTGGGGTTCAGAATACATGATGCAGTAGGTGAAAGAGCTGGCTTGGTCATGGTTTAATAGCCCATGTTATGTTAGGCTGCTTTCTCCCTGGTGTTTATGGCAACTGTCTGAAGGCAGGATGAGAAAGCACTTGGAGGTTTGGACGTCACTGCTCTGTAATCCATGGAGCTCTCTAGCCCAGGTCCCAGTTTCAAAGCAATTGGAAGATGTTGTAAGAAGCTTCTTTTTAGTTCAAGGGCAAGTCAGATACTAGCTTTGGACAAAGGAGAATCTCCTTTGTGCTGTGCCACTCTGGCACCTCCAATGCTGCTTATTCATTGTTTAAAGGGTCATGACAGCAGCCACACCAAGGTGATGCTCAGCATGACTGTGAACTCCTCAAGCGACTTCTTACTTTTGCAGCTTTATAGCCTACCTTGAATGTATTTCAGAACAGTTTGCTTAAAATTAAGTACAGAAAGACAATAAATTCATCGCATCCCCTTTAAAAGGCTGTTCAAGGAAGTAGGCTTGTGTGTGTCATCGGGTTTTATAGCAACAGTCTTTCTATAGGTCCCCATGCTTTCAGCAAATAACAGAGAAGCTGGCTTGCCTCAGACGCAAACTAGGTTCTGTTTATTTTATGAATGCATACAGTCAGCATTATCTGTAGTTTGTCAGCTTATGGTGCTGTTCATTTAGCTGCTTTGTACCTATGCACACAGAGATATATAAAAAGTATATGAAAAGTATATTAATATAATTCTATCTCAACAGATTCAATTCTTAAATGCTACATATACTTGTTTAATCTCTCATTTTAGAAATAGGAAAGGTTAGATTATAACATCAGGTTAGCTCTCTTTGAAGCAGGTAATAATTAAGTTGATTCACTGTTGCAATTACTGTCAAATCCCCCTTAATTACCACGGATTTTATAGCAGCTTCATTATACGTCTGCTGTAATGCATTGTGGCCCAAAGGAGAAGTGTTGCAGGAAATTCTGCATAGCATGTATAATTCTAAGCTGCAGTTAAAGCTTCTAGTGAAAGCCTCTGCACTAAATTTATCTCTTTTTTTGACATTTTTCCCCTATTATTTAAAGCAGTTGGACACGAGTAACACCACTAAAATATACACCTAACTTCATAAGTGAAAATTGATCTCTTCACACGTATTAGGAATAAAAAATGGAGAAATTATAAAATTAGCTGTGAATTATTCTTGGAAAACTGCTCAGCAAAAATGAAGAACGCTTCTGGTTTGGCACCATGTCAGGGAGAAGACTTCTGCCCCATCCTGCAAATCATATACCCCTGAACAACCTTTTCTCACTTGAGTAGTCCCAGTGAATACAGTTTTTAAGGCAGTAAGAATATGCTGGATCAGTCTGCTATACATCAGTACATTCATCCGTTGTTCATTTTGCATTTTATAAACTGGATTATACAAATATAAGGTTCATGCACAACCAGTAGTTTTGATGGTTGTTATTACACCTGAACATTGAATATGCTCCTCCAGTATACTATAAAAATATTTTATTAAAATAGCAATTTGGACTATAGTAACACCTATTTCATTATCAATTGTGCAAGAAATTTTAAAGCAACTCTTTTTTAGCACTGACCTTCCAACTAACTTTCTAACAGCATAGCCTCCTGAAACTGCTGCTTTATGGCTCATGTGTCACTGCTTGTTTCCATTGGAAAAATCTTTACAAATCAGGGTCTGTAAATTGAGCCTGCAACAGTTCAAAACAGATAACTGCACAACGCGTCCCATGGATTCTCTTGTAACGAAGGAATTTACTCCACAGAATATATTAGATGCAGAAAGGGCTTCAGTGTCAGTGACACTATTGGCAGCTGTGTTAACAGTTAAGGAGCTGGCTTTGTACAGCAGTACAGTTATTAAATTTCTCCAGAGACCATGACTCATTAATCAAATATTCATACATCTCTGTAAATACACGCTGAACAGAGAATACCCTTAGAGTTGAGCATCCCAGCACAAGTGCTCTTTCATGTAACACTGACAAAATCCTGAGAACATGCGGTCATGTTTTGCATTTCTAATGCTGTATGTACTCTTTAGTACCCTAATTCCTAAAAACAGAACACAAATGATCTTACTGATCGCAAGTGTTACACAGTCACAATTAAAATTGCTTCACTATTGCTTCATGCCATCTTTTTAAGAGTGAAGACAGTGAATTGATTCTTCTGTTCTTTGTTTACCATCAGACAAGTAACTTTTTCCCATACGGATGGAGAAACCCAAGGCCATGCTCCTATTAATAAAAGAATTTGTATTAGCATGAAAACAACAAACCACTGGTTGAACTGTGAAGGCCAAAGAACTTCATATATTTGCAAAGACATGAGCTTGTTGTATTTAACAAATACTGTATTCTGTGTTTCTGCACTGCCATAAAACTGCATCTCTTCTCACCTGCTTGAGAGGAGGCACAAACACGCCCAGGCTGAAGTTTTGACCTTGGTCAGGTTGAGATCACATTTCAGAGCTGAGGCACCTCTCTGTGATCAGCTGAAGTTCTTCTCTATAAGACTTTGACAAAAAAAACCAGTTTTCTGTTTGAGCTCCTTGTCCTGATGCATTTGTATCTTGGGCTTCGGTTTTGATCGTTCAAGTTCTGGTCTGTACTTCTGATTCAGACTGTGGGTTGAAGTAGTCAGATGACTTCATAGTGTTATTTGTAAAGGGGGTTAATCATATTGCTAAATGCAGATTTTTAAAATCCTGTATTGTTGTGCTGTGCTGAATTCAAGGGAAGAAGAGAATGGAAGGGAACAACCTGAGTCATTATGTCCAGCTCCCTGAAATTGTGGGCAGCACAAAATCCCAAGTGATCTTGATAAGAGAAGGAGGATTTATGGATAAATCCTGGAAAGAGGTAAGTCTCAGAATATATCCCTTTACAGGAACCAGTCCCTAACTGCAGATTTTGAAGGGAAATTTGTAAACTTACATAACTTCCTTATATTCTGTAAGTTACTTGCAAATGGACCAGTTTAAGGATTGAACTGATATAAGAAAATACCTAATTTTTTAGTTCCCTTCCTAAAAAATACAGATTCTCTAGATTAAGAACCTCAACAGTTCCTACCACATTAATTTCAGTGCATTTTAACTTCCTTTAACAAGGCTTGACATTTACATTTTAAAAAGAAAATCCTCTCCTATATTTAATAAGGACATGGACTAAGGCAGCATGGCAATAACCTCCCACATTACTTCTGTGTAAGATAAGACCCAGGCCACCTTGCACATCGTGGCCACCATGCACACAAGTCAGCATGTGCCAGTAAAGCAGTTGTGGGTATTTACTGTGTGCCACGCAGAAAACAGGACAAGGCTGCAATCACAATACCCCTTTTCCGCCTACCCACAGGGCCCCAGCCCTGGGCATCCCACAAGTGATCCCACTACCCTGCGTGACCTCATTCACTGATCCAGCAAACTGCTGGATGTGGATAAATACCTAAAACATTGACTTCAATTACATTCCCTTGGGGCAGAGGGATTCACAGGCAGGATCAGAGCATAGGAAAGGAAGAGATGAAAGTAAATATAGAGCGTGAATGCTGAATGGAGAGCCCACAAAGCCTTGGTTTTAACAAATGCCTACACACCCACTAGAGCTAGGCGAAAACAGCAAACATTTATTTGCACATCTTCTTGCATAAATAAAACCCTGCTGATTTGCTTTGATGGCATTTACGACCACATTTATTCATAAACATTAGAGTGAGCAAGTTTTTATTTGCAGGAGTGTTCATAGAAAACAAAAGCATCGTGAATTCTGCTGTGAATAAATACCAGAGAGGTCTCATATGAGAAGGGCTTCTGCAGTCATTAAGTAAAGCTCTTTTTACTATTCGCACCGTGGATTCAAACAATTACAGCTGCCCGTGAACTGCTTACAAACAGGGTAGGGAACTGTTTATAAAGCTCAGTTCATCCAATTAGACAACACAAACTATTTCATGAAGATACCAAATCATAGGGTCAAATGATTACTCAGGGCTCAATCCTGACTCCCTTGAATGCCTCCTTACATCTTTTTGGGAGTACAAATAAGTTACTAACATTTTAAGACCCATTTACATAAGGTCGATATGGCATAACCAAGATGGTGGGTGGCTTTAACTCTTTTGTGCTGCCACAAAGCAGCCACAGATGGACAGAGGCTCCAGCCATAGGGATGGCACAGGGAGCATGCTCTGCTGTCTTCCACGCAGGGCCAGGGAAAGGCATCCATGCTCCTACAGTAATCAGCTGCAGGGTGGTAAAGGACCGTAAAGCAACCTGGCATATTCTGCCCCCCTGGAGGCTCCTGGTAGCACAAGAAAAGCTGATACTCCAGCCTCCCCAAAAAGCCATCTCACCTTGGATGAGATTGTTGCATAAACAGAATGCAGGGTGGGATGGATTTCAAATATGCTGTTTGTATTAATCTGTGGCATTATTGACCATTCATAATGCACTGATGGTTGATTTTCATTACATCATTCCAGTTAAGAGATTGTCAATAACTCTGGAAATAAATCAGGTCTCTAGAGAGAGCATTTTCTTACTGTAATCATAGCAAAGAGGAGATCCCTCCCCTGCCTTGCCAAATACCCATCGTGGCCATCTGGCTGCATCATGAAAAACTGAAGTACCCGCCTGCTTCCAGTTACCAAAACTTCTTGGGGAGGGGTAAGTTAAAGAAAAATAAAACGCAAAATACTTCCCCCATGTTAAAAGCTGTTAAGGGCAAGGGCAAAAAACTCCCAAACCTGGAACCTGTTACTGCCTTTCTAGCACAGCCGGGCATGGCAGAGTCTGCCTGGGGCCACTGCACAGCCAGGCAGTGCTCAGGGAAGCAGGGGGATTCCTTCTTTCACATCCACTCTCCCTATTTTCCAACTGCATTTTCATGCCAAATGCAGATAAATGAACCTGATGTTTAAAGTGCTGTTAATGTACACAGGGCAACTGCTTGTTCGCTGTTACTGCTTGAACTGAGGAGCATGTTGCCATGTTAAATGTCAGTCAGGTGTATTTACCACATTGTTTTAGAAGTACAAAGTCATGCAGGCTCCTCTGGGAGGCAGTGAACTTACCACAAACAGATCCAGACTCAGATGGCCTTGCCTTGTACAGAAACCAGGGAAGAGCGAGTTTTGTTCAGAACACGAAGCCAGTGTTGGCTTTGAAAATCAGGCAAGGGGATACGTGGTGTCACCTCAGCATCAGTTACCACTGCACCTGTAAGGAAATACAGCAGCTGTCTTTACGTAGTTCTTACAGTTGGCTGCTCATGCTCTTGTCGTTAAGGGGTGTCTCGTTAATCCTGTGTGAAAAACATAACTGCCAAGGGAGAAGTGCTTGGGGGACTCCTACCTGGCTGTTCTCACAGGAGTAGAGCTGCTCAGAGACCTTCCGTAACAGATTAGAGTGGTATCAGTTTTACAACTCTGCTGAAGCATAGAGGGCCGACAGGAAGGAAAACAAGACTTTGAAGAATTCTGCTGGTATCCACAGATGGGCACTAACTTGGGAATAGTCTTGAGTACCTTTCTTTTTCAAGTCCTTCTAGAAGTTGGTCTAAGGTTCTCCAGAGCCTGGTTCTCTCTGAGGTTATTTGTCTCTACCAACATGAGTAAATCTCTCCCTCTCCTAAAGAGCCACTTTTAAAATTGCTAGTTCATGAGTCATTTCTGGGAAAACCCAGCCTTCCAGCCTCATTTTTCCCCAAGAGCTACCCCTGAGAGTCTGCTGGCTTGTTCCGCAGTGTGTTAAACCAGCGTACTGGGTTCCTCCACCACTCTCCAGACTTTGGTTTGGAAAGC
Organism: Piaya cayana; assembly: GCA_013389865.1. NCBI lineage: Eukaryota > Metazoa > Chordata > Aves > Cuculiformes > Coccyzidae > Piaya > Piaya cayana. The sequence continues at coordinate 68,433 of WAAB01019075.1, forward strand.
TGTCAGAAATCAGCCACTGCCTTTCATGATTGCCTGTAAGGAAGGTGGGTGATGGCCAAAGGCGTTTTTTAAGGTCGTGAGTTTGGCTTGAGCTGCCAATAGCCACAAAGTCAATGGGAAAGGGATGTGGTGGCTGGTAAGTTTTTCCCATTGAGGAGCTGCCCAGCCAGGTCAAACAGAGAGGTCCTTCAGAACATGAGCTACTTGAGCTTCCAGTCCCAGCTACAGTGCTGCTTGGGGAGGGACAAACACCAAAACCTTAGCCGTCAGCTCCGAGCATGATGGGCTTTGAATCACCAGGTAGAGGGAAGTCAGAGAAGACCCTGAGGTCACACATTAGTTTGAAAAATGAAGGGGATAACTTTGCTAGAAGGGGAAGGCAGAGTCCCAGCTCATCATTTAGAGTGCTGAGGTTGTGTCAACCAAATATTAGATAATATAAACAAGCAAGAAATGTTTCTTCTAAGGAAAAAGGAAATGGCAGAAAAGAAAAAAATGAAAAGGTTATGAGCTTAAAAATTCAGGCTTTGAAAAGAGTGACTATTTTCCACCTTCTGTGGTCTGGGCAGCCTGGTTGCACCAGGCAAGCAAGTAATCAGTCAGTGATTTGTGAAAGTCCTTTAAGAAAACAGGCCACTGCTGGGTGTGTGAGTAACTAATGCTCCTTCGGTTTGTGTTTGAAGGTAGCAGCAGCAACAGTGATGACACAAATTAATTGCATGGTTTTCAGGAGATAATGCAGACAAGATAAAGAGAATTACTATGCGATTAACATAGTTTCCAATTAAAGTCCCCTGTAGTTACCAAAAAACATTAATTTCTAGTAACTTGGTAATTTAACTTGTGTCACCAGTGTACACAAGTGCACCAGGGCAAGATCTGGGTTTGTCTGTGCTTAAACCCTACAGTAAACACGAAAAGCAATATGAAAATAGCCATTAGTTTTTAACAACTATCTGTAGCAGCCTTCAAATAAAACACCAGCGTGGTAAACTAAAGGAATAGCTAACAGACTAAAGGACCAAAACCAGGTGCAGTTCTAGCAGTGAAGACTTTCTCGCCCGTAGTCAAAAAAGGGGGAAAATAGCCACTCAGCAAAGGTGTTTCAACCATTATGCTTCTTTATCAACAAGTTGCAAAAAGACTGACACAAATGAACTATTCTTCCCTTCCAGAGAAGTTTGCTGCTGGGATGGCAGAGCTACATTTTTCTTTAACACTTAGTAACACTGGCTTTTCTATTTCCATTTGACCATTCCCATTACTGACCACCAAACCCAAGGTCTTTTGAGTAGCAGCTCATTTCTGGAGACACAGCCAGCTTAGGTGGGTATGTGCACATGAGTTTATTTTAAGATACCTGAACTTCAGCCACTGGAGCTCAGAAGAAGGAAAATCCATTCTTTAGTTCCAGTTGCTACCTTGCTGCAGCACAGAAGAGCCCACGGCGTGCTTGCGAGCATGCAGCAGACCAACAGGTACAAAGGCCCAGACATAGAAAGTTTGAAGAATTGTCAAGTCCAAGCAGTTTTGGTTTGGTCTGATGACAAAATGTACTCACCAAATGGTGCCACTGCTGTTTTTATCATGTATGTTTCCAGAACCATGCTTCTGCTTTTGCCCTGCCTGTTTCTACATGCAGATGTACTGGTGACCAGTACACGAATTGTTCCTTTGACACACTCCTGACTGCCAGGCCTGTTCCCAGCAACGACATGAAGGCTGAAGTCTGCAATGGGGTAGGACGGAAAAGTCTTTCAAAAGAGAAGTGGGTCTTTGTCTATGGGATTAAGACATGTATCGCTGTTGTACACCAACTTTCACTTAAAAAAAATAAAAATAGCACAAAATTGGGGAAAAAAGTCCACTGTACAGCTATGGATTTTTCTTAAGTGTCATGTAACTCAGCACAACTCTCAGCTTGGTTACAAATATTGCTGACTCCTGTGCATGAAAGCCTCTGAAGCTTATTACATTTTATTATTATTACTACAACAACAGAAGCTGTAAGTGGAAAAGACATTATTGATTCAACTAATCCGCTGAATGCAGATTGCTCTTTACTGCACATTTGTTGGCCTTTGGGCCAGCCTGCTTTTTAATAGCCTTCCTGGGTAAGGCTGCAACACTTCTAGGTGAGAGTATTACACAGCCCTGTATTCCCCTGCAGGAAGCTTTTCCTTGAGCATCTTTCCCTTCCCCAAGGATGTCTGTCTTTTACCCTTCCCTCTGACTCCTCTCCCCCTTGCCAGTGCACATACAGTACCTGTTTGTAAACAGTGGTGATTCCTTCGCTCTTCAGCTATAGATTAACAAAACCACACAGCTCCAGGCTAAATCTGCCTTAAATCCATCCCTACAGTCTCCTGATCCTCTGTGCACTTTAATTAGTTAATGCCTTCCTTGTCAAAAAGTAAGCAGAAAGGATAGCAGCAGTGAAACCAGACCATACCGATTATATCCCCCTGCTCTACAACAGAAGCTGTTAATGGTGCAGCACAGGATTGCAATTTTTTTTTAAATGTGAAAGCAAAGCACAACTTGGTCTCTAATTTCCTGTGTGCTGCCACCCAAAGGAACCCCTCAGCGGCTCGGCATTATCTTTGCTAAAGCTATATTAACTTGTGCTTCACTAACAGCATTCTTCTCTTTTCTAGCTCTCAGTGACATTCACAATTTTCCTCATTTTGACATCTAAATTCCATAAATATGTTGTTTACTCCCTCTTCTGGGCTATTAATGAAAAATATTAAGTAAGATCAAGCCAAACATCCTCCCATATATGCAGCATCCAAAAGTAATATTATGCCAATTATTAGTAGGATTCAACATCGCAGAGGTTACTAATTTAGACAAACGATTCATGTGGGGTTTTTTTCCTGAAAATAAGTGAACACAAACTCATTTTGGATTTTTGAGACATTAACTCAATTAACATGTGCAAGTGCCCACTCCCGCCCTGACACACACACAGACCCCATCGAGTTCTGCCTGAAATCTATCCATTAGTCACTGCCTCCACATAAAAGGAGAAAAGGTGCTTTAATGAATACACGTGATGCTTATTATTTGGATCGGCAGCATTTGTGCCTTCTGTGCCTGAACGGCACTTAGAACAGGTTAACATTTGGTTTACAGCACAACAATAAAACTTGCCTTTATTGCAAATAAACAGAGTATTCACACCTTACAATATTGTTTTAGATGCAGGGTAATATTCACTCTTAGACGATCCAATATTAATATAAAAGGCACATGCATTTAATGTTTTCATACCTTTTTTATTTTCCAAGCAGTGTTAATAGGTATTTTAAATATTGCATTTACTTTGTTAAAATATTGAACTACTTATGTACATTTGTTTGCAATCTGAGAACACACCATCAAGTCATCGTTTGTACAGTAATAACAGGCATCAAAAAAAAAAAATCACAGCCCAGAATTTTTAACATCCACTCCCCCATTTGCTTTGATTTAAAAGCTGTACTCATAGGAGAGAAGCCTCAACATTATCGTAGCTGAACAGGAAACAAACACCGCTCTCTTCTAATAATTGCCTTTAGCTGCTTTGATTGGTTGCAGTTAATATTAATAGTATAACCTTTAAAAATTGTGGGGAAAGGTAATACTTTATCTTCACTCCTCATATAAAGGCTCCAAAGCAAGCTTAATGAGAAACCATTATAAAATCATACTGCTAAATAGTATCTTAACTCACAATTCAGCCTATATAATTATACCAGTATTGCAACTGACAATTACTACTGATATATCAAACTTACCTTTCTCACCCTGTGCTGCTCAGGATGTGTGTCAGGATGACAGCATTAACTATTATTTGGGCTTACTTAGCCAGAGAGATGAGAGCTCTACCCTTACCCCACAAATACAGAACTCAAATTTTGCTTACAAACAGGAGTAACATGGTCTCACAACCTAGAGATAAGCATGCATGACATAAATCCCACACATATCTGGCAGCCTCTGCTCAGGATTTGTGCTGGACTGACACAGATCAGGGACACAAGTCAGGCTTTAGGGACTAGCCAAGCTTTTTAAGCGTGTAAGACCAAGATGCAGGCACATTTTAGCATATCTGGCTCTACACAATGCCTCTGTCTTCACTAGCACAACATGACGTTAAACTCACCAAACTAGCAGTGAGCAAAAATAATTAGTAAGTACATTTCTAACTGACATTTCAAAGACTATTAACATATAAAACATTATAATCTTTATGAAAATAGACCATTTTCAGCACAGCTTGCCTTTCTGAGGAAGGACGACACACACACATTTTATTTTTTTATTTTTCAAAAGGCAAGTGTTCTCCTGGACAGCTGCCAATAATCCTGTGTAAAATGTCCTTACAGCAAGACAAACTCCTCTGTACTAAATCTTTTCAATCTTTTCTTTTCATCCTCAGAGAAAAGGTAATTTTCTTCATGGAGTGGACTGGAAGCAAAGTCATAGTCTCTGGAATGACCCTTTACAAAAGTAAACAAAGGATATTTCTCCTTAGATGAAGACTGCAGCATCTACAATGTAAAACACACACCAGATAAAACATTAATTGGAAATAAAGAAATACAGTAAGTAATGATATTTATGTGAGGATGACTGCAAAGTAAAAAAAAAAGAAAGCATTTTTAATTGTTATTATCATCAGATTAAAACAAATCATTGCACAATCTAAATATCCCCTCCTTTCATTAAGTAAACATTTACTTCCATTTCCTCTTCAGGTAGCTTTTAATTTTATGCCTAGCCCTGCATCTTGTTCCATGCAGATCACCTCTACAAGTTGTTTGTCTCAGTGCAGCTGGAGCTCTTGTGGGAAGATAAAAAAAACTCTACAGAATAGTTAATGGCCATAACACTCTCCTCAGGCATAGGTATGTGGCAACTGAGCATCTCAGGAAGACATTTCTATGGTAGGATCAGCACCTATAATAATCAATATTTTTACTAAAAGTTTAAATGCAAACAAGCCAGTCACGGTCCCGTGGCTAAACCCAGACTGGAAGCAGTAACAGGCTGTGAGAACGAGGGTGCCAACCCCCTACTTTAATAAATAAGAAACCTGAGCATGTAGAAAGCAGATGGTGGAAAGTGAGACATTAAAACAGAACAGCAAAATAACTGTAACAGTAGATAAACTGTCACATACTGAAAGACATTTCAGCCTTTCAGGCTGTTTTGGACACTTAACTGTTCAACTATTTTTTACTTTTTTTTTTCTTAAATGTCTTCCCTGAAGTGATGCAGTGCCCTGCAGAACTACATTAGCCTAAGGGCATGCACTGCGTGGACTAAGAATCACTAAATATAAATTCAGAAGAACAATTAATCTACTATAAAGGAGTAAAAAACCCTAAACAGATCTTTAAACAGTAAGTACTATTTTAAAAAATAACAATCAGGGCTGTGGGGAGTGTTAATTTTTTATTTTTTTTTTTTAAATCTCAGTTAAAGCCTTGATTTTTATTGTGGTCTGAAGTTTTCCACTTTATCCTGGCTTTTGCCCATTGTAATGTGAAACACAGGTAAAAGAGCAAGGACATACAGGAGAGGCATACAGTAATAAGCAAAAGAAGAGTAACAAACATTAGAAAGAAGAAAAGTTTGTAAGATGTACAAATGCTTTGTTTTTCGAGAAGACCAGGTAATGCAATGCAAAGCCTTACATCTCTAGGGGTGAATATGAGCTGTCTTAGGAGCAACAGAAATCAACAGTCACTTGAAAGCTGTTTGCTGGTCTGTGCAAGACATGGCTGGACTTGGGCCAGCTGCTAACTGCAAGTTTGCAGTGGAACACTTATCCAAATGTGGCATCTCAGGGATGGTGACAAAACAACTGTTGCCTTTTTACAGAGGGTCCCTCCAAACCCTGGCAGATATATGCCTACAGCTCCACTGCCACAATCTGTTTTCCACTGTCCCCAAAACCTCCTTCCCTATGGGTACCTGTAACACCTCTCTCCACATAATAAGGGAAGGGATGAAATGCTTCATACAGAACACAAACTGGATAGGCCAGCAACAGGAGTCAACTGGAACCTGGTTAAGATGACTGCAATTATTACCAAGCTACATCTCACACAATGATCACAGATAACCAGAAACCCTCCAGAACACACAAATTCTTTAGAAACCACAGTGATGATTTCCACAGAGAATTTCATTGATAAACAAGTTTTTTTTTAGTATCCCAGTATTAGACTTAGACTGCCACTGTGGTCACTGCAACACTTAATTCTTTGTGCTGAACTGCATCCAAGTTCATCACCCCATCAGTCCGGTTCTTTAGAGAACTCTTAATTTCTACTGATAACCTGGACTACAAATAGGCATGTGCAGTTGTAGCCCAAGTGGATTATTTATATTCTGTCATAGGTTTTGATAGCGAAATGATTCACTGCATTAAGCAGAAAGACCAGCCTGGTACCTGTAGAATAACAATGCAGCCAGGAAAAGGCAGAGCCATCCCACAGCCTGCACAAAGCCAGGGCTTCTTGCTGACCTCCTGAATCTGCCACATGCTGTTAAAAAGCCAGACAGAAACTGCTGTCCCTGTTTCTGCTGTACAGAAACAAAGGGTTACTGGAATGTAATTTGGATGGAGTTAGGCTAGTCACTGCATTCAGGCCCTTGATTTCAATGCCCTAATTTCTCTGAATATATGGCTCATAAGGTTCATCCTCAAGAAATAAAAGCTAAAATTTTTCTCCCACCTCTTATTGCCCACAGAAGTAGCAAGAGTCTAAATTTTTTAGTCCAGCCTACATTGGGCACATTGGGAATGTACAGTACACTCATACAGTTCAAGAGTTATCACACTCAAATTGTGAACACAAGGAAAAATAATGGAAGAGCAGGAAAAAACCCAAAGGACATGGAGGAAGAACTGAAAGATCCTAAATGTTTCTCACATCGTATTTTTATCCAAACTGTCCTCTATTTTCAAACTTACTATGCCTGAGATACATTTATATAAAATAATGTCACCAGTGTTAGAGTAACTAAAGTACCAGGACAACAGCTGTGAGACTTAGATCAGCCATGAGTGTTTTCACAACACATGTTCAGAAAAGAAATTTCCTAACCCCAAACTTGAAAGAAAAGAAGGAACAAAGGAAACTTCCACTGCAATTGATTTTGTAATTTTTTTTACCATACTATTACATTCTTCTCATACATGACAAAGCAGGAAAACAATCTTCCACATATCCATCACTTCGGGACTTCTACTTCTTTAAATCTATTTTCTACCCCCTTGTGTGAAAAATCAAAGAAACAACTTTAGCATCATCAATATCTGCTGAAGACAATATAGAGCATTAAGTTTAATATTTTTTCGTTTTTTGCTCTAACACTTGTATCACTGCAGAGGCCACACAAAACACTGTAAAACACGAACTCTGTGTGCTGCTGTGGTAACTCCTGTGGTCAGAACATCAATATTGTGACCGTCTGCTGCTGCCTTGGAACCCTTTCGCAGACTATTCTTTAAAATCACAACACACAGCGATTGGCTGATACAACATATTAATAAGACTGCATTGCACACACTCACACGCTGTAACAATCCGGGGGGGTAAAAAGTCAGCGACATTGGGAGCCAAACGATGGAAGCGGCTGCCTGGGCGACACCTGCTCCTCCAGGAGCCTCCGACCCCCCGGTTCCCACGGCCGCTCCGAGCCCCCGGCCCGCAGCATCCCCGGCGCACGGGCGCCCCCTGGCGGCCCCGAGGGAGGACGACGCCCTTGGGCTCCCTCCCCTCGGCCCCGGGGCTGCACCTGCGACACCCACCTTCGTTATCTCCTCAGAAGCCTTCTCGAAGTCCTGCACGGTTCTGCAGTAAAATCCCACGGTGCAGCTCGGATCCATCTTTTTGAAGGACATCTTTTTGGGAGAAGGACAGTGGAATGACTGCAAATTTCAAGATCAAAAACCATGATGGATGGTTGAGAACGGCACCCACCAGTGCATTTACTTTTTTTCCACTAACAGCTTTAACATAGGATCCCCATACCCCTCAAATTCACACCCAGTGCAGACTTTCGAGGTTATTTCTTCTACTTTCAAGGTTATGTCTTCCAAATCCCCTCAAACATTCAAGTAATCCCACTCTCTCTGCATGCATAAGACCTCTCGCTGTTTGGCTGCGTTCACCAAACTTGCACACGCTGACCTGGTAGTTCGAAATTCGTCAAAGCTCTGCCACTCCAAGTGGCACTTTATGAATATTCCCACAGCGGAGGAGGTGAATGCTTTCCTGTAAATTGAATCTGTAACAGCTTTTGCACTACCTTACAATCACTGCTTTACTACTGCCACCCATTGCACCTTTCCCTCCCCCAACCTCTATAAAAGAGACATAATGGAATAAACCAACCTCATGCATTTTCCTTTAGTAAATGAAACGGGTTAAAAATCCCACAAAAAAACCACAAAAGCAAAACCATGTTACAATAATAAGGCACAAGTAGGAAGAAAACCAAACATGCCCTTCTTTATAAATGTTTTTTCCCTAACGTGAAATCTCTTTTCATGACAGATGATGCTCTGACAGTGCTGTGAACTGATCCTGTCAGCAGCCATACTGCAAGAAAAAACAAACAAATACAACCTCCCCTCCCTACACTCCTCATTCACAGTTTATGAGAGAAAAGATAAGTATCTGCCATCTACCTTGATTATGTTTGTTTATTTCAGGAACTACAGTTTTGAGAAGCTCACTGTCTAATAACTGAAACGATTTGGTCACTGCAGGCTGTCTCTCAAAGGTGAGTCTCTTCACTCTGCTTCAAACTAGCAGGACTACCTCATCACCCCACCTTCATTAAATCACCAGCAACCCTGCTGCAGCTGCTCAGAACAAATGCTAACGCACCGCAATCACTCCACGCTGCCACAGAGACATCGCTGCACTGAACTGCAGGTTTTGTTTTCCATGAACTTCCCTGGTGATCAGTATTCTCGAGGGGCTATTCTGTGCGGTTTCCTTTCCCATTTACAGGTAAGCCGTGCACAGCTTGCAGCAGTTCTGGTGCAGTGCTGGTCAGCCCAGTAACACAGCAGTAACACCAGAACAGAGCAGCGGAGGGGATTTCTTACCAGCACCCCTGTATTTCCTCCTCAAAGGATCATTGACAACTGTTACAATGCAATTTGAGTGTAACAGCAGCAGCCCAGGGCAACTAACAGTCTGGATACTAGAAAACTGTTTATTGGAAGCGGGTGTTTGCCAATCAGAAAAGTCAATCTACAGAAGGCTACAGCACTTGTTACCTGATTGATCTGAGAGCATCTGTCAGTATAACAGTGCTACACATTGAAGGAGATTGTTCCTCGCTTGTGATTACATACCTGAGAGGTATTTCTATTAAACCTCTGCTAAAAAATCATAAGCAAAGGGGAGAAGACTGATCTTAGTCACTGTTTTTTCTACTAATTCTGTTCAAATCTTATATGCAGAAATTGTATTTTGAACATTCATTCCCATGTCACCAAATACACAAACCAAACCCTACCATACATATCACATTTCAGCACTAACACTGGAACAACAGTTGTGCCGTGCTCTTCAGGGCAGTAGTCCTAATGCTACACAAATCACTGTGCAACAAAGAGAAGTGGGCAGGCATTTTTTTTTCCATTTCTCCAAACAAATGGATTCTGGAAGCCAATACAGAGTGGATTGATTTCCAACTTATTCTGGACAATTTGTCAATTTTGAAAATACTCCCTACAGATAAATCTAACAAGCTACTATCCACACTAAGAAAGCAATTTCTGTTTACTTTTGACATTTCTGGACAAAGATATAATACTATTAAATGCTCAAAACATTAAATTGCAATATATTTTCTGTCTGCAGAAAAGCACTGGGATGCGATCAAACCAAACTGGCAGCTTGTGTACCTTCAAAATACATTTTAAAACCTTATCATTATTTGGAAATTCAAATTAATGCCAGCCTGCAGCACAATTGGGAGGATTAGTTGTGGCAACAGGAGCTAGAAAGATGTGTATTTTTTGTAGTAGCTCGGCCACTGAGCTACAGCGTGACCTTAAGTAAGACACTTCAGCTCTGCATCTCTGTGCTATTCCCACCTTTTGTCTGCTTACCAAATTAAACTGTAAAAGCTTCAGAGAAAGCACTGTATTTCACTGCATTTATTAGCCTAAAGCGGCAAGGATCTTTGGCTGCTGCCACAATACGAATAGGTAGAGCTGGGACTTACACCAGTTCTCCTTCCAAATATCTTCACAGGGTAAATATAAATATACCTTTAAAAATAATGAATGTTTTTGTCTAAGATATTTTTAAATATTTACTTCTGTATATTTTTTAAACTCAAAACCCTGTCACTTTCTAGAGAATCCTACACTTCCATATTTTAGGTCACACTTATTAATGCATTTTGTTAAGTATAAATACTGAAAAACATGTAGTGCTGCCTTTAAGTTGGCCCTAGGACTTCACATTAGCCCTGCATAAGTCCTTTTATAAATAAAAGCGTTTCTCCTAAATACTAATTTTGATTAAGTTGTTAGGATCAACTCCAACATATGTTAACAGATCTTTCGTTATAGTAATAGACAGGACCATTGCAGTTCATTCCACTCTTTTCAATTTAAGCTAACTCTCAGTTTCTCTACAAACAGAGGCCATGAAGGCACGTAACTTCATTACACACCACAACCTTACATTCTAGGTGTAAACAGTCAAGATCACATGCTCAGTTCCTCAGGTGAAAGCTTAAAAGTTGCATATGACTGACTTGCAATGTTCACAGGACTTTGTAAGAATTCTACATTAAGTAATTAGTATTTCAGGCATGGTTGAGACGAATACATATTCCTCTTCCTTATTTAAATGCAATGTTTTTTTCTGAAGGTGTATTTCCATGTTTAGTAGTCTGTACCTTCACAGAACAGAGTGGCACGAGGAACCACCAATAACTCCATTCTAGAGCAGTGATCCTGTCTTAATCAGTGGATGTACCCTAGGGATATTTCTACATTGAATGAGGAGTTGATCCAAGGAGACTGGAAGTTCATGTGGAAGCTGGACACAAGACCAAGAAGAGTCTGTATGGATGCCATCAAGTACTTCTATGAGTACTGTGGTACACATTTTCCCATGGTACTTATAAAACCAAGTCTTTAATAACCTCCTTCAACTCTACCTGTGCAATTTATTTGGCAAACAGTTAAAGAAAAAACATCACTGGAAAAAAAATAAAATAAAAAACAGGCATGATTTTTAAAACCTGGGCATAGCCTGAAAGATATATTCACTACACCTAGATGTACCCAGAAAGTCATGGCCCAGAAAGGAGGGGAGAGAGAAAGAGCAAATGCAGCACACACATTTCAGACCTGCCAATTTCTTGGAAACAACTGTACGTAAAAATAGCTTGATTAAAAATAATAACTAATAATAATAACAAAATAATAACTTGTTAAAAGAAACAGTTTGGAAGACTTGAGTAAAATTAACCCAATTAACAAAAAACCCCACTGAGAAGCCTAAAAAATTTCCGCTTGTATGAAGCTAAAAGTGACCTCCAAAGCTATTAGGAGCAAAAGTTAGATTTAAAATGATAACTGGCTACTTCAGCATAGAAATATTAACAATTCCTGGATAAGGAAGCAGCAGGTAAACGTATCAGAACTTTAGTTCCAAACTGACAGCAGGCTCCTACTAGTGAATACTGCAGTAATTCACTCCATTATGTTGATTGCAACTTGAGTGTAAAAAAAAAAAAAAAAATTGACCAAAAAGACAAACTAACAAAACCAAATCCAAATAATTCAGGTGTAAGAACTCCAAACAGTGACTGTTTCTTTGATGGAAAATTACTTAGATGAAGTGATCATCTATTTTTGCAGTTTTCTGATCATTAAAAACAAACAGGCAAAGATTAATGAAGTAAAAATTAAAAGCCCATATTGAGTTTTTAACCTCTGGTCATTTTTGTTGATTATAGGCCTATAAAGCAGGGCAGAACGTTGATAAATAACATGTAACTGTAAACCCATAAAGATGCAGCTAGCTAGAACATCTCTAAATAATTAGTGTTTGATTCATATGGGAAGAAAACAGTGCCAGGTCTATATCCACACTACCTCAAGAGGGAAATCCTTTATGCTGACATCTACAAAAGACTGGCAGTAATGAGGATCCATGTAAATCAAACTGTCATCTACAAGGACAAAACAGAAGACAAGTAATTCAAAAAACACCTTATTATTACACTGCTTACAATCCAATTTCTATGCAGAACAGCTGAAAAAAAAGCCAGCAAGTAACTGCTTGCCAGGCTGATATTCATTGACTGAAGCATAGGTTTTTGCAGGACAGATTAACTTTTGCATAATCAAATATGCTTGTATAAGCAGAATTTTTATAAAGTGATGAGACTGTCATTTAATTTTTGGTGATAAAATTACTTTTACAAACACACAATTATATTCTGGAGTTTGCATATGAAAAATGTATTGTGCTACTTCATCCTGACAGGAAGAATATATTGCTTGTCATTTCAGCATCAACTAACACCACTTACACCAGTAAAAAGTAAATACGCAAATAAGAACTGCCAGATAGGAACAGCAAAGGCTCCTGAAGTTTGGTGAAACAGATAAATTATGCCTTGTTTATGCAACAATGGAAATTAAATGTACATTTTACAGAATCCAATTACTATATGGGGCAAATGACAAATGACTGGACTTTGGTAGATATGATGAATTAATAAGGTACTCATTTTGCTATTTTAATCATGCTATTTCCCACTGGTTCAATATTAACTTCCTAAGTCTTAAAGAAAAATATTGAAGAGACATAACATATTAAAACACTAACCTTGAAATCCAGCAAAGTAATATGACTGCTTGGGTTTGCCACCAATAATACCAACACAATACTCGAGGCTTAAAATGCCCTGTAAGCAGAACATTAAATAGTCAAGACAGTGTTAAACACAGTTAGTATTAAACTGCATTAAAATCTTTGCGTGTCCTTTACTGGTTTTAGGCAAATAGCTTTTTTTATTATTTTTTAAAGACTGAATAATTTTTCTGGGGCTTGACTGAATTCTTAGGACCTTACACCTGACCAAAGTGAAAACAAACCACCACATACTCCAGAGAAAGTCCTCCCTTCCCATGAGATGCCTGTTCATTGAGAGAATTGGCAGTATCATTTTCATCATAAGAGAATTGGCAGTATCATCATAAGAGGTTGAGCACAGGTTGCTTATTCAGAATGTAGAGAAGTATACATTTACATTCTGTGGCCCTGGGGGCTCTCTTTTTGCACTCAAATGTCGAAGTCTGTCCAGAGTACGAACTTTTACATCACCAGGAGAAATGCCAGTTGAAGCAAGAGTAATTACAAGTTGCACCTCTAAGAATAGCAGCACAAAATACAAGAGGAGAGAGAGACACACGACAGACAAGCCCCATAAATCTTACTGGATTTTGGCTGTGAGGTTATAGGAATCAGAGCCATCAGTGAGTAGCAACTTTAAGAAAGAGACACTGCAAATACACCTAAGGGGACATGCGGTGAAATACAGGAATCTTTTCAGTCTGGAGGCATAAGGGAAGAAATACACCCCTCCAGCCACTGCAAAGCTAGGGGCCACCAAGGACAGAAAGCGTTGAAATACCAGCCATGGGCCACAGTCATAGCGGTGCTGCCAGAGTATTTCTGTTGATTCACATTGCAATGAGTTGAGTTCTGTACAATCCACACATTGGTGTTACCACACAAACCTAGCAGACTTATTACATAATAAAGTGTTGATTTTATGATATACCTTCTAGTGCTGGGAGAAGGATTTACCTGATTGCACACAGTTTTGCCAAGGTAAGAACATCTCAGTGGTGAAGCTGACTGAAATTCCTTCATTGCCCACAAGCTCTGGATGCAGTCAGACAACAGAAACCAAAGAAATCGCCCTTGACCATTTCTTTATTAAAAGTATGTAACAAAGGAATGGAAGAAGGCACAGAAGACTCCTCCCTCCCCTTCAACATATTTCTACTCTTCATGTTTTCCTGAGATTCTGTTTCTTAACAGGGCTCATTAGGATTTTTATGAATATACAGTCTTGGTTTAACATAGTTCTCCATTAGTTATCTCATCAACTCCAGTGGGAGTTGGATTTTGCCAAACACTGAGCACTTCCCAAAGCTGAGCCCAACTATTCTAATGCAACTGAAGCCCAAACCATTAACTACTCAAAAACTGAACAGCTTTTAAATGTTCAGAAATCACAGTGTTTTTCTTGTGGCACCAGACAAACGCTGGGTCCAAAACTTTGGATGCTGGCCCAAATTGGGACAGCAATCCATAAGACTATCAGTTGAGCTAACACATCATCTCCAGTAGCTGGCAGTCAGATGAGAAGTATAACCATGACACTACCATAGTATGAGCAGGGAAGATTTCTCTCAACAAAACAATGGATTTTTCATGTACTCATAAGGTCAAAGCTTCTCGAGATACATTTTTTTTCTGCTTAGAGAATGATACCTTACTGTAATGTAACAAAAACCATTGTATTCCTCACCCAAGATGCTAACAATGTCAACTATGATGTTGTTTATATATGTTAAGAGAAAGTGCTGCTTATGTAGAAGACAAATGAGGAGACTTTTATAGAAACTGCTCCTCAGCAGCTGAGCGTTACAGAACACAGATCAGAGGCAAAGGCTGACACAACTATGGAAGACACATCCTCTGCCAGTGAAACAGAAAGGAGCAAAGCTACTTAAAGTAATGACAAACTGTTTAATCTATGGGAATTTTCTTGTAAAGTGAATTAAAAAAATATCAGTTGTCATCCACAAATACAAAATCCTTTGTAAATATCACCTCATGCTACCTTCTAAAATCCAGACCCCTAGAAATTCAGTTGCTTCTTGTGAACAGTCAAGACAGAGACTGGAGTGACTGACAGATGCAACTGAAAGCCCTCTTACCACAGTCTCCATTATAACTGAGCACAAAAGGCAGTACCAGGCTTGGCGAATGAGAAGCAAAAATCACCCCGGTAAAGACTGCTGTACAAAGCAAGCTTAGTTAATGTGACTATAATATGGAACCCAGTGCCACACAAACCTATTTTACTCTGGCAAAAGAGTTTGAGAGCTAAATTGAGAAAGCCTCTGCAGGGTAAAACTAGCCACAGATATCCACCAGTAACAACAGCCAGTATTAAAGAACAAACATCTTTAAAACTTCTCTTTTTGCTGAGAAAG
This sequence comes from Piaya cayana, assembly GCA_013389865.1. Lineage (NCBI taxonomy): Eukaryota > Metazoa > Chordata > Aves > Cuculiformes > Coccyzidae > Piaya > Piaya cayana. Next base: position 83,719 of record WAAB01019075.1, read on the forward strand.
CAGCAACTGTCTGTTAGCTTACAAATGACGGCACCACATGTTTCCCTGCACCTGACTTATTCAAAGGCTCTCTGCAGTTAACATGGAAAGTACGGTAAGGTTCCTGTAGATCATTTTTGGGACCACAGGCTTGGCTCAGCTGTGCCAGAATAAATCAGAAAAGTACTAAAACTCTTCCAAAACTAACTGTCTGTATGTACAAGGAAAAGAAGCAGGAAAGAAAAACAATTTAATAGTTCACCACTTAAATAAAAGGCTTCATCACTCATACCATTAAAAAAAAAGTTTTCCTAAATTTTTTCAGAGAAGAGACAGTCACAAAAGAAGAAGAAAAAAGTTTTAACAGACACTTGGATTTTGTTCCTGTTACCACACTGTGGCATTTTCAAAATTAAAACAAGAACTTAATGACTGAGAAACAGCAGCATGGAAAATGATAAAGCAGCAGGGCTGAGAGCAATCTCTTCCTTAAGAGTAGCATTCCTGTGCCCCACAGGTAGAGCTCCCATACATCATCAGGCGTTAGCATCATAAGTAGAACCTCTGATGAAAAAGAGGACAGCAGAGAATTTCCTCTACTTTCTCCTCAAGTTATACTTCTTTCCAGTTCATTTTTGTTTGCAGTAGATGCTTGCTACTGCTGCTTGACTGTCCTTAGAAATGTTCATCCTAATGTCCAGGCAATGAAAAAACATTTGAAGTAGTAACTAAAGGTATTAAGAAATTCTATCCTCTCTCTTAAGGGGAAGAAAAAGACAAAGGAAAATGGGAAGGTCACACAAGCAACAACCTTAAACTATTTGACATTTAAGAAGATAAGATACAGAATAGGGAATCTGGTATATTTATATTTTAAAATGCTGACTGATACTTAATATAGCACAACTCTAATAGCATATGTAACTAAATTACCATTTGTAATTTGAGCCACTGCATTAATGTCTTTTCAGGTAGGACTTTAGGAGTAGGACAGTTATCACTGCTTTACCAAGGGACATCATGTGCTCTGCAATTACAGCTGATCTTGTAATAGGGAAATTTAAAATCTGTAAAGTCAAACTTTACAACCTCCAACTGTAAAATCACCACCACACATTTAATAGGTAGATTACCATAATGAAGTCGCTTTTCATATAACCTAGTGCTACTGTTTGAGAAATGATTGAACTTTCATTTCATACCTTTACAAACTCTAAGTAGTCCATGTTTGTTCTCTCTCCACCGAGCCTCACAGGTACTAATATAATTACAGCTTTTGCATCTGCTTTTCCAGAATCCATAAAAGAACACTGTCTGTCAATAACATCTGAACTGTAGACTGAAAAGAGACACACAGGAATATTAATACTTAAAAATATACCCATGAGCTTTTACAAAGACACACCAACAACATGTCATCACTTAGTCTGACAAACTACAACTGCAGTCCTTCCAGGTATTACTGTCCTCCTGAAACATAACTCCTGAGTGACTGATAAAAAAGTATTACACCTCCTTTTTTCAGCTTGTAGACTGGTGATCTACTGCTGCTCAGATAAGATACATTGCCAAGGTAACACAGAAGGGGTAAGCTAGGAGAACTTAAAAAAATATTTATTCACTTCATATGAACTACTAAAAAGAGTCATTTCAAACTTGAAAGCCTACAACTAACAAGAACATCTACATAATAAAGGAAAAAATACAATGACTGATTTTACTAGATAATCAAGTTCACCGCCAAAGTTAACATGATGCAGCCACTGAAAACAAGTGAAAAAAACTTAATGCAGTATTATTGTTTATTCCCTCCAAACTGAGAGAGATGCCAAAATCATCACCAGAACAAAGAAGTGAAAAAAGAATAGACTATTAAGTTACTCTGTCATTCTAAGTCAGGTAAAACTGGTTTGTAATGCAAGATTAAACTGTGTCTCTCTAAAACCAGTATGATTGACTACCCAGGGATGTCGGTCTCATTTGTCCTATCCCAAGATCTGTTATGACATAACTAAGATTCCAGGCAGCTAAACATGGCTACTGAAGTAATATGCTGTGCTTAGATTTGAAAGACTTTAGTCATTAGTGTGAAGTTTCACCACACATCAAGTTTATCTTGTCATCATTTTCTGCTCCTGAACATCCAGAGCTCTAAGCTACTCTGCCTGTTATTGATTATTTTAAATGCCACATTAGTGCAGAGGAAAGGTTACCACTGACTCTGGCTCATGATCCTGATCACATCTTTGAACTCAAAGTGAAAATGACTTCTTGCTATTCTAAGAGAGCAGTGCAGGTTTGGGGGTTTTTTCACTAGAAAAATGAGTAAAAGAATTCTGTGACAAATAAACTGTAACCAACAAATCTAACTGCACTGAAGGATTTCTCAGCAGTTTAGTTGGTTTTTTGGTGTTATTTTTAGTACAATATGGAAGATCTTACCAGCTTATCACTACAACACCATTGAAGTAAGTAAGAAACTGATTATTAAAGTCCAAAATAAAAAGTTACAACAGGCAGATTGTAAGAAAGTTTTATCTTGCTGGATTTGTAATTCCACTATCTTCCACTGTACTGTAACAAACCAAACAAGCAATGCACAAAGCTTTCAAGCTGTGATGTCTGATTCTCAAAGAGAACAAACATCTGCATATCTTGAGAACTCCTTTGTCTACATAATCTAAATTTTGTGGATCCATTTTTGAGTTTATTTTCTTCCTTTAGAGTTCTATTGTTAAGTGCTTACTGAAAGACATAAAAAGCATCTAAAATGTTTGCAAAAATCTGCATAATTACATTTACCTGTACAATCCTGAGCAACATAGACTGTTACTCCTTGTAGCTCAGGGTCTCTTGCTTCTTCAACAGCTTTTCTATGTACAAACACAAAACTATTTAACTCATCTCTAATTTGAAAAAAAGTTAACAGTAAATAAACATAAAATATTTGATTTTTAGAAAGAGATTTGTGTTACTTGTTTGAGGGTTTATTTGGTTTGTTTTTTAATGCAAGACATCTTTCATTCCTGATAAATAGGCATGAGGGTGGGAGGGTTTGTTTGTGAACACTGAATACCAAGACCCAGTGTACGCTCAGCACCTTTTTCCCAAGCAAAGATGACAGTATCTGGCTATTTACAAGAAATAATGAAACCAAGGGGAAAAAAGCCCAAAGAAACATGTTAACATCCAATGACTCACGTATTTGCTACCCAATTTCCTTCTGTTTATAACAGTTTTCTGTCATGTACACTGGGATAATAAAAGCAAAATTTGCTGATAAAAATATTATTTTCACCTGTCTTTAGCTGACCTCAGTTCACATAACTAATCCCAACTAAGCACCCCATGTCTACAGAAATAAAGACTAGCACATAAAAAGCCATAAGGTTTCACCAAAACTTTCAAAAAGATAACTGCAATGTTGGGCTATCCTCAAAAGAGTAATGGACCTAAAAACTAAAGAGAAAATACATGTCAGTAGTCTGAAGTGTGACCATCAAAGACAACATTTGTAAAGAAATTAAACTGTTGAAAATAGAAGATTACCCTTTGACTTCAATACATCCTTGCATTACATGGTCACTATTCCTTTATTTCACAATATATTTTGAGGAATCTTTTAATGCAGTTGTTCTCAAGTTATGAGAGCCCCATACACAGTTAGCACTGCTCCAAGAGAGGAAGGAGATCCAGAAAAGAAAAACTTTGCAGCACTGGAAATCACCCATGGGTTTGTGTTGAAGCTAATCCTCGACAAAATCCCCCCCACTCCCATGAGGCAAACAGTCTACCGCAATTTAAAGCAAGCAAAAGGAAGTCTGACAGCTTCTATCATCAGAAAAAATAGAATAAAACATGTAAATAATGATAACCTCATGCACCTCTGCGTGTAGGCACATATACACATCTGATTATTCCAGTACAGCTTTACTTAGTATACTTTTATACCAAATGTCACAGTCTTATTCACAGAGATAAACCTACAAACCTTGGCTTCTTCTGCTTCAATGACTTATTAGTAACTGAGTTTATAAATAAACTGGATTCCACTAAGAAAATAAGGACATAAGGCTATATAAAACCCAAAACAACATCAAAAAACCCCAGTAATATTCAAAGACATGGCATGTAAAGGCACAGAGTATGGAGAAATTTGACTTTTGACTTTTTTTTTAACCACACTGAATGTCACAGACCCTTTACTTTTACTGTGATATAATTATAATATTAATAGTCCCATACATTTAGTTTCACAAGAATTCAAGGTGTGCGAAGAAATGCTGAAAACATCAATTTTAGCTCTGACATTTCATTACACTATCAGTACATTACAGCCCACAAGTTACAGTATAAAAAAAAAAATCTATAATGTTATGCATGTTCCAAGGTTGAAAGAGTGGTTCATTCTTAGTACATGTTATTAAACACAGCTGTACTTAGAAGTTTGGATTTGGGAAGAGATACTTGGGACTTCCACTGCCCAAAGCACAGGAGAACAGGTATGTTGTTTTCCTGAAATAAGACTGAAAAAAGGCAGAAGAGTTCCATCCCTGCACCTGTCGCTACTTCCCTTCCTACCTCTAACAAAACAGCTAAATATGTTATTACTATGGGCATTTTACAAAGCAAATAACGAGCAGTTAGATGCTCAATTAAGCTGAGGTAATCTCATGACACCTTGAAATGCTTCTCCTGTAATGTGTAAGGCATGGTAACAACTAAGAATAAAGGTATTTTTACCTTAAAATATGTGCAACAACTGCAGGCCCATACCAATCTCCTGCAATTTTTCCAGACTTCTTTCCATATTCTATCAGCTGATGTAAGCCAAAAGCTGCCAGCGGAGAGTCACCAAACCAAGAAATTATTTTTCTATGATAAACTTCATTTCTCAATTCACTGTCATCACGGTTTCTCCTCTGTGTTCGCTTATGATGATTTGACAGGATCTTAGGTTCTCTTTCCGCTGTAAGCGATGCTTCGAATGATGCTGTCAGCTTTTTCACTGTATGGGCTGTCCATGAGTCAGAATCTGAACTGTCAATGTCCAACGCATCTGGCCAGACCCACGCTGCAGTAAAAAAATTTAAGATGCATATTAGGCTTAATACCAACTTTCTGGTATAACAAAGCATATCCTTTTCTCTCCCATGTACCTCAAAAATCAATAGCATATATTTTGCATACTGAGACACAAATGTCATTGTGAAAACATAAACAAAGATTTTGAGTGGAGTATGATTTGCTTTCATTTTCTGCTCAATGACAGATCAAACAAAATACTACTGAGTGTACATTTGTTAGCAATTTGTGCTGAGGTACTAGGTCAGACTCCACAATCCCAGTCAGTTGAGATATACCTGAAATACAAGGCACAGGTTAGAACTACCTTACATATTACAAATATGCAAGTTACCTACTCAGTACCATCTCAAAAGTTTTATCCATGTCAAGCAAAAAGCTACTTTTAATTCTTCTGGTTTGTCAGTTATTAAAAACATAGCCCAACCTGAAGAATTATTCATGTAGAAACAAATGTTTTTTTCCTGGGAAATTGTCAAAGGAGAACAGCTGAAAAATGGACAAGATTTCTTTTTTCCCTAAATTTGTGAATCTTTTATGTAGATTACACAACAAACTTGTTTAAATACTACACAACAGTGTCTACAGTCTGCATGTCTAGCAAAACGTCTCTCTACCAGTGCGCCCTACATGCAGTGCTCCTCTGCAGAACAACGGTGGCTCAGCACATCTAGAGCACAGCAATGTTTCCCGAGTCAGATGACTAAAGGTCTCTCCCACAAGTTCAAACAAAGAGCATGTGAGGAAACCTCTGGAACACAGTGAACATTGTGTTAGATCAGAACATGTCCTGAAGGTCTACACTGAACATCCCAGAAAGCATGGGGCAGGCTGCTACACGCAAGCAAGGAACAAACCCTCTATACAGGGTGCTTTTGTTCCCCAAGACAGATTTGCATGAGCTGCTGGAGGTGCAGAAAGCTGCCATTACAGCAACAAGAGGAACCTTTTCTGACAGCGAACAAGAACTGCAGCCCTCCTTGTAATTCTTACTGAAGTATCCACTCAAAAGTCTTCAAGAAATCGAGAGGAAGCACAGAGGCAATTGTGTTTCAATTATAAAATCTAACTTAGGGCTCCAGTAACATCACAAGTATTGCTAGCAATGGCCATGATCCACCTCACCCTCTCTTACAACAGTGTGACAACCACCCCTATCAATGCCGCTTACCACACAACACCCCTCTGTGAAAATCACATTAATTTTTCACTGCACACCCATGTAGATCATTCGTAAGTTCAATGTAACATCACAGGCCTTGCTATTCCTGTACTACGAGCTCCAAATTTAAGTCAGTATCTTAAGTACAAGCATTTCAAAGTAAAACTTACCAGTACCATAATATTTAAAATAAAAACTCATTTACAACATCATTCCGCAATATCTGGAACATTCCACATAACAGTGGAAGTGTTAGTAATCCAACTAGTAACCACAGTCAAGTTTTGCTTTTTAACAGAAACAATACCATTAAACTATAATGAAAACATCTCTGGGAAAAGAGTAAACAGCAATGAAAAACTTCATGTAAACACTTAAATATGTTTCAAAAGCTACCCAGATCTCATAAAAAGCTTTTCAAAAGATAATTCACCAGCTGTCAGAAGCTTAGCTGATGAGAAAAGTAGTCCAGAAAGACCATACGTATTCCATTTTTCTACACATTTGGATTGACACAGAAACACTAGCACTGTGCAATCGCTGATCACTTTCCAAATTAGGATGCATGGGGGATGCTGCAAGGAATTCTTTGTAACCATCAATTTTAAAGATATAAATTTGGGGGGTTTTTTTGTTTGGGGTTACTTCAGAATGAGCCACTGTGCATTTCTGCTCACAGGCAGTCTTCTGATCAGATTATTTTATTTCTTTGAATGTACACATAACCAAAGTTGTATTTAAGGGATTTGTGTTCTCAGCAGAAGTATTTTCATACATTTTGATATCTGCAGTCAGGTGAAAGGGATAATGTATATTTTATGACTTAAATATCTAGAGCAAAAGGAACATTCAGTAAACCAATCTGACAGTTTAGTCATGACACTGCCAAGAAAGACGACTTTGTGATGCAGCTTGTTTGGGACTATGTTCACAGCTTACATCATATTTGCACAGTAAGTACAAACTATTATCAAAACAGGTTTTCAGAACTAACTTCTCCCAAACGGTTCCTGAGGGGCAGCAAGTGGCTGAGTAAACAATATGCTGCATTCTGTCAACATGCTCGGGAAGCTTCAGGCTCATGTCTGGGATCATTTTGACAACAATCAGTGGTGACAGAGGACAGGACCAATTGTTTGAAAGGAACAATGCGGTAGATTATGAAAAGAATCAAGAAAAGGATGGAAAGAAAAGGTATTTAATTATGAAAATCAAAAACACCTCTATGCAGGACATGGCTCAGCTTAGAAGAATGGGGAGGACATGCACGCTTAGCCTTTAAAATCAGGAAGTGTTCCAAGTATCCTAAAGCTGCTTCCCTGAAACAGTTGTGACAGAATTTTGAGACAGACAACGACAGGGAAAAAAGGGAACTTCCTCTGAAAGCATATGAGGGGGGAGGAAGGAAATTAAATAGCTCAAATTTCTACACAAAGAATGATATATTGAAGTTAGATTAGAGTCCTTCTATTAACTCAATATATTAATACAAGAGGAATTGAATAATGTACAACTTTAAGACTGAAAAAAGAACATCACTTTTGACATAGCCCACAGCTATGGACTGTAGAACTCATTTCCACACCTTGAGTTCAAGAAATGAGCAAGACTCAAGAGAACTGGACAACTGCATGGATAATAATACCTAGGCATAGGATCACAAATTGTTGTGGTATTTTACTTCACATCTAAGCTTCTGTGGAGTTTCCAGTATCTTTGACACACTTTTACATTTCCTTTTTCAGAAATGGAAGGGTAGGACAGCTACTTCACTGCCCTAGTAATACAGATATAGTAACATAGCATTATGTTACTATATGTTATATATAGTAACATAGCAATTCCAATATTAGCAAGGAGTCCAGATGCAAAGCCAGCTTGTGCCTCAGATCTGGGGATCATAAAAGACCACAACACCCTCTACAGAACACCCATGGTTATCACGTTGAATAAAAAGATCTTCTCTTATAACTCACCTCTACCAAGAAAATGAAGCATAAGACCTTGAGCCAGTAGCATTTGACCAGTTCTCAGTGTGCAACCCCAACCACAGTCTGTTGTTAATGCAGACCCCTTTATCTGAGGGAACTCCTCTCTGTAAGTCAGCCATATTCTAGAAATAAAATCTTTACGAAATTCCTCAACATTTCCTGAAATCTCCGTCTTGATTTTATCAAAATTGGACCCATCCATAGAGAGATCACCAGATTCTGAAAGGCAAAGCATGAATTTAAGTTATAGTTTGGTGTGGCATTTCTGTTACTAGAAGGAAAGTAAAAATATTGAACTACTCTTTTAGAAAGATAGGGCAATCTTGCAAAAGGTAACAATCGCTTCAAATACAAGAAAGGAAAAGTGGAAGGCAAACACAATAGAAATGTGCCAGCAGAACTGAAAAAAAAAAAAAGAAAAAAGGAAATAAAAAAAAAGCAGTGCAGTCAACACTACTGTGTCGATGGAACTGTGGGCTTGCAGGTAAGCAACTGCTTATTCCATCTAAATGCCAATGGTCAAATAGACAGAGATTCTTAGAAATTTGCATACTGGAAAATGATAATGAAGGTATTGGTGCAGTGACTGCACCAAAATTGCAGTGCAAATTACAGCACTAGTATTTACAGAAAGAAGAGGACTTAAGTGTAACATATGAATAAAGTAGGTTAGGATGTGTTCTGTTAGTGGTGGTGTTGCACATTTAAATAAGCTTTTCATGTTTATATTTTGCATTCAGTAACTGTTAATGAGGTTACTCCTAGAAGACTAAAAATATATCCACAGAGCTCCTTCTGAATAAGATTGGAATTAGTGAAGTGCTATGAACATACCATCGGTTTTGAAGTGGTAACATTTTCCCAGCAGGAAGACTGGAGAATTTCTACTGAAGTAAGTTTTAGTTTTCAACACCCAACCTAAAACAGATGCAAAAAAAACCCAGACAAAACCCAAATTTATGAATTTGAAATTTCAAAAAGGAATTTCTAATGTCATCTGATTAAGCCAAGAATAACACATCAAAGGGGAATATAGGGAAAATGTACTGAAATCGAGTTTTGCTTTCATGAATAAGAAAGCATTTAATAGCTCTACAAAACACAGATTAGAGTTCTGGTCTAAAAGTAATAACGTTCCCCACATATGAATATCTGAATATTAATACAATGGTTCTACTGTGCAGAAATTACTAAGATACAGAAATGAGCTGAGCTTAAGTTGTTTTGTCTCTATTGCGAATCCATTACTGTAGTTTGATTCTGTGAGGTTTCCAATTCCTACAATAACATACAAACATCATACATGACCAGTGAAAATGCAGAGAGTACTGCTTTTCCTGTAGGGTTAACAAAACATACTTCATCATAAAATTAAATTGCAGATTTCAGACACAAAAAGGATAGTACCATATGCTATACAAATTCAAAGGGACAGAATTCAGTTTTTAGATTCTGACAATTGTCGTCCCCAGAGAGTAGCTTTTTCACTTAAGTGTAAATCCTATGCTCTTTTATATCCTAAGACTTAAGTTTCTTTAACTTTTCCCTATCATATAGGATGTAACAACTACTATTGTCCTTCAGACATGTGCTAGCCCTAAAGAAAGCAGAATAAAAGTATCTTTTCATCTTGCCAGACATCTCCAAGGCTCAGTTATGAGAACTGACAATTTTTTTCAGAAACCAGGTAGTAAATCTGAGCAACCTTGGTCCTAGAGGGGAAGTAGGAAAATTAATGCCATGGACAGATTAGTAAAGGGTACACTTGAAAATGTGGTTGCTTATAAACAAATTACTGATGTTCAAACATGGAAATGTATGATACTCGTGTGTGTCAAGTACGTTCTTCAGTGGAGTTTGTATTTCACACGCTACTCTATTTTTCCCAGAAAAGTAAATAAAAAAAAAAAAAATACTTGCACAGATTACTCCATATGATCCCTGTTAAAAAGTTTATGCAACCCTACTGTCACTTACATAATGCATTTATTGTTTTCAAATTAAGTACTTTTCAAAGAGGTTATGCAAATTTATTTGAAAAATTAAAAGCTAAAGAAGTTTGTTTAATTAGGCTGTTTATAGTATCAAAGTAAAAAATATTTCAAAAGCCATACTGCATTTTTAATATTAGTATCAGTTAAGTCCCTGGATCATGACCCCATTCATGTCAAGAAGAAACATTCCATTCATCTCAATGGAGACAGAATCTTACCAGACACTGTTGCACTTACTGTATTTCATGTTGTGCCATGCAGACATAAACTTTGATTTTATCTTTTCTACTTCATCTGTCCCTGTAGCTTCCATATTGAAATCCTAGAGAAAAAGCCATCGCTGTCTCCTACAACATTCAATACTGCTACTGTGAAAACAAAAACAGAAACATATCCATAGGCGCAGAGAACACAAGGTAGAGCACTACCGACAGCCCACTTAGGTACTTAAGCCTAACATGACCGGGAACAGTAATAAACTTGCAGAATCCTCCACTATCAAGTACTGAGAAGCAATCACATGTTCCATGAATAAGTAATAAAACCATTTAATTCCAAATATACACCAATAAAATGACTATGCAAAGCTAAATAAAATATAATGTTCTCCAACAGCTCTCTATTGCACAACAAACAGATCTAGAGTGTACAACCTTTGCTGGCATGTGAGTACACTCATTCTAACTAGCAGTGAAATGAAGAGCCATGACGCATCTTGCTAAACAAAAGAGATGCTATTCTTTTCTGCTAAGTAGAATACAACAAGCACTACTTTTTCCCACATCACAGGTTCTGAGCACCAATAAACAAATTTCGGTCTAAAAACCACATCATTTTCAGATTTCTAATCAACAGTTTTCTAAGCCAAAGTTTACAGGCAGTAGAGGAATTGAAAGATAAAGTGCAAGATGCCTTGCTGTACATGTGCAAGACAGAAAATCTGTAGTATTTGAAAACATATGTAGTAGCAAAAATGTGTAGTAACAGCAACATAACTTTGTACAGAACTAACCTGCTGGAGGTTACATCAAAAGATTATTAGAATACTGTCATAAAATCCATGTTTACATCTCTTCTAGTTACCATTTGCAGTGCAAGAAAGGCTCTCTTCTGATTTGATTGTGTTGTCAACAGTCGTTCAGCTGCATTATGAGAATGAGAGGTGTAAAATGGTGGTAGAAGCCACCACAGTGCAGATCAGCTTTGTAAAACTGCTCATAAATTTCCCACAGTGGGGGCAGGGATCAGGAATTCACTTTACTGACTCTTTCTGAACTGTACGATAAGCCAGATTTCACCTTAAAAGCAACCTAAACCGGCAAGAATACAGAAAGAACATATATACTACCTTTAACCCTGTTTCTATAAAATCCAAGAAAATGGGACAGAACTCCTGCCCTATTTATAACAGGAAATTTGCTATTAATTAATAGAACTTCCTTCATCACATGCATTCTGTCAATGGACACTTTAAAATAGTAGGTACAGGAAGTTCTACTAGTGATATTTGGTAGCCCAAAGTCTTGCACAGAAAGCTTAAAAATTAGGAGCTCCTGATTCAACAGGAGCTTTTGTAGGACAATCTATGGCTGATAGATAGTGGTAATCACTGTAACCGTCACCAAGTTTTTAGCTAAGTTCTGATAACATCAGAAGACATGGGCAACAGTGAACTATCTTGTTTCATTCATAAAACTGAACCAGGCACATACACTGCCATTGCCACTATATATACCCTCCTTACTTTAAATGGAGAATCTAGAAGTCTGTTTACCTTTTCACATGTTATCCTCCATTGAATTGGGATAAAAAGCAGGATGAAGACTAAACCACATTACTTCTCTCCACTGGGAGCATACTTCAAGTAAAACCTAACCACTGGTAGTGTAATCAAAGCCAGTGTGGAGACTGGGGTATCAATGTCTTCAGAACCTGAACGTACTCATGCAGATGCACTGTTTCTGGGATCTGAAGGTAGGGCGAGGAAGATGGCAGTCCACACTGCCCAAGTCTTCTGCAGCATTTTTTTCTACTATTCCATTGTATTATTTCACAAAAGTCTGTCACCAGCATTTTGTTGGAACAAGAGCAAACACAAGCTCAAAGCATGGAGGAAGACTTGGGTTTTTTGGTAGTGAAAAAAAATGGCTACAACCCTGCTTTGATGAGCTTTGTGTTAGGCTGGGGCTTTGTAGGGGAAGGAAGAGAAAGACAATTTATGGCTGAGTTTTATTTTCTTCTCCTTCTACCCCTACAGAAGAAAAGGGGAAAGGCTCTGCATAGAAATGTATCATGAACTCTAGCTGGTAAGACAAACTATTTCAGAAGTATTTGGTACAGCCTGTCCTCCCACGATCAATTAGCAACAGTCATTTACGCAGAGGCTACTGACTGCCTTAAAAGCCAATACCTATATAGCTTTCTCTAGCTAAAATTAGGAATGAAATAAACTATTGTTTCCAAAGGGCCTGAAGCAAAAATTACTGAAATGAGAAAGAAGTTCATTTTCCTTTAGAAGACAATGGTCATCACAGCACATTTTTATATCACCAGGTTACATTTCTTCCCTAGCATTACACTAAAAACGTGAAAAGGACTTGGATGAAGTATATTACACAAAACAGATACATTTATTTCACTGGAAAAATGCAGGCTCTTCCAAACAATGTAAGAAGGCATCAATAACATTTCTGGTGAAATGAATGAAACAGCATCAGGTGAAGGTCACAGAGAATGAAGATTCAAGCCCAATGGGCACAACGCAACCACTATTACTAAAAATAAAGCTAATGCTGAAGTTGTCTTCTTTAAGAAATTATCTAGAATGTACATTGCTAAGACAAGATTACTTCACAGAGCAGCAGGGCACACCCATGTCTGAGGGGACAATGGCAGCAAGGTGGCTGTTTGTTAGCAGTGATGGGGAAAAACCTCCCTAACAACAGAACTGCTTTTCATTAACAACAGAAAAGCAACACAACCTGCTGATGCAACCACAGCAAATCACAGAATCACTAAGCTGGAAAAGACCTCTTAGATTGAGTTCAACCATTCCTATCTGCTACTAAACCATGTCCTCGAGCACCTCAACCCATCTTTTAAACACCTCCAGGGATGGTGACTCAACCACCTCCCTGCGCAGCCTCTGCCAGTGCCCAATGATCCTTTCCGCAAAATTTTTTTTCCTGATGTCCAGCCTGTATCTCCCCTGGCAGAGCTTGAGGCCATTCCCTCTTGTCCTATCACCTGTCACTTGGCAGAAGAGGCCAGCTCCCTCCTCTCCACAACCTCCTTTCAGGTAGTTGTAGAGAGCAATGAGGTCTCTTCTCAGCCTCCTCTTCTCCAGGCTAAACAACCCCAGCTCTCTCAGCCGTTCCTCATAAGGCCTGTTCTCCAGCCCCTTCACCAACTTCACCAACAACCTTCTTGTGGTCAGGGGCCCAGAACTGAAAACAGGATTCAAGGAGCAGTCTCACCAGTGCCGAGTCCCCAGGCAGAATAACCTCCCTGGACCTGCTGGTCACACCATTTCTGATACAAGCCAAGATGCCATTGGCCTTCTTGGTCACCTGGGCACACTGGTGGCTCATGTTCAGTTGTTGTCAACCAACACCCCCAAGTCCTTCTCCTCCAGGCAGCTTTCTAGACAGACTTCTCCTAGTCTCTACCTGGTTGTTGTGCCCCAAGTGCAGGACCCGACATTTGGCCTTGTTAAACCTCATGCCATTGGTCTCAGCCCCCGTGATTATCCGTATTAATTACTTTAAGAACAAAACCCCGTTCAACTTCTTTTCTACCTGGAAAGAAACCAAACCGGCCGCGATGACCGTCAGCCAACACTCCCGGAATCCCCAGCAGAGGCACGCCAGGAGGTCCCCGTTGAGGAGTTAACCCCTTTCCAGTTGCAGACAAGGTCACAAACAATTTTTGGAAAGGAAGAGGTGAGAAAAGACACCTTTTTCTTAAACAACCCTCTAGCAACGACCAACGTTTTACCCACGCGCGGCTCCAGGCCGAGCCGGGGCCGTCCCCTGGCGCTCCCGGTGGCAAGGGCAGCGGCCGCAGCGGGCAGGGCCCCGGGAGAGCCGCGGGCGCGCTCCCGACCCCGCCGGCCACCCAGGACCGGGCCGAGACGCCGCCACCGTCGCGGTATCCCATTCCGCTCCGGCCCGGCCCCCGCGCAGCCGCGGGACTGGCGGTTAAGCGCGTCCCCGCTGGCGCCGAGGGGTCGCGGAGCCGCCGCTTACCCGCCCGGTGAGCTCCGTGGCGCGGCCGGCCGGGGAGCGGCCTCCCCGGGGCCTCGGCCGTGGGGGAGCGGCGCGGTACTACAGCTCCCAGCAGGCGCTGCCGCGGAAGCGAGGCCGGCCTGGGAGCGGCCCCGCGCGGGGCACGCTGGGAATTGTAGTCCGGCCGCAGGGCGGCTCCTGAGGGCGGGGCGGGAGCCGGGACTGGGAGTGGCGGCTGTATCGAGGCGTTTGAGGCTTTTCTCTTGGTTTTGTGTTGTTTATTTTTTTTTTTAATTGTGCCTTTTGACTCTGCTACAGCAGAATGCTTCCCAGAGCTGCACGTTCCCTGTAAGGCTGCAGCGTTTGCGTTTCCAGCCGACGCTTTCCCAGGCGTTTTTTTCTCTTCTGATCGCACCTGCGTCTACCCTACTCTCCCAGAACCTTTGAGGGATTTTTTTAGTCTTCTGTAAAGTAGGTTTTTCATTAATCTGTTAGCGTTAAGCTGCTAAGAAATAATCATTGACTGTGTGAGAATTAATTGATACATTTTGCTGCAACTGGTTTGTATGTTTAATTATCGTGTCATATAAATCTGTCTGGTATCAAGAGATAACATGCAGACAATCTCCAGGCATGATATTTAGTTGTCTAGCAAGATGTAGTTGTCTTAGGTGAAATGATAACCTGAAGGGAGTCTCCGGATATGGTCAAACACTCCAAAAATATAACGAGCAATCTTGGAGAGATTTATATGGGTCTTTGTCTAAAACTAGTATATATACCTACTACTTTTGTAAGACGACCTGCCTTTTTCAGAAGGGCATCCAGTTCAGCACTGAATTGTAAAATAAAAATATTATTATCTTTGCTTAGAAGACTTTGTCCTTTGCAATATTTTACCAGTGAATGAGGGTTTCTCACAACTGTATCAGGAGCCAAGAGTTTAAACACCAAAAAAATTGCAGGATTTGGGAAGGACGTGACTTGGATTTGTTGACTGTGGCTGCCAAGCATCCTCTGGAGAGATGATGATGTCTGTACGAGAGACTCAACAGCACAAGGTTGGCTTTGTGGAGAAAGTTAGGCATTTTTTTCCCATTTTGTGATTTTACTGCCTTCTGCTGGTCAAAGGCGATCTGACCGAGTTCAATTTTTTATGATCAGCACATGATTATAGCACGTGATCTAAAATTGAGCTTCAGTATAAATACCAACCACAGATGTTTCACGTATTTCATGGTAGGTTTCATTATGCGATTTCATGGCAATAACAAAACACAGCACAGCACAATGTGTTTCACATGGTAGGTCCAACCAGTGAGGATGATAACAGATAACAGCATGCAGAGCAGAAAACATACTGTTTCAAAGGCCTAGCTGTTAGCTTCATGTGGGTATGCAGTGTTTACCTTTCTAATCTTTCCCCTGACTTTCAGCTCACCACTTGCCCTTGCTGACAGCACTTCACTTCTCTGTTTCTGTAAATTAGTGATCGGAATCCTGTTCTCTTTAGGAATCCTTCGAGCTCTAGCAGCAAGCATCTCTATATAGCAGAGTGACAGTAATAACACAACCATGGCAGAATTTAAAAATTCTGAAGAATGGTCATATACAGTTACTGTTCCTTTTCAAAACTAGAAAGGAGAGGTAATACACAGACTGCATCACACGTGCCATGTATGTCTTGATATTCCAAGCAAAGATAAAGATTTAAAAGTAAAAAACATCTGTTGTTTGTACTAAACTCATGAAAGGCCATGGCCCTACAACAGTGGGTAATCTGTCAGTGTGGAAGGCAATGGGCCTCCCACCTCCAGAATTTTATGACCTGTTTTAGAAATAACAGTTCTTCAAAGTTTCATCTTTGCTTTTATTCTCAGAGACAAAGATGAATTGCTTGTCTGTTTGTGTATGGTCTCGAATATTGAGAGCTGAGTAGTTGACGTGGCTTGGATTTGGCTATATGTTGAACAAAGAATAATTCTGTTGATCAAATGAAATGACTGTTCCCTTGCCTGAAATTAGTTGCCTGCACCTTCCTGCTCTGAAATTTAATAACCATGCCCTGATTTGATAGGCCACACAATGTGCCATCTGGATATACATTGTAAATCCCCCAGGCAATCAGGTTATGAGAATGAAGATATTTATTTTCTGCTTTTTGCATCAGTCAGATCATGCAAAACAAAGCTTTGATTGCAAAATAATTACTCAGGCAACCATAAATAACTATCTGGAGAGAGAGAGTTTTCTTCACGTTCACTAATTCCTGTTTCTGTAGGAAAGATTTGCAGAGGGAGTGAGAGAGAACATATTGCATTCACCAAACTTATAACAAATGTCACAGAGTTTACAGTTTTCAGCATCTGAATGGCATAAAGGCCATGCAAATAATCTGTGAGCTCTATTTGTGCTAAATTTTTATTACAGAAGTAGTAAGGAAATATTTAAAGTATGTGTTTATGGAAAATATAATTTGTCTTTGCTTTTTTCTAATGAGTAAATCAAGCAGGTAACGCCAAGCAGCAATGCCAAGAAGACTAGAAATTGGAGAAGACACTCTCTGCTTTATGGATCTTTGAGATACCACGGTTTCACATTTACATACCACGTACTGTAGAATGATGAGATAACACCAAATTACTGGACAGCCAGGGAAATGAAGCTTCTACTCCTGTATCAGCCACTAACCGACTAGATTACCTCTGGGACGTTATAGAATAGAATCGTAGAGTGGTTTGGGTTGGAAGGGACCTTAAAGATCATCCAGTTCCAACACCACTGCCATGGTCAAGGCCAGCTTCCACTGGACCAGGTTGTTCAAAGCCTCATCCAACCTGGCCTTGATCACATTCAGGGATGGGGCATCCGCAGCTTCTCTAGGCAACCTGTTCCAGTGCCTCACCACCCACACAGTAAAAAAAATTCTTAATAATAGTTAATCTAAATCTCCTCTCTTTCAGCTTGAAACCATGACCCCGTGTCCTATCACTACACCCCCTGATAAAGAGCCCCTCCCCAGCTTTCCTGTAGGTATCTAAGTCATCTAAGCATTCATCAATAATCTGAAATATAATTACAAAAGCTGGTTAAACGTTTGGCCTACAGTATGTGCTTTCTAATTGTTTAAGCAGAACAGACCTTGGGTCAAGGAGCTATAGGGAAGGGAATTTTTTATTTTTAGTTCCATTTCCCAGGGAAGTAAGCCGTCTGATCTATTTCCCTCTGGAAAGTTTTGAAGCTACTCTGCAATTTAATCAAGTTTGCAGAACCTCAGAGATACTAAATACCTCCAGTTTCTGTGGAAATATCTGCTTAGGTAAAAAGAGACTCTAGAACAGGATAACGGGAGAATACTGGAAGCTAGGCTGTGTTAATTCTGCAGTTTGCAGAACTACTTCTTAAAATAGGTTATGACAAGGTTGCTCCCACCAATTTAAGAACAGAAAACCTCTGCTGTTCTTGTGGAAGGGTTGCTTGCGCTTAGCAACACTGCTGGAAATAGAATGGCTAGATAAATGATACAGAGCTTTATAAAGATGAGAAGCATTATTGATTAAAAACTAAAATCTATGACAACTGTTTTGTCTCTGAAGCAAACCCATTACTCCAGAATGTCATGAGTTTTGCAAAGAGCCAAGATCTCCACATTTAATAGTCAGTGCATGCACACTGAAAAGCAACAAAGAAGCATGTAAGCTTAAGAGATCCTTTCAGGGAACAAAGGATTCTCCCAAGCTGCTTCTTGTGATGTTCACACGTGCATGTGCCAACTCTGACTACCCTATCTGCTAAGGGTGGCTTTGAGGTCCTTCCACTGTCTACCCAGGTGTGAATCTGTTCACGAGTGCCTGGTGTGTCAGTCTGCCTGTGGAAGACATTGTGGCAGTAATTGGTGCATCATCCTTTCAGGCAGTAACACAGGATGAAAGGGGACAGTGTGAACATACCCCCTCACTGGATTGCTGACTGCTTTTGAGGTGTTTATCTCTACTGATTTAGCCAGCATGCTTCTCTTTATACCACTCACTCCAAAACCAGATTTTCTTACTCTATGCCGGGATTGGGGTTGGAAAGAAGAGGCTCCAGTAGGATACCTGTAAGAATCTGTGCCAAGACTACCCTTAATTCAAGATCTTTATTTAAATGTCTGGAAGAGAAAATAAAAAGCCCATTAGTGGCATTTACAGAATAGTAAACTGGGAGAGATTGAAAGCTGTATTCAAGGTAGAAACATAAACTATCTGAAAATTATAAACAGAAATTAATGGAAGCTCAGTTGGGAAGACTGTGAGTCCTTATATGAAGCAATTTAAGGTCATGAAACCACGTATCAAAATGAAGAAATCTGAAAGTAATAATGCTACGGGACAAAGCATAAAGGCAAAAATTAAACAGACATAAAATACTGCCAAATGAAGAAGGCTGTAGACAGGCTAGTGCAGCTGAGGGTTCAAATTTCCATTTCTCCCTCAAAAGAAACATTTCCCACTATAGAAATATTAGTCTAGCCACCATTTCTGCTGCACTGTCTCCTGGTTTACCCAGCTATTCCACCTAAAATAGTGGAGGTAAGTCCAAGAGAAAGGGAGGAACCAGGCACTGCTGCTGCTTCCCTGCCATCTTTGAAGAGCACTGGTGCCAGGAGCTGCTGTTTCTCCCTGGCAGAGGAAGCAGGATTCTACTGTGTGTCCGGCTCACAGGCTTGGAGATTCCATTTCAAGTAGAATGTTTTACATGCAGCTGTTTTCCTTCATGCAGTAGATGATAGGATTTGATTTGGTATACAGAACTGCAAAGTAACCCCCTTCCTTGCTGTGAGGATCTCTTGTGATCTCCTGGTATCTGGGATGAAGAACATCATTCTCTATAAAGATGGTGTTTGAAATGCTGTACTTGGGGCATTTTTGCTGTGCTTCCATCTGTGCTGTCATTAGGTTTTGCTATGCCTGGCTTGAGCCATCAATAAAAGAAACAGCACAGATGTGAGTGGCGTAGTGAAGGCTGCATGCACTCAGAGAGCCCTCAATACTTCTTTACTCTTCTATTTTTCTCATTTGCCCAGCAGAATCTGAGCACTGATCAAACAAGGCTGCTCCTTCTTGCTCTGAGAACATCAGCATCTTCNAGAGCCCAGCTCCCTCCTCTCCACAACCTCCCTTCAGGTATTTGTAGAGAGCAATGAGGTCTCCCCTCAGCCTCCTCTTCTCCAGGCTAAACAGCCCCAGCTCTCTCAGCCGCTCCTCATAAGGCCTGTTCTCGAGCCCCTTCACCAGTTTCCATACATGTCTTCAGACACAAGCTTAATCATTACCCATGTGCAATAAGAAAATTACTTGCAAAGAGATTTGGCCCTCAACGAATTCACGTCGTTTCACGTAGCTGCCAGTAGATGGCTCTCTGAATTTGCAATCCATTATTTACTACATTGTTGAATTATGTTGGGCACATTTTCAGTGGAAAATGTTTTCAGTGTGTTTGCTTTGAGGAAGTTTACGTAAGAAGAACAAGGAAGCAATGGACTGAGCAAATAGACTGCTAACAAACAAGTCACAGGATCGGTTGTTTGCAAGATGTTTTATGGCTACAATCCAAAAGATTTTTCTTGTGCAGGACCTAATCTTAGAATTATCAGGCTCAACAAGTTGCATCTGTGTTCACAAGCTGCATTTACTATATTTAAATACAACTGAGTAAATCAATTTTCAATAAAAAAGCATTTTCATAGAATCACCAGGTTGGAAGAGACCCACCGGATCATCGAGTCCAACCATTCCTATCAAACACTAAACCATGTCCCTCAGCACTTCATCTACCCGTGCCTTAAACACCTCCAGGGAAGGTGAATCAACTACCTCCATGAGCAGCCTGTTCCAGTGCCCAATGACCCTTTCTGTGAAAATTTTTTTCCTGAAGTCCAGCCTGAATATCTCCTGGCAGACCTTGAGGCCATTCCTTCTTGTCCTGTCCCCTGTCACTTGGCAGAAGAGGCCATCACCCTCCTCCTCTCTACAACCTCCTTTCAGGTAGTTGTAGAGAGCAATGAGGTCTCTTCTCAGCCTACTCTTCTCCTGGCTAAACAACCCCAGCTCTCTCAGCCATTCCTCATAGCGCCTGTTCTCCAGCCCCTTCACCAGCATTTTTGCTCTTCTCTGGACTCGTTCCAGAGCCTCAACATCCTTCTTGTGGTGAGGGGCCCAGAACTAAACATTTTGATCATGTATTTTAAAGGATGCATTTCATTTATGGAAAAGTACACAAGTTAATTGATTGAAATGCTTCTTCATTGATACCCCCTCAGTGTGAGACGTTGTTTCATGGATACACATGTGTTTATAAAGCACTGTGTTTAGGCCATGAACTTGAGATAGGTGTTTTGCCCAGATATGGCTCACAGATGTAGACTCAAACGATCTTTCTCCACCCTTTTCTTATGTAGTTTATCAGAGAAGACTAAATGGTGACTTTCAACACGATAACCCATGTTTTGATAAACTGCTGGGCTTTTCCCATGGCCCAAAGCAGCAACGTAACTAGAAGAGAAATGCAACAGCTATGGTGGAGACACATTGCCTTTCACGGTGTCCTTCAACTGCCAGTTTACTACATGCTCAGTCTTTGTCTTGGTGGAGTACTACTGAATCCATGACACTAGATCACTAGATCACTAGATCACCCGCTACAGCTTCTTGGAGACCACTCAACTGGAGCAGCAGATGCAGATTGATGATGGCTGCACAAATGGGCTAACTCCTTTTTGGAGGCAGTAATGTCTTTCCGAGGCTGATGCATCGTACTGTTGGAATCCAGTGTAAAACAAGCTGGGTCCCTTCTTTGCTGTCAAAAACATGATGAAGAATTGTGATGTGTTAAGGCAGAGAGTAACTATTCAGTATCCTTATCATGCTGTGAAATTTCCAGGTTTTAAATTGGTTGCTAGGAATATGTAACCTTTAGCCAAACATTAATTTAAATTAAGTTGGGCTGTATGTAGGCATCAATTGCAGTGTTAACAGTCCCTCCACTGAAGTTAGTCTTGATTTGTCTTCACTCTCATTCTAAGATAGCAGTCAGAGGTATTATACCACCTGTCCTTGAGGACAGTACATAGGCAAAAAAAATCTTTATGAAAAATAAACAGCACAATACTCCACATATATCAGATGCACACAATTCCACCCTAATTTAAAAGAAAATATGTTGGTTTTATACTGCAGGTAAAAACTGCCACACAACATGTTGGGGTTTTTTTAATCAGAGGAAGCTGCTAGTTCTTAAAGAGATGCCTGGAGAAATTTTTGTTGCAGACTGAAACCCCATGTAACAGGTCTCTGCATCTCGTTGATCACATTCTCCTCTTTGCAAAGCAGGAGTCTGTTTCCTAAAACGTTTCCTTCAATAATTCTCTTTTAAGGTGAAGAAACAAGAAGGAAAAGGGTTATGTGACTCAGTGCCTGTCAGTGGCAGCACTCACCTTAGTACCTGAAATGACGCAGTAATGCCACAACATCAGTCATACTGACTTGCCAGCAATAAGGAGGCAGGGTTTGTTGGTTCCATGAATGTCAGTGTTTGGCGTTATTTGATTTATAATGGTAAAAGACTGCTTTTTTTTTCCTCTTGTATTTCTTCACTTTTTCCTTGACTTCTTTTGGTTAATGCTTCAAGCACTGCAAATTTGAGACAGAAGTTCTTGGTTCTCTTTACAAGGTCATGTGTACATTTCTAACAACCTCAGTGATTTCTTACCATTTAAAGTCATTGGCACTGACTTGGTGGACAGTTTCTGGGCTGTTACTATCTGAAAAGTAATGATGAATCTTTTGTATTTTTCTGTAATTCACTTGTTGACGTTGACCCTTAAATGAAATGAGGGATTTTGTCTCTTTTTACAGCAGCAAATGGAGAAAGCCTATTTATCTCCAAAGCAATACCATCTCATTGAGAGCGTACAACACATACAGCAGAGGTGCAAGCACAACTCATCTGACCACCCTTCCGTCAGTCACCTCCAGCACAGGGGTGGGTGGACAGCTGGAACCAAGTCTGCCAGAGCTCATCTGGCCAAGCTCTGAACTGCAGAAAAAGTCAGTGAAGAGCAGAGCACTGACAGATGTGCAAAGGTGACATCAAAACTCAGTAACTAGTTACCTTGAGCCCTTGTGCTGTAGACTTTGGAGATGTTGGAGGCAGCTGGCATACAACTGGGATGCCAGAGCAGAGTGAGGCAGGCAGTGTGAGCGGTGGATGACTGTTTGAAGCTAAGTAATTCTTGCTCCTCAGACAGAAACCTAAAGCTGCCTGTGGCATTATTGCATTTTGAAATGTATCCTTGGTCTTTAAACAGCCCGCGTGAACGGATTAGTTGTAGAAGGCTATTAAATAAGCTATACATAGATTTTGAGGTGATACTGAGCCTACTTTATGTGTCCCACAAGTTAATAAAATTCTTCTATTAGTGGTGGTAACTGGCAGGAGTGGAAAATGACATCTAAAATCCAAGAGATCTCTTGATCAGTCATGGATACTGTATGCTCAGTGTATTGTGGCTTGACTGCTTTTCACACCTTTTTGCAGCTATAGGAATTTCTCTTTTCCGAATGCAGGATTCCCAGTTTCAGTATAAGAGTTAGGCAGGGGTGTTTTCACTTAAGGCAGGACTAAACTGGCCCTCCTGCATCTCAGGCTTTGGAAAGGAAATTCCATATAGAATGGAGGATGGGAAAGAGGAAACATTTCTGCTGGTCTCTCATGCTTGGGTCTGTTCTTGTATGCACACACTCTATGTATGAGCATTTATTCATGTAGTCATGGAATTGTTTGTGTTGGAAAGAATCTTAAAATTCATCCTGTTCCAACCCTCCTGCCATGGGCCCAGGCACCTTCAGCTGGATCAGGTTGCTCAAAGCCCCATCCAACCTGGCCTTGACCACATCCAGGGATGAGACATCCACAATTTACGTGGATGTAAGAAGGTAAACAGCTCATTGGCTTATCCTGTCCCCTCTGTGGGATTGGCTTACCTTGTGTTCAATTCCCCATGCAGGTAGTAATTCAGAGGAAAAGCCTTTGTCTTGGCAGGCATTTGTGGGATGTTTCCTCCCCTCCCCCTTGGAGAAGAGCAGCCCTTTCTCAGGGATGTACAATAGGTCTTTGCAGTATCTCCGTCTGCATGCATGGGGGTGTGTGTGTGCATCTGTATAATGCATGACAGCACGTTTCTGTAGTCAGCCACAATCTTATCCACATGGGATTTGCTTTATATATACACAGTCTGATCAATTCCAGTGGGATTTCTCACATATGTATATATTTGGAGATTTCAGGGCCTGGCATTTCCGGTGTAAACACATAGAAACAGAAAAGTAGAATAATTATATGCAGCTGGATATCAGAAGCTTCTGCTAGTGGAAAAATTGGTGTGCTCAGATTGCAGTCCCAACGTGCTGGAAACATTCACACAATGCAAACAGATGGGATTGTATGAATTAACACATGACTTTTGGACACTTCCTGGATTACTATTAATAGTTCTCTCGTTTAGGTTAATGCACAACACATGTCATGTAACATTGACTTTGAATTATCTGCTAGTGTCCTAAGCTGAGTGTTTTACTGAAAGTCTCAATATGAAGGTTTTTAAACTCCCCACCCTCTGCCTCCTCTTCCTCTCTCAAACAGAACAAGTTCATGGAGGGGCTGGTGGCAATGACCCTGACCCCTGTGGATGGGAAGATGATTGTCACACCGTTCCAGCCATTTTCTAAATCGGCTTTTTAGCCTTTACGAAGGAAAAGCTGGTACCGTACAGGGCATGACAGACGGAGAGCCCAGCCCCGTCCCTGCTGGCGACAGGAGCGTGGCGGTCGCTCTCGTCCTTAGGGGCTAGGCTGGGAGGGTGCGACCCCGGCCGCGGGTCCGAACCGAGGCCTCCCCCTCCCGCACCGTCTGGGCTGAGACGCTGGGCGGTGTGAGCCCGCAGAACCCTTCTCGCCACCCGTCTCACCGTCACGAGGAACCTCGCCAGGCGGCCCCGGTTTCCAGCAGGAGCGCAGCGGCCCCGGGAGCGCGGAGCGGCGGGACCCCCCGCGGGAGCCCGCCCGAGCGCCGTAATTCTGCGAGGCGCGGCCCCTGCGCGGCGCGGGGGCGGGGGCGGANCGCGCCTCCGTGGAGCATTACGGCGCCCGGCTCCGCGGCTCCGAGCAGCGGCCGCGCCGAGCGGCCATGGCCGAGCGCCGCGCTTTCGCCCAGAAGATCAGCGGCGGGGGGGGCCGTGCCCGAGCCGCTTCGCTGGGGGAGGGAAAAAAAAAGGAGGAAAAGCAGTGTTGAATTCGTCTCCCTGTGAACAAAGGCCGGCCGGGCATGTTGTGCGGGGCCCCTTACCCGCACGGTGGGCGGCTCAGCCCGCAGCGCGGCCGGGGCGTTCCTGCCCGTGCGGGGCTGCAGCCTCACCCAGGCCCTGCTCCTCCTGCCCCCGGGCCCTGCCCTCCTGCCCCTCCTGCCCCCGGGCTCTGCCCCTTCTCCAGTTCCCTTCTCCCTGTCCTGCCCCGCTTCTCCTTACCCCTTCTCTCAGTCGCTGCCGCCCTTCTCCCGATCGCTGCCCCGAGATGCTTTCCCTCCCGTGCCCGCTGCCGGGAGCGCCGGGGCCGGAGCCTGGCCGGGCGCTGCATCCCGTCCCTGGCAGCCCTGGAACCCCCGCTGTCTTCCTTGCTGCCGGCAAAATGGAGAGAATCCTGCCCTTCCTTTAGTGGGCGATGGGCAAGCTGGTTAATGTTAGTGCGGCTCCTTGGACGCGTGAACCTGTTTGAGGCTGGTAGGGTTAAACATCCTTGTACTTTACAAAGTTTTATTTGGGTTTGAGGAATATTCGTAGCGAATTACCTGTTAGTACCACGTTCCTGCACATCTGTATTACAAGTTAGGTGTGTGATCCCGGGTGGGGATCACAATAGTTGTGTTTGCAGGTCTGACCAGATGGCTGTGGTGCCCATGTTACCTCTCCTATATGTGATTTATAGTGAAGTGGAAATGGGAACCATCAGTTTCACCGCTGCTGTTCAGGAGTCTGTGGAAAGTATTGTTTTTATGTCCTCGAGTGAGGAAATTGTAGGTACAAATAGTTGCTGTTACAGAAGCATGATGGAGAAGGGTCACAAAGAAGGAGTTTATAGGAAAAGGCTAGGTAAGAGTAGAAGAGTGACATCAATCCCACCCCACCCAGCATCTGAAAGTGGGGTGGAAACATTGCTCCTTTCTCACGGTTTCCTGCAAACTTAACCAGCCAGGGGTTAATGTGACAGATCAAGGTTTCAGGAATGGAAGGAGCTGGATTTACTGCCAGACCATTTTTCCTGGTTCTTGATTGTAGTCATAGAAACAGTCACGTGCAAGGCAAGAGCTAGAAGTAAGAGCACAGGAGTCCTGCAGCCCTGGCAGGAAGTTAAGCTGAATGGGCTGGGGTGACCACTGTGGGTGCTCCTTTTTCTACCCATGCTGGGCACTGGCTCAGTGTAGTGAGCTCATTGGGCCACAGCATCGAGCACAGACATGCCACCTTCGTATACCTTTGGATCTAACCCATTCGATGTTGTTTCCAAACCAACCTAACAGTGGTGGGCTGTGTGCGTGTGCAGGCAAAGGTGATCTTTTCCACAGGTCAAATTACTTTGTGGAGTTCATTGTTCACACAGGCTGTGCCTGTAGAAGGACCCAAGTGGTCTGCAATGAGGTCAGCTCCTCCCACAGCAGGGCTGTTGTGTCTCCAACTCTTTCTTGCACACTTACTTATTGTATTGCTTATTGTGTTGTATTGTTCTTTGGGATTTCCTACATTGTAGCATTGTCTTCTGGGAAACCTGAAGTTCCTCATTAGTGGGCTGCACATCCAGTGCATATCAAGGCAAAACTTTGTGGGTAGAATGTGGTGTTACCCAGAGGTGCCCAGGGCGAGCTGTAGCCCTTCTGCCCTTCTCCTGCTGACGCAGAATATGCTGCTGTGAATGTTACTTTTTCAGAGGATGAGAGTATCAGGCAGGAAGCACACGGATGTCCCAGGAGGTGTGTTGGTGGCTGCTGGAAGCCCTCTCCAGTTCCATTGTTTGAAGAAGAATAGATCAATCACATTTTCACACTCTGCCGTCCTGTTTGGCTTACTCATCGAGGTAGATTTAGCATTTGTCTTGTTCACAGGAAACAGCCATGCTGCTCTTGGTTTGCCTGATAGCGTATAATTCAAATGGGATGCAATTCAGATCCAGGAAGGTAAATTACTTCAAGGCCTACCTGCCAAACAGGTGCAAGCTTCTAATCTGGTTATTACAGTAGTGGTAGAAAAAGAGATGTGAGATTTGCCGTAATGTTTCTTGGGAAGAGCACAGCCCTGATTTGCTGCTTGCGCTTTCTTCAGACCATGTGGTGCACCTCAGGGGTATGTACAGAACTCAAGGGCTATGCAGTGTATGTTCATTGCCATTCATTGTTCTTTAACTGCTGGGGAGAGCAGCTATCAGTGAATGCTACAGCAGTTTCAAAGTATCTTTTTAAGACTGGCTGTTACGAGGTATCTTTATGACTAGGTCATGAACTGTTTTTGTTGGAAGGCTTTAAACTAGAAGAGATTTTTAGCTTGAACTTTGACCATTACACATACTTACTAATTCTTCCTGGCTCTATTAGAAGAAACTTCTTAGTTAAACTTACTATAGTGGGTTAATAATATCTAAAATCTTGCCTGAAAGTGTTATTTTTTAATTGGAAATATAATAGTAAATTTTTTTTTAATTAAACTGCATTGGAACATGTCCTTCTGCAGCCTCGTAAGACTTTGGTAGCTGCCTGTGTGCTGGAGTTTCCATCATTGTGTAAGACCAGAGGTACTTCTGTTTAGTGGTCCTGTTCAGGTCTTACAGTGTTTAGGTACTTGAGGAGAGTTAGCAGAAAGCAGGATCCACACTGGCAGAGAGAAAGCTCACTCATTGAGATGTCTCAACAAAACCCAACAAGTCAATATATTATTCTTGAGGAACCAGCTGAGCTGCATGTTCACTCTCAGCAGGGCTGGGTGTTCAGTTCCGACCAAGGCAAAAGTCATGTCTGGCCCTTCTGGATTTGTGCTGCACTATCCCCACTGGGAACTCACCCCCTTCACCTCTGTGGGCTTCAGATTCCCAACTGCACATTTTCTGGGTATGGGGCTGCTTGGCAGGGAGATGGGTTGTGGAAGCCCCATCATCAAAAATTTCGGTTCTGAGTTCCTGAATATCCCAGTAATTGAAATGTGTTGTGTGCCAGCACTGCAGTCTTTCCAGGGACAGGGAGAGGAAAAAGCATGCAGGTTTTTTGGGTTCAAATACAGAAAAATTAAAAGTCACCCTTTAAGCTTTGTGCAGCATACACAGTTCAGACAAACTTGTGTAGCCATCATGTGAGCCCCTGTCTCAGTGCCTTGTCATTGCTCTTGGACCATCTTGAAATTAGGTTATCCAGGAAATCCAGAACTGTTGTTTTGATCAGAGCATTGCCATTTTGAAAGTGCCTTTCCTTGGAATGTTTTGCTCTTCCTTTTCTGCTTCCACAGTTAAAGAGGATCCTTCTGACTTGCAATAACATACCTGCCTTACCCTCCATTTTGCTCTGCATTTCAGCCTCACACAAAGTCCATAATGTGATTTTTTTTTTTTTAACCACTGATCTTTATTGTCTTGCTGAGAATTTTTGGTTTTCCTGTCCCCAGCTCCCTGTGCAGGCTGGAGTAAATTCTTTTCACCCTTCTGGGTCCAACCCCTTCCAAAGTACTTCCATGTGAACTGGAACCTCCTAGTACCATGAGAAACTGCTGTCTGGGGCTGGAGGTCTTCAGCAGAACCCTGGCTGAAAGGGGCTGACCCTGCTCTCAGACATTCATCGATTTGAAAACTCCCTATCATCCAGAGCTCTTATGTTGTATATAGGCAGGTTTCTGGAGTAATCGCAGCTTACTGTCTTTGTGGATGGAATTGAATTGAGGGGAAAGCATTTTTGTTCACTGCGTTCAGAGCTAGCATCTTATTTCTCATGGGGTGCTGTAAAAGGTGACTTGGGAAGACTAAGTTTACATTTGTGTTCGTTTTAGAGCCCTTTTACATTGCCTGAAGGATACGTCCCGGAGGCTGACAGCTGCCTTTGCCCTGCCTCAGGGTAAACAGGGATGGTGTGAAATCTGCACCCACTGAGACCGATAGCAAAGCTATCACTGGCTTCTATGAGCACCAAATCGGGCCAGAAATGTAGTGGTCACAGCAGGATATTCATCGCAGTTTATTCCCTTCGCACATCCAGATGCTGGTTGCATTGTCAAAACACTGTCACAGGTAATTGAAAATATTTTTAATGGAAACTTCAGAGCAGCTTTTTTCCCATTCTCCAAAAGTCATGTCTGTCCCTGTTCAGCCATTCTGGATGCCTTGAGCGGGAGCTGACAGCACTCTTGGAAGCCTCAGAAAACCTCTGGCCACTTACAGCAAGCCAGAAGGCAGGGAGAACCGTTCATCTCTGGGGCTCCACTACAAAGCTGCTGCTTTGTACAAGGCTTCTTTGCTTGGCTGTGGGTTTTTGTTTTTTTTTTTTAATGTGAGATGTGACTTTGATCTGTCCTGAAGAATCCAGTCCTGTGGTGATTTTCACAGTAAGGTATCCTGGGAGCTTATTCACTTGCTGCAGCCTAGAGGTGATGCTTTCAGCCTTAACAATCAAGTATTACGAGAAGAGCACTACAGGCAGCATTGTGTGGTGCTTTCTGTTTTAATCAATGGTTCGAAAAAAGGGAACAAGTTACTGCTCATCTTCTGTGTTAGTTTAAGAACCCATGCTTTCCCTGCAGCAGTCAGGACCAGGGTGGGTATTTCCTCAGCTTCGGGTTGCAAATCAAACGCCTTTCACTCAAAGAGGAAGGAGTTCACTCCAAAGGAAAGATGGCTTTGGGTTTCAGAGGAAGGCTGGATCCAGGGCACAGCTGAACTGGCAGGGTAGCTCAAGGCCAGAGCTCTTCTTCCAGCAGATTCCCTCATCTACCATGTCATGAACCTAGTGACTCACTCCAGGATGGAGCCCAGATGGAGCATATAGAGATAGAGAGACAGGTCATCTCACCTGCTGTAGCAAGACAGATGCAACTGGCCAGTGCCATTTGGCTTTGGGAATTCAAACCCAAGCATAGTGACTGAAGTAGGATAAATACCTCCAGCCATATGCAGAGTTGTACACAAGTGAGCTAACTGGGCAAAGTGAGGGTGCTTTCACTTTAAAAGTAAGCTACATAAGAGTTTTTTCTGCTGCTGAGGGAGAACAAGCAGCTTTGCTATGGATTGGCACAGATGCCTCACTGTACCAGGCTTTCTTTCTCAAGAGGCAATGGCTCACTGAATGTAGAGTCACTGCACATGACACGTGAGATGTCGAACAGGCAGGAGTAACAGTTTTGTAATTAGCAGGATGGAGAGAAACAATTTGCATTGCTCTTTTGAAACAGTGAGGGCTATGGAAAAGAGAGACTTCCTCATATTCCAGCTGCAGAGGGTCTAGTCGACTGTCTCCTGACAGGGAGGGAAGAGTTCTTACTCTGCTTGGCATAACTGGACAGGTCTTGGTGAGCCTTATCTTGGAAATGCAAAAAGAAGAACTGATGTTTCCAGTATGGTTCTTAAGCTAAAAAAAATAGGAACAATTTTTGGGTTTGGTTGGGTAGGTGGCAGAATCAGAAATTATTTTTGTGTGGAGTAAAGAAACATGGAAGTGCAAACAAGTGGTTTCGTTTAGTGATTTACATCTCAGAGTACTTTGAGAATGACCAATCTTGTTTAGCTTTAGAAGCCAGTGCCAAGGGGATTTTTTTCCCTCTCTTTTGTGGTTTTTTTTTTTTTTTTTTTTTTTCCCACTTTCCCACACAAATATTTAAAAGTGGGGGG
>WAAB01019075.1:114256-245245 GCA_013389865.1 Piaya cayana
TTTTTTTTTTTTTCTGTGTGACACACTTGCACACACAATAATTAAACAGTGGGGAGGTCAGAAAGGAAGTGGCCAGGGAAGATGTACTTTAAACATAGAATTTCATGAGGTTGTGGGCAGTAATTAACTGGAACATTTGTCTAAGAATCTCAGGTTGAGTGTTGAATATAAGATAGTTATTAAAGAAGCAGGTTTTTATCTGTCCTTTTAATTATCAAGAGCTTTAATGGCTCTTCTGTCAAATGGATTTATTTTTTCTATTTTATTTTGAGATTTATTTCTCTTTTCTCATCAGGCTTTGTGTAATACACTTTTAACCTCAGTTTGTTTAGGAAGCATAGCTTCTTCTTAGAATTAGTGTCCACACTAATGACATGAACTAACTGATCATGAATAGATGGCGTTTGTCATGAACAAACAATTTTTGGAAGTGGAGGAGGGGACGGAAAGTGTGTTACCAGTTTTAGGGAAATCGAACCTCTGTGGTGAAACAGTGAGAAAGCAGTCCTAAAAGTAGTCTGCTGGGGTATTTTCTCAACAGGAAAATACTCATTTGCTTCTATAAAACCCTGGTCAGGCTTTGTCTGGGGTGAGTGATCAGGATGAGGTGTTGTGTGTTAAAAGGCACGATTGCCAACTGGAACAAATGGAGAAGAGCCATCAGGGTGAGGAGAGGAGCAGAAAGCCTGTTGCAGGATGTTACCTTGCTTGGCCTTGCAGAAGGAATGCTGGGAGGAGATACAAATAATTATTGTGAATAGCTTCGAGGAGTGGGAGGAGAGCTATCAACCTAACTGATGATGTTGGCGCAAAACCAAGTGTGTGTAGATTATGCATAAATACACCTAATGATCAGGTTGCTTAAAAGATGGCTTCTAAATGTCAGAAACCTGGTGCTTTCCCGTAGGGGAAGTGATGTTTAATACATTTGTGAGTGCAGTGATACAGAAAGGTAGCCAACAAGATCTGTAGATTAGGCTACAGGCTTTGAGTAAGTACCACTAAGTCCTGCAGACTCCACTCAGGAATTTCAAGGTTTGATTGGTAACTGTGAAAGCTGGAGAGTAGGACTCTTAAGACCTCAAAGTACTGCTGGTGTCTTGGCCAAATCGATTGCCTTTGATTATGCTTCAGGGGAATTTTTAATATCCAGTGAGGTTATTAATGGAGCAGCAACATGGAACAGCCATCAAAGTACAGTATGTGGTCAGAAACCATGCTGATCAGTGTCATCTTTTTGTTTTATGATGTTTATTTCCTTATTGCATCAATTGACCTTTTCAGCAGGGATGATGTTGGGCAGTGCAATAGCTTCCATGCAAATTTATAGTGACCCTAACCAACGCTATAGTTGCAGCCAAGTTTGCTTCTGCTTCAAGTTGGGGTAAAGTGTGATTGTATCTGGAGTTACAGGAGTTACTGGCAGGCTGTGCTCCACACACAGCAGGGCTCCCAGCTGCTGCAGAGCTGCCTGGCTGAGCCCAAAGTGCAGAAAGAAGGACTGAGAACCCCTCTGGAGGACACAGGAGGAGCAGTGCTGAGTAGCAAGGGTGGGCATCCACTGTGATTTCACAACTGAGAACAGGTTTCCTCCTCTGACTGTACTTTCCATCTGGAAACGATGTATGTCGCTTGTAATTGGGGAAAGGTTTTTAGCTTATTCTGTGTTGTGCTGCATGGTGAAGCGTGGGTTCTGACTTTTCCTTCCAGCCATGCAGTGAAGAGCTCTCTTCTGTGTATCCTCAGGAATTGCACAAAAGAAGCAACAAGAGATCAGGTTTAAAGCAGAGATTGTCTGCAACCCAGTAACAAGCTCCTGAATCTCGTCAGCCACAGATGCGTAGTGTTTTCCATGACAAGCAGCAATTTTAACATATTCCAAATTTTCCTATAAATGCTTGCAACATGTGTGGTTTGTTCTCATGTGAGTGTGTCTGTGAGTGTATATATGCACATGGTGGGCACAGGGAAGATGGTTCTCCTGAGGACAACCTGAAAGTTTCTGTCCCCGGCAGGAACTGTTTGGTCTGCTTTCAGAAGCCACCTTCCAGAAGTGAAAATATAGCCTCGTGTGAATAAAGGCAAACATGAAACAAATGGCTTCTTGCAGCTAGAATGCATAACCCTTTTTTTCCCCCTTCTGCAGTCCACTTTTTCAAAAGACAAAATAATGCTTCCTCTAGCTAATGTTACTCCCATCCTCTGGCCTGAGGAAACGTCTACTCTCCATGGTAGGCTTGGTTGTCCCAGATAGTTCTCTTTTACAGTTCCTTTCTCTTCCTCTGCCAGGAGGAGAGGGACCTGGGGGTGTTGGTCGACAGCCGGCTGAACATGAGCCAGCAGTGTGCCCAGGTGGCCAAGAAGGCCAATGGCATTCTGGCTTGTATCAGAAACGGTGTGACCAGCAGGTCCAGGGAGGTTATTCTCCCTCTGTACTCGGCACTGGTGAGACCGCTCCTTGAATACTGTGTGCAGTTCTGGGCCCCTCAGCACAAGAAGGATGTTGACGCTCTGGAGAGTGTCCAGAGAAGAGCAACGAAACTGGTGAAGGGGCTCGAGAACAGGCCTTATGAGGAGCGGCTGAGAGAGCTGGGGCTGTTTAGCCTGGAGAAGAGGAGGCTGAGGGGAGACCTCATTGCTCTCTACAAATACCTGAAGGGAGGTTGTGGAGAGGAGGGAGCTGGCCTCTTCTCCCAGGTGTCAGGGGACAGGACAAGGGGGAATGGCCTCAAGCTCCGCCAGGGGAGGTTTAGGTTGGAGATTAGGAAGAAGTTTTTTACGGAAAGGGTCATTAGGCACTGGAATATGCTGCCCAGAGAGGTGGTTGATTCGCCTTCCCTGGAGGTGTTTAAGTTACGGGTGGACGGGGTCCTGAGGGACATGGTTTAGTGTTTTGTGGGAGTGGTTGGACTTGATGATCCAGTGGGTCTCTTCCAACCCGGTGATTCTGTGATTCTGTGATTCATTGACATCGGTTGCCTCCACCTACTCTGATGCTTGCCCGCCAGCATTCACTGCCACAGCAGTCCCAAAGCTTGGAGCCCCTGTGATGTCTGGGTTTTGCTTGGGGGAGGTTTAACCATCTTTACTTGACAGGGTTTTAGCAGCTCGTGCACTGTGCTGGTACGTGGCATGTTCCCCTGAGTGAGATCAGGAGTGAGTTTGTTAGCAATGATGGTGTTCCTGCAAAGATTGCTGATACAGCCGGAACAAATCACCTTGGCCAGTCCTGTGTCCTTGCAGCCTCTTCATCTATGTTATGCATTGGTGCTTGTCTCTTTCGAGCTGGGACTTTCTTCTGGGAGATAGAGTAGACTGCAGGGCTGCAATGTGGTTAATGGCATTTGCGAGTGGGTTTGTCACTGACAAACTGGGCATTGACTCCTGGAGAACAACTCTCTCATGTTGATGAGGTCCTACAAGAGGTTCTGACCAGGGCTAGTCAGCAGTTTTTCAGAAAAATGTCTTTTCATAGGAAGAATCCGGGCTTTGGGTTTGCTTGTGAATCAAAACATTTCCTCCATACTTGAAAACTTGTCTATCCCAACTCTGCTGCCAAGGTGAGTGACATCTTCCTGCCAGGTTCCAAGATGGAATGGTGAGGGTGGTTGTGTGAGGGCTTAACTGTTTGTTAAGACAGTCTGACTATTGGCCGTTCCCTCTCTGATGTCCTGTTCCTTTGCTGAGATCTTCCCTTGGTGGCTTTACCAAACTGTTGTGCTTCCAAGCTTACCAGTGACCATGTGACTTATTGGGGGCAACAGGAAACCCCAGAGGGGCACAGTGTGGATTTTACCCTCCAGACATGGGAGGACTGATCTGTGTTTTTTCTTCCTGGTAAGAAAAGTTACTGGTATTGGGATTTCTTTCTGGCAGAGACCATTAGGCATTGTGTCCTGCTAGCCAGTATATTGTGTGTTGCCTCTGCTAGTCATCATAGTCCCACTGATACCTTTCTGCCAGGAAAAGGAAAGCAGTGTTTTTCTAACTTGGTCAGTTGCTTCCCATGTCTTATTCTCTGGACATTTCAACCCACCCTGAGTGGGGATGCTTTTCTGACCCTGAGCTGGGTGTCAAAGGGGTTGGCTGCTGGGCAGAAGGTGGCTGCTGGCTCTCATCTCTGTGACTCTAAAAACCCAAAATAGGGAAAGGGTGAGAATGAGAGAGCAGAGCACAGGAGCAGATGAATGGCCAGGCTTGGACTCACTGAGGGGTGCGGAGAACACTGGAGGAAAGCTTTCCTTGGTAGGAACTTAAAATTGCCTGCCAGGAACATGTTTATTTGTGCTCACTGTCACATTCTTTTTATTGCCACAGATGTCTAGAAAAGAGCAGTTCACAAAAGAAGAAAAAAAAAAAGTAATTGCTGTTGAGAACATGTGTATGCAGCCTTATGAGAATTTAGTTATTCTCTGGGAGTTTAATATGGAAGGTCTGTTCTCACCGGCTGGTAACACACTTGTCCCAACCAGCACACTAAGTATTTGGTTTCATTCCAACAGTAATGTAAAGTGTGTTTGTTATAACATCTTCATTGTAATTCTTGGACAGAGATAACTTTCTCCCTGTCTCATTTCAGAA
Source organism: Piaya cayana (assembly GCA_013389865.1). NCBI lineage: Eukaryota > Metazoa > Chordata > Aves > Cuculiformes > Coccyzidae > Piaya > Piaya cayana. Next base: position 118,838 of record WAAB01019075.1, read on the forward strand.
CTGTAGCTGCTGAAGTCAGGAAGCAGATCTCAGGACAGTATGGAGGGTCTCCTCAGCTTCTCAAAAACCTCAATATCGGAGGCAGTGTCTCTCATCATACAACTGTAAGTAATATTTGGAACATGGAGAAGGTGTGCATAGTTGTTTTTATTACAAGAAATTGCAGTTCTTGTTCCTGTGCTGGCAGGTTGTTGACCTAAGCAGCACTGATAACACCGAGGAAAATAATTCCATGCAAAACTAGCAAGTTTTGGAGGTTTCTGTCTTGCAAATCATTTGACATGGCTGGGAATTTGTGTTTCTGTGTTTCTGTGGAATCTTTGTAGGGCACAAGGGCTCTTTTGACCAGATGTTTTATCCCAGAACAGCCTGAACTGGGCATTAAATTCTACATGCATGTGTGACTCTCTCCACAAACTGCTCTTCGCAAGCTTGTGCACTTCAGATAGCTCCAAGAATAAGTTGACCCCTAGCTTAGAAGAATTACTTCGCTACAGGCTGAAAGTTCATCTTTAAGGAGATCTGGCTGTGCCAGAATCACTGGGGACTGAAGAGGGCTGGAATTCCTGTCATTTCCCTCTGTATCAGCTGTGTGAGTAGAAGGAGACGTGAAGGCTGGCTTTGTCAGCTGTGTGCCCAGTCTTAATGGTGAGTGAGCACAAAGGAGGAGAGGCTAATGAGAGCGGTGTGTCCAGGGCTAATGCTTTATCACAGTGATCTCTGTAGACGTGGGGAATGGTAATGCAAAGCCCTGACTTGGCAGTTCTGTATGGCCTTTTGCATAATCCAGTATTAGGTAATAGGGAGGGATCCCCGCATACACTGGATACAGCGCGCAGAGTCACTGAATCTAATTTCCTGCAGCAATAAATAGCTGAGGAATAGACACTTCCTTTTGAAGGACCATTTGGATGTCCATCCCACAAGCGTCTGTGCCACACTTGTCTCATATGTGGTTTCATCTTGTAACAAGTTGAGTGAATTGCCCTTCTACTCCCCATTGCTTTCATAAAGCGGGAGCTGTTCTGTGTACCTCTCCAAGGTTCTCTTCAGCTGGCCATATCTTTGATACTTATTTTCCCTTTTATCACCTTTTGATCTGAGTTGCCCCTTCTGCTTTCTCTAACCATTTATAAGATTTTGTCATTCTGCCATCATCAAAGTGTACATGCTCAAAGCTTCAGTACTGTCGATTTGCACATGTGATTCTTAATGCATTTGTTGGTCATGGTGTCGTCAGCTCTGTTTTCAGTTTTTGGATCTTTCCTGTTGCTGGGGTATTTTCTAGTAAATATAGGCAAGAATCTATAAAAATCCTGGAAAAGGTCATGCTAACTGGAAGGGAGACTTAGAGCCTTTCCTATCAAACTGCATTGTGTGATGGTTGATGTGATTAGCCTCTAGTTTGTCATATTAAATTCTGTGCTGAGCAGAGATGCTCTTCAGAAGCATGATTAACATGGAGCGATGGTTTGTAGGATATAGTCTGTAGGAATAGTATATTTAGTTAGGTCATGAGTCTGTATCCTGAGGCTGCATAATAATACAGAGATTCACTTGTACTGAATTTTGGGTTAATTTCTCTCCCTTAGGCATCTGTCAGGATCTGCTATGCCTGTCTATTCTGGTTGGATAACAAACATTATGCAGAGAGGAAGCGTTACTCCTGCGAAGGTGAAATAGGTGTTTGCTCTGGAAAAGTTCAGATGTTTATCATTGCACTTCCAGAGCAAAGCAATAGAAGGCCCTGAATATGCACGGCAGTTTTGTGTAGCCATACTGGTTTGAAAGCGCAGAGTAGGTGTGGGTTTAAATAGGAGTTTCATGCTAAAATGAATGGATATTAATAATATCATGTGATGGATTTTCATGTATTTACATAGTGCAGCAATTTTCACTGTAGAGCTTGCAGCATGGAACTGAAGGATTTTTAATGATAATGCACATGTAGTCTGTCCTATGCAGTGTATCTTGCTTATCGTGTAGAGGACTTCCACAGATAGTTATGATCCAGATAAGGTCCACACTAATTACTTATAGTAATTCTGAGAGTCATCACACAAAGGCCAACATAGACATTTTTATGGGGAAACGTGGTTTTGTGAATGAAGGGCTCTTGGTGCTGTGCTTGGTTGGGCCTTTTGTCTCTTGTTGACTGAAGCCAGGACAGAGACTTTTCACACTAAACAGGGTTGCATGTGATTGAACCTGGGATAAATGCTAAAACCTCTCAGTTGAATTTGAACGAGTGTCCTTCCTTTTGCTTTACGAGCAACAGAAAAAATAATGCCAGAACTGTTTCTAATTTAGTAGCTGGTAGAGCTGGGGTGAAGACAGTGCTTGCAAATGGCTGTATGTAAGCTTGCAGTTTGTCGTGCTCCACCCTTCTGCCACTTTAGGAGCAGATGATTCTAATTGCGCATTCCTCAAACCACAAATACAGGTCTGAAGTCCTTCAGAGGCTTTTCCTGTGTAGCTCAGTGGGCTGACCTGGGACTCCTTGCAGGGTAGTCCTTGCAGCACTGAGCTTTTATTTTTGCAATCCAGAAGAGAAGGCACTGACAGTGAGACACCGAGAAAGAGTTTGCTGAAGGAGGTGTTGTTTTTTGAAGTTACTTTTGCAAGTGTCCCTAAAATCCGCTGGTAAATTGAGTGTGCATTTGCACCTTTCTGTTTGTGTTCTGGATCATAAGCCATGTGCTGTATGCAGCTTTGATGCATCAAGAAGTTCAGTACTCCCTTGTGGGAGGCTGGGCTCCTCCAGCTCTCACCAAACTCACTGATTTGAGTGCACTGAACACAGAGAGGTCACACTTCATTTCAAAGAATTCCCAGCATCTTGCAGGATTGGGTATTTGCTCTGTTTATTTGAGGAACTTGACTGTTTACTATGGGCTGTTATCAGCCCTGGTGACTAACTACTTTCTTTTCTATCCAAGTTTATATTTTCTGTTGAACAGCCCCTTGTACTGTGGTGTTTTCTGCTTGCTCCTCTTGCACTGGTCATTTCTGCTTAGTGTTGCACACTACATGGGCAGAGACCTGATTCCTCTCTTCCCATTCCTAGAGTGGTTTTACCTGGATGAACCTGCATTGTGTATTGTCAGATTAGCATGAGTTACTGTTGAAGCAACACAAAGCTTTCTCTGAGTCTTGGTGTGCATGCCTTGGTTTGATGTTTAATGTCTGCTTTGGTGTAGGAAGGGGAGTTTTGGTTTGTACCTACGCATGGACTTGTAGTCCATTTATTTCCCTGTGTGTGCTACCCCTTTATGGGAGCAGCTGATGTCAAAGGATAGAAAATACTAGCCTGGGTACCTGAACTCAGCCCAGCTGTTTTTGTGTCCTGTTCTGTATGCAACAACTTTTGTTGCAGAATGATACTTACAAAATCTTGCCTTTCTGAATACTTGACTTTTGAGTGCTGAAGATAGTCAATGAAATGGTTTTGGTTGTTGTCTAAAACTATTTTTTTTTCCTCATAAAAGAAAATTTTATTTTATTGCTTTCTTTAAAAAAATCTTTGGAGATGTATTTTAATTAGAAGAGCAGCCTTTCAAGGCATATGCAAATAAGCAGAATGAATATATGCTCAGTTGTTTTGGAGCAAAATCACAGCGATTTTGAAAGGCTTAGGGGTAATATTTCCTGTCTGTTGGTGTATGTTACAGCATAGTTGAATGTTTGTATGTGGAGCAATGCTGTTCTAAGAGATGCTAATTCGTATGGGAATAGAGGGGTCTGGATTCTTGGACATGACGCAGTATGGTCATTTCTGCTCTCAGTGCTCCATTTGTTCTGTGTAAAATAAAGGTGCTGACATTTACGTACATTTATAAAGCATTGGTGGGTTTATGGGCATTATCTGGGCTAATTGAAGCTTTTTCTTGGATTTATTCGATGTCAGACTTTGGCTGTGTATCCAAAGATAGTCTCTAATTATTCAATAGGAGAATATAGGTGCCTTTGTATATTTTTGTTGTTTATTTTAGCGTCATTTAAAAGGAGAAGAAAAGATAATTTGCAAAAATGAATGGAAAACACTGCAAGGGAAATATGACAGTAAGCTATGCATTGAAAAGGGCGTTTTGAAGTGTTCAGAGCCAAGTAATATTATCACTAAGATCAGTAAAATGAAAGGGAAAATGAGCCAAGTCTTAATACTCTCTCAAAGCTGATTAAGGCTTAATAGTGACTCGCATTATATGTATTTCCTGGAGGTCTTGCCCTGCGTGGCTGAGTGGTCTATCCTCATCAGACAGGGGAGGATGGGAGAGGCATTCACATCCTCTTCCCTGCCTCTTCCTAGTAGGGATTACTCACAGTTAACTCTGTTCTGATGCAGTTGGTTTCTTCAGTAAATTAAAACTGCTACATACAGTTTCTAAAATCAATTTTGAGTCCTGTTGCAGAGGTCACAAACATTTTATATGTTAAGTTAGTGAGTCTGGTATCTGCTGAAAGGTTGCTGAGTCTCATTTATCTGCAATAACTTAAACAGTTTATATGTTAGCAGAGAGAACTAATCTTAACAAAATGCTATTATACTGAGTAAATTCAGTTACTAAAGCTAAAATCTCTTTACTGTGAGGGTGATGGAGCACTGGAGCAGGCTGCCCAGAGAGCTTGTGGAATCTCCTTCTCTGGAGATATTCAAAACCCAGCTGGATGCGTTCCTGTGCAATGTGCACTGGGTGAACCTGCAGGGGATTGGACCAGATGAGCTCCAGAGGGCATTTCCAACCCCAGCCACTCTGTGATGCTGTGATTCACCACAAGCTTTTAAAGAAATACTTAGAATCTTAAAATGCCATTAAACCCTACTCTTTGTTTATTAAAGTTAATTGTGACACATCTTTTTCAGGAATAAAATGCATAAACAAACAGGTGTTTAGTGGAAATGCTGCTAATACCCTAAGCTGCCAAAAATTCTTAATACTGGATTCAGTCTGCAGTGTAAAAATTCACATTCAAAGTTCCTGTTGGTCTGCTTACAGTCTCACACTAATGCTACCCTTGTTCCAGCATCAGCCGTGCATTGGAAGGCAGCTGCTTCATGATGCTAAATTACTGCTGCTTTCTCCTTCTGGGTTGTTTGGCTGCTGCCTGCCTGTGGGCTCAGCAGAGCTGCTGGAGCATGTTTTGGTACCAGCATGAGAGCATGTGAAGGAGTAAGCTCATGTTAGAGGCATGGGAGCACGTAAGGTGTATATGTGTTGCTGTGACAGTTCTTTGTATGTGTGCACTCACACTCTCAAGTCCCTAAGTCAGCATGAGTGCATGGTTAGCCTTTTTAGCACTAAACTAATTTGAATGAGATCCATGTCTCTGTTACCTGGTCTAGCAGGACTAGGTGGGTGCACTGGGTTTGCACCAGCCTGGCTAATGCTGTTGCTGTACCAAGGCACTTGGGTGGCTCTGCAGAGCCAGATCTGAACAGCAGGCAAGGAGGCTGAAGGCTGGAGGTCTCTTGTGGTTCCCAGAGCTTTGAGCAATGGGCTGAGCCTTACCCTGCGCTGGCCATGCCACCAAAGGGGCTAGCCAGGCTCAGGACTTGTTGTTGGTGTCTCCAGGCAGGCCTGCTCGGGTGCTCAGAGCTAGGGTGTTGGGACTGTCTGTGCCCAAAGTTGTCTTGGACCTGCGTGGTTTGCTTGGTGAAGCTTTGCTCCCTATGGATGTGGCAGAAGCAGTTGATTTCTTCACCTGGGCATGTACATAAACCCCTTCAGCTGTCTGGTGCTACTCCTGAGGTAATAGCATAGGCAGCTCTGGCATCTTTGTGTGTCTCCTGGTTAATCCATACCTTGGATAAGTTGTCCAGTGATAATTGAGATGTGACTGTGCTGAGTATTTTCCACTCAGCAGAGCATGTGCATTCGTGTTTACCACAGTTCATCTTGCGCAGTTCAGAACCACCAGGGTTTGCTTGTGTGAAACCTCAGGGTCCGAAGGGATCCATCTCTGCTGATCTGATGTAGTGTTTCTGCCAGAAGTGGGAAGCCTGTGATTTTTTTTGCAGTCTCTGATCAAAAAGACTTTTTCATTTCTTTAATAATGCAGCTTCAATATTTTCATTGTCTTGGCCTCAGTACTCTCACTTGTGGTGGGGTTTATCAGAAGGTAGCTCATTCAGATCAGTATTAGCACTTGCATTTGCTGTATTAAAGTCTTTGCGTTCTTCAAGTACTCTCTTGATATTACATGATTCTCATGATTACATGATTCATTGAAGAAGATACTGTCTTTCTTCTCACCCATCCTTGGAGGCATAACTCATGTCTTTCTGGGTTTGGTAATAAATTGCTGTAGTATTCCCAGATAACTAATTAATATTTTTATGCCCAAATGACTTCTTACATTAGCAACCAATTATAATAGCAAATAACCTACCAATATTTGTACATAAAACATCTCACAGGTATTGTGACTGGCTGATACTTGTTACATGTAGGATGCCTCTTTAGGTAGGTATATTTACAAATATTTCCTTTCCTTAGAGGCTTTTTGCTTTTCAAACGTTGTGATATTATGTGAATTTGACACATGCTGCAGATCACTGGGGTTTTCTGTAAAATTAATCCAATACTACTAAATCTTCTCAGATCTTAAAAAGGGAGGCTTGAGACTATTTCTCAACCAATTTTTGTCTTAACAGAGAATGGTTACAGACATCTTTTGAGTCATTTTACAGTTTGAAATGAAGGACTTCTATCAGCAATTCTCTGTAGTAATTACATCTTTCAAAATACCATGCAAAAGATGTAATAAGAGCTAGAGCAAAGCAGGAGATAGGGAACTGCATTCCAGAGGCAGTGCGCACGTATGTGGAGGTAATGACTGCACGTTATGGCTGGGAAGGCGTCAGCCTTGTTGAGGGTTGGTAGCTGTCTGTGGTTGATGAAAAGCAGAGATTGCTTGGCAATCTCCTTGGTTCATTTGAATATTTCCATATATTATAAAAGCAGCCAAAAATATTTAATGCAGAATTTCTGGGTGCTCACTAGTCATCAGGCTTATGAAATTAGGGGTTTCGGTTTTCTGAAATGCAATAATCATAGAATAGTTAGGGTTGGAAGGGACCTTAAAGATCATCTAGTTCCAGTTCCCCCTGCCATGGGCAGGGACATCCCACTAGATCAGGTTACCCAAGGCCCCATCCAACCTGGCTTTGAACACCTTCAGGGATGGGGCATCCACAACTTCCCTTGGCAACCTGTGCCAGTGTCTCACCACTCTCGTGGTGAAGAAATTCTTCCTAATATCTAGTCTAAATCTGCCCCGCTCCAGTTTATACCCATTCCCCCTTGTCCTATCACCACAAGCCTTTATGAATAGTCCCTTCCAGCTTTCTTGTAGCCCCTTTCAGGTGCCGGAAGGTTGCTATAAGATGTCCTCTGAACTGTCTTCTCCAGGCTGAACAAGCCCAACTCTCTCAGGCTGTGCCCACATGTAAGGTGCTGCAGCCCTCCGATCATCTTTGTAGCCCTCCTCTAGACCCATTCCAACAGCTCCATGTCCTCCTTACATTGAGGATTCCAGAACTGGACATAGTACTCCAGATGAGGTCTCACAAGAGAGGAATAGAGGGACAGAATCCTTTTGGCCACGCTTCTTTTGATATGTCCCAGGATACAGTTGGCCTTCTGGGCTGTGAGTGCACACTGCCAGCTCATGTCAAGTTTCTCATAGACCAGCATCTTCAAGTCCTTCTCTGCAGGGCAGCTCTCAATCACATCATTTCCCATCATGTACTGAAAACAGGGATTGCCCCGACCTAGGTGTAGGACCTTGCACTTGGCCTTATTGAACCTCATGAGGTTCTCACAGACGTGCTTCTCCAGCCTGTCCAGGTCCCTCTGGATGACATCCCATCTTTCCATTGTGGCAACTACACCACTCAGCTTGGTGTCATCTGCAGACTTGCTGAGGGTGCACTTAATCTTGCTGTTTACATCATTGATGAAGATATTATGCAGCACTGGTCCCAGTACGGACTCCTGAGGGGCACCACGTGTCACAGATCTTCACCTGGCCTTCGAGCCACTGACCACTACTCTTTGAATACAACCATCCAACCAATTTATTATCTACCATACTGTCCACCCATCAAATCCATATCTTTCCATTTAGAGAGAAGAATGTTGTGGGGAACTGCGTCAAAGGCTTTATGGAAGTCTAGGTAGATCACATCCATCTGTTTACCCATGTCCACTGCCCCAATTACCCCATCATAGAAAGCCACTAAATTGGTCATACAGGATTTGCCCCTGGTGAAGCTGTGCTGGCTGTCATTAATCACCTCCATGTCCTCCATGTGCTTTAGCAGAGCTTCTAGGAGGATCTGTTCCATGATCTTCCCAGGCACAGAGGTGAGGCTGACAGGTCAGTAGTTCTCAGGGTTGTCTTTTCTACCCTTTTTGAAAATGGGCATGTTACTCTTCTTCCAGTCACCAGGGACTTCTGATTGCCATGACTTTTCAGATCTTGTGGAGTAGTGGCAGTAGGCAAATGTGCAATTCATAGAATTTGGATCTTGTGATGACCATTTTTGTAGTAAGTGTCTAGGTAGAAGAAGAATGTATGCACGTAAAACATGTTTTTTAATTACTTCAGCATTGTCAATGGATAATAATACACTACATGTTTCAAAACCTCTTGGAGTGACTCTGGCCTGTTCACACTTAAAAATAAATCTGATGCCTCTGTTTAGCAAGTACGTTTTCTTCAACCATTGCCTTCTTCAACTTGCCTGCAAATTTTATTATTTTTTTTTAGTGTATTACATTTCCTGTATTTTCTCAGATTTACACTGAGCCCTTCCTACTGTATATCAGATTTGCCTCCTGTTGCAATTCCCTGAGATACCAGTATCCCTTTAAGGATGTCAGAATTTTACCACGGCTAGAACAGGCCATCTGCATTCCTGAATGCTCAACACGGGAAGTGACTGTTTGCCCTGGAGACCTAGCGATAGCTAAGAGAAAGCTGAGGCTCAGCTTTGAAATGTTAATCTGTTCCTTCTGTCCTTCCAAGATTTTGCCCAGGGAGGCAGTGGGTGGGAAGCTGGTATTAATTTAGAATTTGAAGCTTTGGTGCAATCTGTTACAGCTTTAGCACATTATAAATTGTTTAATATTTAAGGACGTATTGAAGTTAAGATGGAACTTTGTCCTACTTTCAAAACTGGCAAGAAATGTCACCCGAATTTTGAAGAAGTGCCTAGCCACCAAGTAAAAGTAGTAGTTGGTACCCTTCCTGTGATAAGGAGCTCTGCAAGGTTAATTTTTCAAGGTCCCTCATCGTATCTTCACAGAGAATTTTACTCCCACAAAGGAGGCAGGAGATATAAACTTCCAGTCTTTGCCATTGTCATTTTGACAGGGTCCCAAATTGTGCTGTGATTCTCAGAGGCTGGCTTTCTGCCTTTGGGAATTGTGCATCTTGTTTTAGATAAAAGGAAAGTTGGTCTTGGATTGGGCCACGAGCAACTTTGATTCAGTCCTTGTTCTGCCAGATGCATCCTGCCAAGCCATCACGTCATAACCAGTTATAATGCCATTGTGGCTCACTGTGAGAATAAGTGTCTTGGGAGGACAGAGGTGAGGGAGAGAGAAGGAAACACAAGGGACACACTGCTTTTCATGGCTGTGCTGACATACGCTAGCTGGAAGAGTCTGCAAAATCACAGCTGGGATCTGAGTGTTGCATAGAGTGTGTCCCACAAGACTCCTTATGATGCTCAGTACAGCACATGTGAGCTAGGCAACAAAATTCTGAATTAGGATCTAGAAATGTCCCCTGTGCCCAGCAGTTTGTGTAGGGGAAGGGTAGGTTAAAGTCCTTCTGGTAAAAACAAATGTCTGTGGATGTCAGGGCACGCAGCAGTGATATACACAAGACTACACCTGTGTTTAGTCAGTATCTGTGAGATGGTGATAGTAATTGTCCCATTTTCTGCCTGAGTTACTGCTATACTCCCTTACTGGGCTTCTGTACAGTGCCTGGGAGAGCAGATGTTTAGTCTTCAGGTACTGGCTTAGGTGAGATTGGTTCAGTAAAGCAGCAAACTGGAGGGTGAGGCTGTTGAGGCAAGGGCACGTAATGATGTCTGATTAAATGGTATGTTAATTAAATACTTATTCTTTGGGCATTCCATGAGCGTGATGGAAAAGTACATCTATGGCAAGTGTCCCCAAAGCCTTTGTTAGTGGGACATCCCTACTGCCTTCTGAATTACCTTGCGCTACACACTTCTGCTTGCTGAACTCCCTCTTTGTGTGGCTGCTGGTGCTTTCCCTGTCAGTTGTACATGGTGAGCACCACTGCTTGGGAAAACTCCGGTTCCTGGGCCACGCAAGAAGTCCTGCTTGTCAGAGGGGTCTACTCTGTGCACCAGGCAGCTGCTTACGGTCATCTCTTCTCAGGAATGCCACAACAGAGCAGGTCTAATACAAATGTGGCTTTTGCTTTTTATTTTTTGCTTCCTTGGTGCGACAGAATAAGCCATCAGCTTTGCAGTGTGGTGCCCCAGTGTAGCTTTCCCTCTGTGCTAGCGCTTTGCTCCTGTGGTCCTTGGGTGAGATGCTCAGCTGAAGTGAATGGGTGGTTGTGTTACCATCCCTGGAGTTATTCCACATCACATAATGGACACTCCTGTCTCCATCACCAGGTTTGTGCAGATGTTTCTGTAACTGATGGTGATGATACAGGTAGGTGCTCAGAAGAAGGGCATAAATAGGACAGAGGCATGTTTCAGCCAGCAGTGCACTAAAACTACAGCAAAATACAATGTTTGCTGTCTAGAGAAGAACAAAGTCGATAGGAAACAGATTTTTATTTTCAAGCTTTTAAGAGGATATAACAGTGAAGAATACCATAGCCTTAAAGAAGAAAGCTTGACTGTTGCAAGATAGTTGTAAACCTTTGAAATAGGGTTTGATGGTACAACTGCTGAAAGCCATAACTGCAGCCATGCAGATGTGCTGATGGAATGCATGCTTTTAAATTTTACGTAAGCCAAATCAATCAGACTGGTGTCTTAGTTAAGTTGAGAGAGCTTGTATCTATGATCAGGTTAAGGACACTAGTATGCAAAATGATTATTTGCAAGTGGTGTGTTTGATTTGGGGTAATTGGGCTGTGTAAGTCTGAAAAAGAGAGAGTTCTGTTTGATCTATTCTGTATTTTCAGTTTATTAGTACATTGTTTGGTGTTTCTGTTGGCAGGGAGCAGCTCCTTTGCTCATACGCAGCGGCCCCTTTCTCCTGGCATAGTACTATTCATTGTAACAGCATCAGAACAGTCCTTGTCCTGACTTGAGGTGGCAGTGTCTGATCCTGGGATAAAGACTGAGTGAAAACTGTTACAGAATTGCCTGAAAGTTGTCTGACATTTGATCTGTAATTGCAGGCTATACAAAACCAAGGAGTATGTTTTAGAAGAATAGGCTTTAATTTGCATATTTTTAGTGTGTATTTGCCATTAATTTAGACTATTCTGTGGTCCTGGCTGGGAAAATGGTCAGAGCTTCTGTACAGCTGCCTTAAACTCTTCTTGGAAGGAGCGGTTTCTCACAGTAGCACTCCAGTAACCCCCATTAGGTTTACTACCTGTTTGGTGGGTGGACAGCATATTTCCAAATACTTGACTGAAATCACTCTTTGCCTTTGGAACCCTGATAAAATAAAATCAACTGCATTTTGTTGAGGAGGTACCTACTGTTGCATCCTAGGAGCTGTCAGAAGGAATTGAGAAGGCCTTTCCTGGAAGTGGGGTGAAGATTGCATGTCACTAGGAAGATGTAGCTCTGTCTGCAACCTACCAGCCAGCTGGGCTGTGGGAGAGGGCAGCTTTATGGCTCCAGCTGTTCCCCATTTCTGCTGCAGCAGATTTCAAAACCTTTTAATATGCTGCTAAAGTGGGACTTGCTTTTCTTGTGATCATCTGGAGATTAGCCATGTATCAGAGTGGTGCACAAGGATGAAGATGAAACTTTTGTAAACTAAGAGTGTATCACGATCTTAAAAGGCACAAAGAGTTATCTGTTGGGTGCTGCCTCATTTTTCCCAATGCCCTGAGGAGGTACATGGAGCCTGGAGACTTGGAGGTGAGATGATAGAGTAGGTTCTGCTCCTCAGTCAGTGGTGGGATTGTGAGGGTGGGTAGCCTAATAATGCAGGGATTAGAAAGATTGGAGGGAATGAGGAAAATGTTCCTATTTATTGGAACTCATTCAATTCCTTCAGTGTACACGTTTAATCCGAGTGGTTCATATGACAATTTTAGGTGAGTGATGCTTTGGCCAGATAACACAGAAATAACTTTTGTATACTGTATTCTTCATCTTGTCCAAAACTTCAGAGTTTTATGCAGGAACATAAAGCAGGATGGGGGAAGGTTTAACCATCAGCAGTGAGAACCAGCAGAGTAGCTGTTGTAGTTCAGTTCAGACACTGGGCCACCATTTGGGTTCATTTTCCTTTTGGTGCATTTGTTCATCCTTATTTCCTCCTCTTCTTTCATCACTTCTTCCCCCACAAATATCTAAAGCTTAAAATAATGTGCTTGCCTTTTATCTGCCAATAGTCTGACATAAAGTAGTTCCTCTTCATAACCATGAATTTATGTTGGCCTGTTTACTCAGGTGCTAGACAGTATTTCTGGCTGCACAGATGGTGAGTCTAATACAGGCTTCTGGGTTTGACTTTTATGTTTGTTTACATCTTCATGGTACAATAGTTATCTGAAGAGACAAACTAGAAAATTGTGGAGTGCAACCTTGGGCCTAGTGCAGAGATGTATGAAGGGCTTGGAAACCCCTGTAGCGGAGACTCAGAACTTGCTGTTGGGTAGCCCCAAAAGCACTACCCGCCTTTCAGCATCAGGGTTTTACTAGCACAGTCATTTTATTCATCTGTTGTCCATATAATAAAACATTCTAGTTGGACAAATGAAATTTGAGATGTGGAATGCCAGGGATGTGGAAGCATGATGTCTTTGGGTAGTGACAGTCTGTGCCCTGTGTTTGCTCCATCCTGCACATTCCCCTTGGCTCTGCATTAATATACAGGGGTTTTTTTCCTTGTCTTTTTTAGTTCTCTAATGTTTATTAGGATGAAGGGATTAAAAGGTTCAGAAGGAATGAGGAAAAAGGCTCTTCTTCATTAGCCTGGGGAGATTCACAGGTCAATGAGTTCACGTGGACTGGAATATAACTCTTGGTGTTTCAATCCATGGTCAGCTTAGTTTTGCTGAGCAGGTACACTGGAAGGTACCTCCATTGTGGAGCTGCCAGTGTGGAAGGGAGGTCAGCAGGAGGAGTAAAAGTAAGTCTTAAGATGTTAGGGCTTAAAAATAGGGTCAGTTAAGCAGCTTTAAGTCACTCTCTGAGGCTACTTTAACTCTGGCTTTCTTCCAGTGAGGGTGCTTTCGGTGTCCAGCATGGACCTGCGTCACTGCATGGATGGCACTCTGGACTGGCCATGGCAGGACTTGAGGGAGTGCTCTTTCCCAGTTCCTCTGCTACCCAGTGCCTCTGGGGCATTTTCTGGGTGATTTTGTTATTTTTTTATCTTCGTTTGCAAGGAGTCTGTTTCTGGATTCTTTTCTTTGGGTTTGAGGTATATCAGTGGAAAGGAGTACGTGCATGCAAAGTGACAGTAGTATTATGCAGCAGCTTTTCTGAAAAAAGTGCACTTTTAGCAATTCCTCAATAATAAACTGTCTCAGTTAACTACTGTGCATTTTAACAGTTACCTAGTGCCAAATGGCACGGGTCTATCTGAATGGAAGAAACACATAGTGCGAGGTGCTGACACGTTAACTGTCGTATTGGAAAGAGCGATGACAGGTTTTGATCATAGTTAGTTTTGCAGTGATGAAGATGGTTGAAAGTATCTGGCTTGTATTTTCAAAAGTTCTCCGAATCATATACTTTGAGTTCATTTCAAGAGTTCAAGATTAGAAAGGGGAAAAGGGTCTGAATTAAGTTGATGATAATGATGGCTCTTTTCTTTACACAGAAATTAATTTGTATCTTTTACCTAACCTGCAGAACTAAATACTGAATTTCCAGACATCCTGGTTTTGGTGGATCAGATTCTTATCTGGCATAAACTCCTCTGGTCCAACTCACCTGACTTCCCTGGGAGTCATGTGTTTTTTCTGCTGAAGGATTTGCCTTCTGTATTTAAGTAATGCAGTATTCATTGATGCTGGCTCTGGTAGGAGAGATTCTTTTAATACCCTTTATGTTAGCCAAGTCTTTTTCCTTGAATAAAAAGCTGATTCATGTCAGAAGCTTTTGGCAATGGAAGTTTGACAACTGAAATTTTGGGTTGGTATAGCAATGTTTTTGAGAAGCACGTTGAAACTTCAGTAGTCAGTGTTATTTTTAAAGTCATCTCCAATGGAAGAAAGCTGTGGAATAGTTCCCTGTCCCACAGAAATCTCCTGGATGACAGGAAAGAGGAAGTAGTAGAGAAAAACTGCTAAATTTTGATGGGTGTTTGTGACTCATTAAACTGCTCAGCCTCACTTGGATGCGCCAGGGAATTCTAGGATATCTGTTAGTTGCTGTAGAGACAGACTCTTCAGAACTTTCGTGTTCCATATCCTTTCTGTCTGGGTTTTATGTACAGCCTCCTAGCATAATGATCTCGTATCAGAATATATATGTACTTATAGAACATGCATACATTAAATATACACAGTTATGCAATGTGAATGAGTGTCTAGTTTATGCAATTTCTGTTTTTTCATGTGTCTAAGAAAACCTCACTTTTCTCAGTATAGTGAGATTAGTACTGCCAGTGAAATCTACCGTTTTCCTGCATGTGTTTGTGTTCAGATATTCCTTGTGCTTTGGGTGCAAGCTTTGTGCCCAGTGAAGTTGATTTTTAAACTTTCATTTTATTTAGAGCAGTGTCCCTCCCTAGTCTGGGCAGAGACATTGAGGCACTAAAGGTCATGATATCAGGGAGAAGAGGTGGTTCACCTTGTACCTGTGGTAGAGGAACATTGTGTTTTTTGTTTGCCAGAAAAGTGCTTTAATTCAAAAATAATGTTAATCTTTCGAGTTTTGAGGCTTCTTGAGCTTCTGGTGAACCAACCCCTGCTCTGGATTCCTGTCTAGGGGCTGTGCCTGATCAGGGTGAAGTTTCCCAGGATGATGATGGTGTGCATCAGAGAAATGCCAGATAAAAGATAAGACACGATGAATAGCTTTGTGATGTGTGTTAGTTAACACCACTATGTTTAATTATCGTCTGATGTTAGATCAAGTTTCCTCAACATGGCAGAAGAAGGCTGGTTTGAAAAACAAAGTAGAATACGTGCATGTGATTTTTTTTAAGACTCTTCAATCGCTTGTCTTTTCCCAGGTACCACTTACAGAAGCAGTGGACCCAGTTGAGTTGGAGGACTACCTTATTACACACCCGATTGCAGTGGAGTCTGGACCGCTTAGAGACTTGCTTGAGTTTCCTCCTGATGACATCGAGGTTGTATACACCCCCCGGGAGTGCCGGACGCTGGTGTCTGCTGTGCCTGAAGAGAGGTAGGGGGTGTCAGGGTGACGCCTTACTCAAGGGAATTAATTGTTCTGGATCTGAGTATCTACAAGGATGGAGCCTGGAATTTCTGTCTGTAAAAGCCTGAAAGAATAAATGTAAACTTAAATGGAATTATGTATGTTTAAGAAGTCATTATCATGTCTGTGATAGTGATGATGTTTGGTTTTATTCTTTCAACAGTGAAATGGACCCTCATGTGAGGGACTGCGTGAGAAGTTACACAGAAGACTGGGCAATTGTGAATAGAAAGTGAGTTCCCCTGTGGCATTTATCTTCTTGATTTCATATGTAAATTTTTGCAGGGTGGCTAACTGGTATGAGTAGGCTCAAAAATTATTGTCATGGCTATGATTCCATGATTCCATGTGCCCTGGCTTTTGGTTGCCCAGCTCAGCTGATCTGATGCTTTGTGTTCAACTGAAATGATGCTTTGTGTTTTGAAAATTTGATCTCAGACATCAAAACCCCTTGGGCCATTTTTGAAAATCTAGGACATTTTAGTCAACAGTTGTTCCTTTCGAATGGTAGAGAAATTAGGGAATGTGAACAGGTAAAATTACAGTCAACATTTGTTTCTTTCTTTGTTCCATATTTCTTTAGCTCTTTTTAGAGAGAAGTTGTGTTAATTTTGTAACAATGTAAGATTTATGTGCAGGCACAACCACCTCACAGATACTGTGCCCCTTTCAGCATTCATTTGTTCTCAAAGAGACTTTGAGAAAGTATGTAATTTAAAGAAATAATTGTTAATATTTGAACCATCACAACATTTGTCTAATGAGCTAACAGTTTAGAGAATCTGTGTGTATTGATTAATTTGTGAAAATTAACAGGAGGGTTTCTGAGTAGCTTTACTTGGCATATACACTCTCATGCATGATTCAAGCCTGATGACTTCAAGAGCTACTGTCAAGAAGTAAGTGATCCATGTGATGTGCATCACCTACAAATGACTTGACTACGGCTACAGCTCTGCCCTTGTGGCAGTTGCTACAATTCACTGGTTTAATGTTGTCCTGCGAACTACTTCAGGGGATGCTGAAAATATGCTTTTTAGTGCTAAGAGGACCTAATAAAAATGTGGTTTGTAGTCTCATACCAAAGGAAAAAAAAACCAGAAAGAAACCTGAGAGAGAGAGAGATGTGCTTTATTAACTCCCAGCCTTTGCGGGCAGAGTCTAGACGGCGGTGCTACCCATCCAGCTAGCATATATCTTGGTTCTTGGTGACTTTCACTGGTATCTGGAATACCTGGCTGTGATTCCTGCACTGAGGAAGTTTAGTTGGAGACAGGAGAGTGTTCTGTCCTGTGCAGATGAGCTGCAGGTTGCCTTCTGTGTTAGGGAAGGAATGAGCAGCTGCAGGTTGCGTTCTGTGTTAGGGAAGGAATGAGGTTAAAGACATCAAAGTTGCTGGAGTGGGTTGAAGGTGTGCTAATTGAGTTTGAATTACAGTCAAAGGTTTTCTTTTCCCTTCATAGGAGGAGAGTCACAACCATATGGATTCATAGTAGTTTTTACTAGGGTAGAATCATGATGATGGACTAGATAGAAGGTTACTGCTAGAGCAGGGGAAGAGCCTGGAAGTCTCTCTGGGAAGGACTGAGTTGTTTTTCAAGTAAGGATGGTAACAAGTTTCTCTTAATGCATCCAATTGGGTGGTTACAAATGCTTTGACTAGCTTTGGAGGCACAAAATCCAGCTTTTTCTAGCTTTAGAAGAACATGACTTCTGATCTGACATCCTTCTCCCTCCCCAGCTCCCAGTGGAAATAGTCTTTATTTCAATCTGCCTACAGTTCTTTGTAACCAAAGTGTTTTTTAGGGCAGACAAATTTATCCATTCAGTGATTATGTTAATGGTATTGGAAAAGGTAAATAAGTTTTATTCACTGGCCTGAAAAAAACAATAGCATATTCTTATTTCAACCTTATGGTGTGATTTCTTTACGCTAGACCAATAGTGGCAGTGATCATAGACACTCTGAAGACAGGTCTGATAGAGAATGAATTTACACTTGTTGGTGAGACCATGATGAAAATGCACGTGTCCACATAAGGATTATATGGATAGTTCAGCTCTCAGGAGTCATAACCTAGCAAGGAAAATGCTTTCCTCCTTTTTCTCCTCCCTTTCATTATTCACTGCTACTGCACCTGTGATTTTCACATGTTTGTATATCCAGGATAAGAACAGTTAATCCTAGATGTGACCCCAGTGCTACTTTGGGAACTGACTTAGAGTTTGTATTGTAAGAGGACTGTGGCTCTGGCCATGTATATGTGTAAATACAGACATGGTGCCATTTGGTATCCAATGATTTGTTAGTTAAAGACATCTGATCTTGTCAGCAGTAGTAGACAGATTTACTATTTACTTGTAAGTGCTCTTAAACCCTAGAAAGCTCCAAAGGACCCAATTCTGCCTACAAAGGTGTGTTAGGAAGATGATTATTTAAGTTGGGGCCAGAAAGTTATGTGTTTTCCAGGGGGATTCAGGACTCCTATGCTTCATGCAGTCCTATCTGAAGTTGGTGCTTTGGTTTTAAAGGTCTGTTCCACATCAGTTCTTGCTCTAGCAGAACCACTGGCTTTCAGTCCTTGTATTCTTGGCCTCTTTTAAGCTTGGCATCACAATCACACATTTTATGATGACCTTAATTGGCCATTGATAACACTTCTTTGGCATCATCTAGGGTTGCTTTATAGTTGAACAGAGTCACATTGTAGTACTGGAATACTGGTTGTCAGACCATTACACAGCTACAGTGGAGGATGACTGGAAATACTGTTTGCAGGGAGCAGTTCATGCTTTGAGAGGAACCACTCTGATAATACTGGATTTGTTCTGTAGTTCTGCTTCTGGGTTAGGGGTCAAAAGAGATGCTAAGAATGCATTTGAAATACTTTTTTTCAGATATCACAAGCTAGGAACTGGATTTAATCCCAACACCTTAGACAAACAGAAGGAGAGGCAGAAGGGGCTCCCCAAACAGATCTTTGAGTCTGATGAAGCTCCAGATGGCAACAGTTACCAGGATGAACAAGTAACGTACCTTTAAAAACTTGCTATATAAAACTGAATTTATAGTCACATTTTAAAAATACAGTCTCTTTCCCATTATAAGTTGCTTTTAATTTGTTGAATCTCAGGATGACCTTAAACGGCGTTCAATGTCAATTGACGACACTCCCCGGGGCAGCTGGGCATGCAGTATTTTTGATCTGAAGAACTCCCTTCCAGATGCCCTTCTCCCAAACTTGCTGGACCGAACCCCAAATGAAGAGATTGACCACCACAATGAAGATCAGAGGAAGTCCAATAGGCATAAGGAGCTTTTTGCACTACATCCAGCACCAGATGAGGTATTTTTATATACATGCTGGTGAGACAAAAAAAAGTGAAGGATATAAGGAATGAGCAAATTGTCAGCCTGCAATGGATTTAAAGGAGTTAAGATCACCTCTGTTTAACGTTCATGAGAACTTTAGGTGTTTTGCTGGTCTTGTGTTTGTCAGTATTTGTCTTGCCATAGATATTACTTTGTGAAGACTGAGTTTCTCTTATGGTTATGCAATCCCGTTAATATGGAAACATTAAAGGGATTTAATTCACCAGATTTATAGCTGCTGATAAATGTAGCATGCTGGTTAGCCTTGGATTAAATTAGCATCATTGTCTTGTTAAAATAAAGTGATACATATGTTTGCTTCATAATGGCATTAGTGGTTTGTACAAATGTTGTGTCTCTAAATTGCTGTTCCTGTGACAAATTTCAGGAGGAGCCTATAGAGCGACTTAGTGTCCCTGAAGTACCCAAAGAACACTTTGGCCAAAGACTACTGGTGAAGTGTTTGTCCCTTAAGTAAGTATTGTTTCAACAGACAGCTGCTTTACAGAAACTGAGAATTGAAATCTGCTGTTATATCTCTGTGCATCTGGAGTAACTCTGATGCCTTGTTTATTACCCTTGAAGGCATGTAATGTTGTTTAGTTGGTCATAGGCTTAAAGGTTAGTTCTGTAAAGGAAAAGTTACATAGTACAGTGCAAGAGATAGTTTTACCTTTAAGACTTTCTTCAGTGATGTAATATAGAAAGTCTTCATCTTCCTTGGCTTCTCTTGTCATAGAATCATAGAATCACCAGGTTGGAAGAGACCCACTGGATCATCGAATCCAACCATTCCCACCAATCTCTAAACCATGTCCCTCAGTACCTCATCCACCCACACCTTAAACACCTTGAGGGTAGGCAAGTCAGCCATCTCCCTGGGCAGACCGTTCCATTGCCTAATGACCCTTTCAGTGAAGAATTTTTTCCTTATGTTGAGCCTGAACCTCCCCTGGTGGAGCTTGAGGCCATTTCCTCTTGTCACTTGGGAGAAGAGGCCAGCTCCCTCCTCTCCACAACCTCCCTTCAGGTAGTTGTAGAGAGCAATGAGGTCTCCTCTCAGCCTCCTCCTTTCCAGGCTAAACAGCCCTAGCTCTCTCAGTTGCTCCTCGTAAGACTTGTTCTCCAGCCCCTTCACCAGCTTTGTCGCTCTTCTGTCGATGCTTTTCAGCCAGTCTGTAGCCATTCCTGTTCTATGTTACTAGAACAAGTGCTTCACTGTGCTTGTTCAGGGCTCAGAAGATGGCCAATCACATATGTTCAGCACTGTAACAAGGATGTTTAAGATGGGCAAAAAAAAAAACCAGATTAAAAATGCTTAAGGCATAAGGCAACGAAAGATTTGTTGAAGTTTAAGCTCAGCAACCTTGACTGTGTCCCTTTAAGAGTGAAGACTTTATATACTTTAGCTAGCATTAACTGGAGGAATAGGAACCTGTTAAACAAGTTTAATGAAGTGGAGCTCCTGAATATAGGGTTACCTGCAGCTGGTTCATTGCCTATAACTCTTCTCTAATAACACAAGGTAAAATTTTACTGTTATTCCCTTGGAGAAATAAAGTACAAAACTGATTTTCCACACTGCTGTATTCATCTTCTGTGTCCTCAGTTAGGTCAACCCTTCTTATTAGAGAGCTCCAGTTAGACTACATTGTGGCTCATAACTGAGATATATATGTGGGACATATCTCCTTCTCATAGAGTACTCCAGGACCTAATATAGCCATAGAGATGAACTGATTTTGCAGCCTTTTATGAACTGGAACAACATAATATGCAGTAGCAGTGGAGCTTTCTCTTCAAAGGATGGTGTCTTTTGCATAAATAAGTTAGATGCTGGAAATTAATGATTTCTGCTATATAAGCATCTTGTGCTGACTGTAAATTTATAGCAAATCTGCTAAAGTATGTGCTTGCTTGTGTACTGAAACCATTCTTAGAGTTGTAATAGCAAACATCTGAGATCATGCTGTCATAGTGACACAAAAAGTAGTATGTGGTCTCTTCCTCAGGGAGAAGGCTAAGATGACCTAAGCAGGGGCGTTTTCAGGTTAATCTCACTTTTGTTGCAAAACTAGAGAAAATGTCTGTTTGATAATGCAGTCCCGTATGATGTTCCATTGGCAGAAAGAGTTCCAGGCTGAAAATCCAAGAGTTCTATACTGGGGTGCATGGGATTGGGCATTAATTTCACAGGAAGGCTGTGCAGACTGGAGAATGCATTTAAGCCCTGCTGAGTTTAGTGTAAGGACAGATTTTGAATGCTTTTTAATTTTTTTAACTTCCCAGGCAGTTTAGCAATAAGTTTAGCTCTATTTGCTAGGTTAAGGTTTTTGTTGAAGTGTTTCAGTTAGCATAAACACTTTACAACAGTTACTTTGAAAAACTAACACTTTTCTGAGAGTTTTTGAGATATTGATATTTTCTAGTGAAAGTTAAATGTTGAAAATTACCAAAATAGCTGTCCTTGATTGTCCAGAGGAAGGAACTTTCTGGCCAAAAATTCCAAGAGGAGTGGTTGGCCATTCAGCTGTATCAACAGGTCAGCATGGGAAATTAGCATAGAAGGCAGCTTCTCAAGATAATCAGAGGAGCTAATTGCTCCAGCTATCCCAAGTCATAATTACTCTCCCTTTAGAGATGCAATTAGTTTGCTTTAGGTATTCAAATGACACTTATAGAAGATAAAAGCATTTCTAGAAATATGCTTTGTGTCCTGTGACTCTAATCCCAACCTTTCTGTTGAGTGAGTGAGTTGAAATGGCCTTTAGAAGGTCCAGGGAGCACCAATGTGCTTCCCAGTGGAAGTGAGAAGAGGTGATGCAGAGCAAGCAGGACAGGAAAGGAGTGGGGGAAAACTGGGGAGCAAGATCCCATTTCAGCAGGGTCAAGCCTTTAGGTTGGCTCAGCTGTTCCTGACATCTCTGCTTAACAGCGGTCAGAGGTCACCCAGGAAGGATTTGGAGAGACCGTAGTTATTCTTTCTTGCACAACGTAGGTTAACTGATTTTGTGTTTCTTTCTTTCAAGATTTGAAATAGAAATCGAGCCCATTTTTGCAAGTTTGGCTTTGTACGATGTTAAAGAAAAGAAGAAGGTAGGTTTTAATTACTTGGATGATGACGTGTCCACTGAAGTATTACAATCCTGTATTTAAAAACAGAGAGAGAAATTAATTATGAAGGAGACCTTTATGAAGACAGTGACATACTGGTGGCTGGCAGAATGATGGAGGCATTTTGTGAACCATCTTATCTGTTCTTCTGCTTAGTAAAGCAGTTGAAGTATAACCACTTCTTAAAATGTATTATCTAATATGTGAGTGTCTGAAATTGGGATATATATACACACATATACATATATATTGTCCAATCTTGGCTTTCAAAAGTCTCTTCCCCAGAGGGAACTTAAGTAACTGAAACATTTCATTTAGATTAAGTTTTTATGACTTTCTTAATCTCTTTTTCATGATTCTGCATGGTATGTGTCCAAGTAACATTTTAATAATGCACAAGAAAGTCATGCATGCTAAAATCAAAACAAAACTGGGGAGTCTTTTCAAGATTGAAGTTATAGGAAAATTCCCTATTTATGTTCTGTATTTAATATTTGAAGAGTCTCTTAGTTTTCCTAATTCAAGATATTAGCAGTAGTAGAGAGAAAAATGTTAAAAATATGCATTTTGACATTTATCTCTTTAAGACTCAATGCATTGAGATGTAAGTTATGTAGATGAGAGTATGTGGAATATTATGTGAACTTTGTTTAATATTTAAATTACATTTCATAAGCCAATTTTATCATCTCATTACTCCATTTTTTTGTCTCTAATGTAGTAAGTTCTTTAGTGACCTCTGCTGTTGATAACCAACTCACTTTCATTTTGATACAGTCAGGGATTTGGTGCCTCAGCATAGAAGCTCACTGTCTTTCAGGATGTGTCGTTTTTGTTTTCTCTGTGAACAATCTTAAAAATATTTTTCTATTTTCATACTTTGATATTTACAGTTCATATAGCAATTGTAATTTCTGGCTTTGTGGTGGAACTACATACCTTGCAGGAGCAGGAGGAAATTTTATAGATAGTATGGATTGTTTGCTCCATTTCCTTTCTCCTTTCTCATTGTCCTTCCTTGATTTATTAATGAAAAGGCCTTTTCCCCCTCCCTTTCCTTTTCATCATACATGGTTTGAAAGGAGGCAGTCTTGGTAGTTTTTTTTACTCATGTTTTGTAATTGTTGTGTTTATGAAGAGTTTACCAAAAATAAAAGGTATAAGTAATGTTTGAAGCTACCCGACTTGTTTCTTAGATTTCAGAAAATTTCTACTTTGATTTAAACTCTGAACAAATGAAGGGAATGCTTCGTCCACATGTCCCCCCTGCTGCTATATCCACACTGGCCAGATCTGCCATCTTTTCTATCACTTATCCCTCTCAGGATGTCTTTCTGGTAATAAAGGTAAGAAATGCTAGAGAAATTTAAATGATTCTTGTCTCTTGTTTTCTAGTTAAAATAAAATATAAACACGACTGGCTGACTATTTGACTTCTTATTTACATTTAGAGAGGAGGATTCTGTTCTCAAAAGCATAAGCACTGGCACCGCGGAATTGTTTCATTTCAGATATTCTCACTTAGTACATTAAGTTCCTTTTTAACAGAAACAGCTCAGTGGAGATATGCATTGTATTATTGAAAAACTGGAAAGAACACAAAGGTTTGCTTGATATAGAGCAGCTTTCTGGGGCTTGACCTTGGTTTTCATTTGAAGCAATGCGCTGACTCCTTAAGATGATAGATAAGTGAGTAATGTAAAAATATATATTGATCTGAATCTCATTTCAGAAATGATATATGCCCTTAAGCCAGATTTTCAAATGTCTTTTAAGAATTGAAATTGCTAAGAGAGTGAGATCCATAACTGGAATAAAATGCCACATTGGTCACTCCTGGAATAAAGTATACAAAGATAAAAGTTATTTCCTCTTCTTTCATTTGATTCAATGAGCATACAAATGGTACTAGTTCAGATTGGAATTTGAATCAGATTTTTTGACTGGTCTCTGCATAAAAATCATCCTGTTGTAAAAAGAGGAGTTCAATACATGCTGTCAGTTCACAGGCAGTGGTTACATTGCCTACTAGCTAAATGGGATGTTTTGAGAACCCTGTAGACTTGGGTTTCTGCAGGTTCTTCACAGACTGCTGCTTTCGTGAGGAATAAGGATTTTAAAATTAAGGCATAACAAAACAGTCCCAGGTTTCAGTAGTGTTGGAATATATTCTGGTCTCCATTTTTTTGGTATGATTATCTGAGTTCTTTCTGAAAATCAAATTCTGTCTTCAGACGTGTATTCATCCTTAGAATTTTTACAAAATATGAAGAAGAAAGAACCCCTTATTTATGAGATGGGGATCTGTCCAAAAGAGCTTGTGACTGCACATTAGTGCTTGTAAAACCAGTGATCCAAGAGGAGTTGGTGGCTTAGGCGATTTTTTGATTTGATGATGAAAAGAATATAGCTAGGGATAAATTAAACGGATGGATAGCATGCCTTACCAGGTGAATTTTCACATAGGTCTTACTCACTGGGAAACCAATTTTCAGACAGGTGGTATTGCTAGCGTAAAAACACCAGGGAGTGCAGGATTTGATGGAAAGTAGTTTTGTTCTTTATATTGTAGTAACCTTGTGGAGTTCTACTAATAGACACTTCGCAAGCCTGGGAGAAGTTTCAAGATATTGTAATCTAGTAACAGTGTGTGCACAGCAGTGGACATGGGAAGGAGGGCCAGGATGTGTCTGAATGAAACAGTCTCCATGCATGTGATAAGAAATATATTTCTAAGCAGTTTCGTGTTACTTGGAGACTTCAGAAGCAAACATCAGCTCTTTTGCTAACTTTCATTATTTGGTTATTTCATTATTTGACTTGAAAACAAACTAATTTAAAATAATGCTTGTTTTACTTCACATCTGAGTCACCTCTTTGTGCTGCTTAATATGGAGAACTGAAACAAGAACAGAATTCTTGCTGAAGACAGTGCAAGCTATCTTAAAAACCTTAAAAATTGAGCTGAAAGTGGCTCTAGAACAGATCAAACCAATGTGAAGTGGCATGCGTTCTCTTTGAACTGATATCTTAGACTTGTGATTCATTTATAACTGGAGATCTGGGAACTTAATGGTTCTAATAACTTGAGTGCAGTGCTTGTTCGCTGGCTCACAAAAAGAAATCATGCTTTAACTCTTTTCAAAGAATGTTTTTCCTCCTAGTGTTTGTTTAATTTAACAGTCCTTACTGAACGCATGTCATTATAATGGTTCATTTTCCCTTCTCAGCTGGAAAAAGTGTTACAGCAGGGAGATATTGGGGAGTGTGCAGAGCCTTATATGATTTTTAAAGAATCTGATGCAGCAAAGGTAAGAATTTGATGTTTTGCTTAAATTTGGCTACAAGTGCTTTAAGGCCTTTTATTATTAACAAATTACACATAGATTATATTCTTTTAGCTTGAGCTTAACAGCCATTGATACTACTCCTATTGTCAAAAGGATCCATTTTTAATTAACAATCTCGTCAAATTCTAAAGGCCAAAGAAGAGTTGAAGAGACAAAGACCCTTGAATCTTGATGCCTTGTTGGGGTAGAGTAGTTAAAGGTCATCGGTTTTTGTAGCTAACAGGGGAGATGTGTGGTTACCATCAAGCTCAGTCATCTGTGATCTCCTGTCCCAAAGGATCAGTTGTGTGCTTATAGCTGGGTCAACTGAAGGTGGCCTTTGATGTGAATTTGCAGTGAAATTTCAACTTTTCCATTGCTTCTGCAGCTTAACCCCATCACAGTACCTCTGCCTTCCTCTAGGAAGGGTGTAGAGTAGATGAAATATGTTAACAGGAGATTCTCAATCAGACCTGGTTTTGAATTGCGGTGCACTTCTGGTTCCTTTTCTCTGCTATTTTCTGCTGATTTTTCTTTTTCCTGATATTGTAAAGAAGTGCTACTCTGAAGAGCAGGATAAAGTTGTACTTTCTACATATCGAAAGGATAGATTAAAAATTTTATACTTTAGTTTTCAGTTTTCCATTAACAAAGTCCCTTTAATTCCTTCCTTCAGCATTGAAGGAGGTTTGAACATTGGTCTCTAAAGTGCAGTAAAAGTGCAGGGATATCATGGACCTGCTCCAGTTTGACTGATTCTTTCTTTCCTGCACATGTTTAAATGTGACTTGTCTCCTTACTGTAGAAGTACTTTGCTCAAGACTAAAAGCAGGGGTTTTCCCTGCAGAGAAGAATTCCACCTTAGTCAATGCAGTTGGAAGCTGTTTGCTTAGTGCAGTATATCAGCATCTGGGTGGGAAATGCAGGTTTGGTAGGCTGAGAAACAAAACAGAAATGCTGGTAGCACCTGCAGTGGGACTTGGAGTCTTTTCCCTGCAGGCTGCTGCTGGTTTGATTGTTTTTTTCCAACACAATATTGCTGTAAAGTAGCAAATCACTATTTTTGTCATTACTCAAGCTAAATATGTTATAGTAGAGCTCCAGTTTATAAGATGTGCAAGACAGCTTGGAAAGGAAACCTTGTGTGTGCTCAATGTGAAATAATGCTTTTGAACCTCAGAAATGGCTCCTAATTTCTTGTACATTTTTGTTGAGCCAAGTGAAAGTTAAAAGCTAACAGTGAGTACTGGATGAAGAGCAAAAGAGAAATGCCAGCACTTCCTGAGATTGAGAACTCTAACAAAGTTTTGCCTTCCTAGAGTTTTAATGTTTTTCACTGAAGAAGTCCTCACATTTTACTGTCTCTTTTTATATTGCTGCACCACAGTATCAAAAATGGGTATTTTTCCCGTTGGGTAAAGGTAGCAGAAGTAAAAAAAACCTACCTTACCTGTGATCAAGCAGTTGACATTTGCCTAAGTGAAATTTTGGAATTGGAGTTCCACGATACTTAGGAATGTAGGTGAAAAGGTGATTTTTTAAGGTCTCCTTCCTAGCAATGTGCATAAACATGTCCTGAGCTAGAAAAATATGAGCAATAGAGTGCTCTCTATTTTTATCCAGCCCCCCTGTCTGGAAAGTAACAACCTTTCTGAAGCAAAAATTGCTCTTTAATATGCAGGATAATGGGCAAGTCTCTTCTTATTCCTTTTTCTTCCCCTCAATAAAATAATATTGTGTATTTAAGGAATGTTTTCAGTTTCCCATGCAACTCCAGGTGATTTGAGCTCCTGCTGCATAAAATCACATTAAGAAAGACTATTTCAGAATTGACAGAGTAAAATTCAGGTTTTTTTGAAAGAGCAGTGGGCAGATAAGCTCACTGGGATTTGACAGGCTGTTCAGGAGGCTGAAGAACACGAAGCCAGCTGGTCTGGCTGTCAGGCTGTCCTGTGTCTGGCACTGTTGACCTGATGGCAATTCTGTGAAGCAGAAGTTGGATTGCCTAACACATAGTGATCCTCCTGTAGAAGGTGCTATTGAAGCACAAAAGAATTGCATGTTAGAAAAGATGCCATTGTTACTCATTTTTCTGAATTTTCCTCTGTTACTATTCTTCTTCTTTGAATCTGTTGGACTGAATATTTTCTTTGCAGAATAAGGAGAAATTGGAAAAACTGAAATGCCAGGCAGAACAGTTTTGCCAAAGGCTAGGCAAGTATCGAATGCCTTTTGCCTGGACAGCCATTCATTTAATGAACATTGTGAGCAGCGCTGGAAGTTTGGAAAGAGATTCCACAGAAGTAGAGGTTGGCACAGGAGGTACAGTATCTGGCATCTGCATGGGGGAGTGTGGAGAAATACTGAAGTCTTGATTCATGCCCTGTATCTGTCATTGCTCCTTCTATCACTTTCTTTCCCCTGCCCTTGGCCTTCTGGTAGTTTTGGGTCATGGTTGAAATAAAACAGAAAAGTCCATAATAGCAAATGGATTTATCTGTAAAGGATTTTACAAGCAAACCATCTGTTATATTATTTAAAATCAGGCTTCTAAGACTGAGAGAACATTGCAGGCTGATGAACATTTTACAAAGGAGTGGATTAATCTTTGTGAACCACACAGCTCATCTTTAGCATCCCCAAAACTGCCAACTTCATCATCTCTCAGAGCAAGAGATATACATAAATCTTCACACGATGAAGACTTTTATAATAGCAGTAAGGCAGTGGCGTGAGGTTGCTGTGAGAAGAACAGAAGTAGTCAGCTGTGCTTCATAACCTCCTGATGCCTCAGGAGTGTGATTGTCTTAGCATAACCACCTCTTCTATCACACTTATTGCATAATTTCCAAAAGCAGCAGCTATCTTCTTGTATAGAAAATCCTGATTGGAACAGAAGTAGGCTCTTCAACGGTTGTTTTTCTTCTTCCTTTTTTTTTTTTATTAATTCTTCCCCCTTTTTATTTTGTATGTTTTGAAGAACGTAAAGGATCATGGTCAGAGAGGCGGAATTCCAGTATTGTTGGGAGGCGTTCGTTAGAGAGAACCACAAGTGGGGATGAGGCTTGCAATTTGACCAGTTTTAGACCAGCTACTCTGACAGTGACAAACTTCTTTAAACAGGTATTGTATGAAGCTATTTAACTGAGGAGATCGTGTGAAGTCAGTGTAGACCCAAATGATTACTTGAATTGAAAGCATCACAAATGAATGCTTGTTCCCTTGTCACAGAATGTCTTTGAACAGCATGCAGGAAATTCATTTGCTTAATGCCACATCTGGTTCAGGAAAATTATTGTTCACATCTCACTTTTGTGTGTATAAAGAGGTCTAATAGCGAGCAACCCTATATTTTTTGGACTGATTTTGCTATTTATAGCAAAAAGTATTGTTAGATTGTTAGATAGTTTATACTGCAAGTTGGTTAAACTCTTCTTGTTTTTTTTTCTTCTGATTGTTCTGGTCACATGCCTCTTCACTGTGGGTAGCCATCCAAAGTCTGGTTTTAAATACAGTATGGTAAATAAGGAGAAATGTCATCAAGAGCATGAAGTTAGTGTAATGCAAACCACGTGGTTGAGGGGTGACTCATTTCTCTGCTGCTCTGTATGGGACTCAGTGTTATTGACTGATACTGGGTGCTGGAATGGTATCTCCGGGTCACGGTTGTACAGGGCAGTGCAGGAAGTTCATTTTACTTGGAGTTTTAATAAAATTGAGCTTTGTAAACATCTTCACCCTAAATGTATAAAGTAAGTAAAAAAAAAAAGTATTACGGCATTGCTGATGCAGCTGTTATACTGGTTGTGTTCTGTAGCCCTCTCTGTAATATGCACCAGTTCAGACCTGGTCACTCGGTTAGTAATGATTTATAAAAGCAAGTATTTATTTACTGTGTTGAAGTTGACAACTTTGAAACAGCTTGTTTTATTGATTTGTCCTTTAAAAATTGCTGAACAATGATATAAGACTTGAAGTTTGTAGTTTTTCTGTATCTTTTATTTTTTGTCTTCGCTTCCTTTGAGTACAATTAATTGGATGCTGCACAGTGGTTTTCTTCTTCCATTTGCTTTTTTTTGTATTGTGATTTATTACCTTTATTATCAGATAATTTCTACTTTTGGATAGTTAGAGGATGGCAGAGTCACGTATTCTGTGTTTTCAAAATGAATGCATTTCTGAGAATATTCTAGAATATGTCGCAAGGAAGACTGGCAGCAGACTGCTTCCGCTTACCATCATTTCTTAACGCTTCCCCTGGAAAGTAATTCTTTTAGACTCATACCAAAGAAAAGGCAGAGGAGAAGGAATGAGGATCTCTAACTGAATGATGGATACTTTTTCAAACTATTATACTTCCTAAAAATTGGATATTTTGGGCAAATCTTTTAACAGCTACTCTGTTTTGAAAAAGATAATATTGATGGGTAGAGAAAAGGTTTTCAATGAGAAGTTCCTGTAGCTGTCATGATGATTAATAAGGAAAAAAGGAAGGAAAAAGGATGGAGAAATGAACTGTAATTTAGCATGTTAATCTTAACACCTTGTTCTGGGAAGGTAGATTTTGATATCAGAGGAAAGACCATTATTAGATTATAACCAATTACAAAATGTTATTACATGGTTTATCCATTCTCTTGCAGTCCTAAAGGGTGGTGTAGATAATGATTTTCTTCCCAACATCCAACAGGAGGGTGATCGCCTGAGTGATGAAGATTTGTACAAATTCCTTGCTGACATGAGACGGCCTTCGTCAGTGTTACGGAGATTGAGACCTATCACAGGTATTGAACAAGATCTTCTTGGCACACATTTGTATTTGGTTAGTCCTTCCCAAATGCCACTCAGTTCTTATAAGTGAGCAAATGAAAAAACGCTAAAAAGCCATTGACAACAGTCTCCGGTAGACTACGAGCACCAAGGATGGCATTTTGGCTGTTTTTTTCACTGGTATTGCATGCACATGCAGCTCTTGTCACACTGAGAGGAGCATCTGTGAGGAAAGGATGC
Organism: Piaya cayana; assembly: GCA_013389865.1. Taxonomy (NCBI): domain Eukaryota; kingdom Metazoa; phylum Chordata; class Aves; order Cuculiformes; family Coccyzidae; genus Piaya; species Piaya cayana. The sequence goes on from WAAB01019075.1 coordinate 149,253, forward strand.
AACCCTCTAAGTCCTAAACTCAGCAGGCTCTAGAGAACCTCTGTTTTCCTAAGTAAAATATCTCTCTTCCGCTGAGAGGAGATCTCTCTCCCGGCTCCCACTTGGTTAATAGGAACAAACTCCACCTCTGTTTGAGAAAGAGAAATAAAAATGCTGGCACATCAGCAGTGAAACATCACTGGTCCCTGACCTGCACTGTTCCTCACAATGTTTACTTAACCTGTCCTTAAAAATCTCTAGTGACAGCAACCCTACCACTTCCTTAGATCATCTCTCCTAGTGCTCAGTTGTCCTTGTAGTGAGATTAGGTGTTAAGAAAACTTTGCAAAATTATCTTTCTGCAAATTAATCTGATTATGATCTGTTATGCCCTCAGGGCCATTATTCTAACCCTTCAAGTACTTTTGAGTACTGCTATTAGTTCAGTCTTATTCACCCCCATTTTGTAGCCTACCCAATCTCAGGTTTCTTTCAACCCTTCATCAAGGGTTGTGATTTTAAAACTGCCTTCTGCTCTTTGCTAGAATTTATGTCCATGCTTTTCTTAAAGCAGGGTGCTCCACAGATGAGTATGCTGCTCCTCCTAAGACCTCGTGCCAAGAAGTGCAGATGGATTTGTCTCCAGTGTCTTACACATGACGCTGCACTAATATATCTGAGAATGCTTGTAGATTTTTTCTGGACATTGGCTTACTGCCAGTTATTTTCTTTTATGGTTGTATGTTGCCTTCTCCTTCTTAATTCAAGTCCTTTGCTCTTCATTACATTTCATCTTAGTCTTTGATCTCCAACTCTCCTGTCTTCCAAATTTTTACAAGCATTCCAGCCTCAGTGCCATCCACCAACATACAGTCCCTGTCAGTACTGTCAGACTTGCTGAGGAAAATATTCAATAATCTTGGTGCAGGTTAGCTTTCAGCAATTCTTATATATCCTTCCAATCTGAATGTTAAGATTCTTGATGAGACTTTTGTTTTAACAAAAGTTGGGCCTCCTTGCAGCATTATCTAGACTGTATTTCCCCAGGTTGCCTATGAGAACAGCACTTGGGACATGTTAAGATACATCTTTTCTGTGTTTCTTATTATCTGGTACCCCAATTGCCTTAGATATCAGTTTGATTCACTGTTATTTGTTTTTAACAAATCCACCTTGGCTGTAATTTATCATTTATTTATTAAATTAATATATAGGATAGTAACCTGAAGAAACAAAGCATGAATATATTTTTGTTAAAATTAACTTCTATTTATTGTAATAAAATAATTTTCTTCTTACAGCTCAATTAAAAATAGACATATCTCCAGCTCCAGAAAATCCCCATTACTGTCTAACTCCAGAGTTGCTGCAAGTCAAACTTTACCCAGACAGCAGAGTTAGACCTACAAGAGAAATCCTGGAGTTTCCTGCCAGGGATGTCTACGTTCCAAATACCACATACAGGTTAGAATTTTGAAATACATTTCACATTTCAGGGCCTGAGACTGGAAAATCTAGAAATTCCTACCTTATCTCATGCATTGCAAAACGTGTATCAGTAGATCAGCTGTGCCAGGGACATAAAAAGTTCCAGACTGATACAGTAGAAAATATAGATGTGTAGGGACAAATGTATTTGCATGAAACTTGGCTGCGAATGGGAACTTGAGAGAGTTTTCTCTGTTTCCCCAAACTCGCAGTCAAATTTAGTTGAATTCTTTTCATTTTTATGTAGGGTTTTTTTTTTGTGTGTGTGTGCTAAAATTATCATTCTGTTACTGGTTTTATTACTTTCTGACACTTTTAGTGACTTCTTTTCTTTAAAGTTGGGAACAAAGATGAAAAAAAAATGCATAATCCCTTTGTTCATATTTCCATTTTTATTTAAAAGCAATTTGTTTGTTTACAATGCTTGAAAAAAAAATCTTCTGAAGATCTAGAAGATAAGAAATTTTTCTGGAGTATATTGGAAAGCAATAACCTTTTTATAACTAAACTGAAGCAAAGAGCAGGTTTCTTTTCATTATGTACTACTGTTCCTTTAAAGCTTTTGCACAGGATCTTTGGAGAGATTGCACCTCTGAGTGGAACTGTTGTCTTTAGTTGAGTAATTTCACCAATTTACTCTCCAAATCATTTACTTCTTGTTGTAAAAATTAGAGGAATACAAACCTGGATTTTATAAACCAAAGTTTACCAGGGAGCTTTTACTCAAGTTTGATATCTCATGTTTTTCCGTAAGTATAATTTATTTATTTATTTACTTAATTACTTATTTCTAGGGGTTGAATAGGTAATTACATATTACAACAAACCAGTAAAAATAAGCAGACCTGTTATAAATCCATGACGAATAAAACTGTTTTTCCCATTCCGTTGTGATTAGCACATTCTGTCCACAGTTGCTTCAGTCTGACAAATTACAACTTAAGACCATTTTCTATATGGTTGCAAATGTTGAGATTAAAAATCCATACTGTACAAGGCTTAGGTAAAATATATAAGTCAATATGACTCAAGATAGCTGCAGAATTCAAGTCTGTCAGTCCACACTTCCACAGCTGACCATCCACAAACATGTCAATAGTCCTGCTTTACAGTACTTTGCAGCTGAAGTTAACTAATGAATGTGTTCTGAGGAGTGGGACCAGCGCTGTCATGCAGGTTGTGCCTGCAGGGTTTGTTGATTGGTACTGTTGACTCCACTGGAGTTGCCTCCCACAAGCAGCTTCTCTATTTGAAAGGTGTGTTGTTGTGTGCTCACTTGGTCTTTCATTTAATTTCTTAGTTGTACTAAAAGGTCACAAAGGGATGGCTCCGAATTCCTTTCCAATGAGAAGAAAGGATCTCTTCTTTATTTCAGTAAACTTTGAAGCTTAACTCTTAAAGTTCATTAAGAAAGTGTAGCTCTTCCTTAAAATGTAATATCTAAAAAAAAATCAGTCTGCTGTGCTTACTTGGTGTGTGTGCACACTTCTATAGCTGCATGTGTACAGTGCTTCAGCAAAGACTGGCCTGAGCTATGCTGCTGAAAATTTGCCTGGAAAATACACAGAACCCTAAAATGGGGAATTGCCTGTCTTTTGTTTGCTCGTAGAAACATTCCACAACAACAGCACGAACCATACATTGAAGTAATTACTTTATGAAGAAAAATCTCTTTTTCCTCCCCACCATAGGTTAATACCTAGGTTTCTTCTGTAGTCTTTTGCCAGCCCTTTGGTTACTGAAATACTATCTGTGTTCCCTACTGCACAACCCAGAAATGAATACAACAGCCTGAAAACCCATTCCCCCAAGCAATATTATCTGATAGATGAACAGACATTCAGTTTCTAGCCATGAAGAGGCTCATCCTGAGGAGGTAATGAAGTTAGTTAGTTACAGCTAGGGGCAGTGGAAATACTCACCAAACAAACTGTAAGACCATTGCAAATACCTGAAGGTTATATACTGGAGAATACACCCTACGGTGTCTAGATTTAGATATGCAACTGTTATTAAATATAACATGAACTTGTTTGATGTAGTAATGTTCAGTGTATATGTTCTGCATCAAAATGCATCGGGTTGAACTCTCAGTCAAAACTTTTTAAATCTGTTGGGTGTATCATTATTTTAGTTGACTTGAGCAAGTAGTATCTTCCTTTCTTAGGTTTCCAGTATAAGCCTTTTCCTTTGTCTAGTCTTCCTCTTGACCTTGGTGCAACGTATTTCCCATTAAGATTAGTTTCCTCACATTCACTGTGCCACCAGCCTCCTGAGAAAAAACATCGTAATGTCAGTTACTCTCCATTGAGCCCTCATATGCTGTGCTTAGTTTTTGAGTAGACAACTCATTTGCAACATAAATCTTTACACCAGTTCCAGCAAAAGTGGCAGTTACCCAGTATGAAATGGTGCTTATTCAATACCCACTCACACTTCCAAGTCAAGGCCCAATATAAGAAGTTGTCCTCCCTGTTACTATCTACTTCATAGAAGACTGCACACAAAATGCTGACACTGAATCGGGACACTTAGGACATTAACTTTACAATTCCATTTTTCCCCTGACCTGCTACAAATGACCTTCTGATTTGCTGATATTTTTCTCAGGTACAAATGGTAAAATCTCTGTATCTACAGGAGGCTGAAGAGCTGTTAGTTAAACAAAGTCTCTTTGGTATTGGCTGGTGTCCTTAACCATGAGATTAAATTGTAAGCCCAGTTCTGCTTCCAGAGGACTGGTAGTGACTCTGTGCTGAAAATGGAAGTTTAGCACGTTTGGAGTCATTAGCCATCTGCTTTATGGTCACTAGAGCCAAGTAATACTCTCAGCATTGGTTCAGACATTAACAGTTTACAAGCGTAGAATGACATACAAAATGTTTGTTGTGTGTCCTGGAGTGCATCATGCATGGCATTGCTAGCCAGACAAGAGAGGTTATTATCCTGCTCTACTCCACGCTGGTGTGGCCCCACCTTGATTACTGTGTGCAGTTTTGGGCACCACAGTATAAAAAAAAAATAAAGCTACTGGAGAGTGCGCAAAGGAGGGCCAAAAGTTGAGGGATTTAGAGGTGAAGTCCTATGAGGAGCAGCTAGAGTCACTTGGTGTGTTCAGCCTGGAGGAGACCCTGTGGTATAATCAATTGTTTTTTCAGTTGTTTGCTTTTTGCTATAAATGGGCAAAACATAAAAGCTTCATAAAAATCAAAGAACTAGTAATCTCTTTACCAAATTATCTTTGAGGAGAAATGTCTTCAGCCTCACATCTCTTGCTCTTTTGAGTGATTATAGTGTGTGTACTTGACAAACAGCTAAAATTTGCCTTTGAGTGGAAAATGCTCACCATTCTTAACTTTTGGGTTGTACTCAAAATGGAGGCAAGAGTCAATTCGTCTTTCTCTTTTTTTTTTTTTACAAGGAGGGATTAAATAATCCAACCTAAGGCTGCTACATTGAAGCAGGTGTCATGGAAGAACTGCCCTTTCATAGCTCAGTCTCATCCTGGAGTTTTATTTCAACCTACACTGCTAGTTTTGTTTCTTATGTTGGTCATTTGCACAGTCTCCTTGCGCTTTCGTTTTACCTATCTGTAAAACAGAAAGATGATGCCTCGTGTAGGACCCTGCCAATGAAAAAACATCTGCCCTTTTTCTGCAAGCAGAAAGATGCTACTGCCCTTTCCTCTCTGTGTCTGAAACCAGCCTAATATCAGTAACTACCCACTAAAGTGTACACCATGCTTTATATAATAAAGAAAATCACATGTTAATATACCCAGCATACTGATACCTAGGTAGTTTTCTGGACAGCTGAAATCATTTCTCATGTCCACATGACTGTCTGGAGTTGAGAACCGCAGTTCTGTCTGCTCCGGCAGTGCATTGGGGATACTGCCAGAGATCCGTGAAAGCTGGAGAGCGTAGTCCGTCTCTGGGCCTCCCAAGCTAAATGCATACTCAATATAACGCTTATTATCTTTCCAGTCCTGCAGCTCAATCCGTAAGATATAGTCCCCTTGTTTAGTAATGGAATAGGTCTTGTTCAGGCCTAGCCAGAATTCCTCTGCAAAGTCATAGGAAATATATGCTGTTAGTATGAAACTGAGCATGGACACACTTACCATGTTTTTCAGATCTCTGGCTCAGATATCTCAGTCATATTTAGAATACCAGGTTTTGAAAATTCATGTTCAAGTAAACTATGATGTCAGAATCAAGAGATGTCAGAGATGAGGATGAGGGGACGGAAGTCACCAGGCAGAGAGATAGTGTGGAAGGGATAATGTGATAAACTAAAGTCCTGTATCACTCACACTACCATTGAATTTGTTTTTACAGATAACCTGCAGGTAGTATGTGTGAAAATATAGTATTTAAAAAGATTTATTCATTGATTTAATTAAATCAATAATATGAGTCTTGGGGACTGTTGATCTTTCCAGAGGTCTCCTGCTGCCTTCTTTTTGTTTACCTCTTCTTAATTGCACACTAGTGATCAATAAAAGTAGGAGATACAAATGAACTGGAGCTTCTCTCTTAACTTTCCCACCTCATGTGAAACTCCAAAAGGGAGCTCAAGGCAATTAAAAGATGCATAATTGAACTGTGTGACAAATGAAGCAAATGACATACATAAAACCTAATTGCAATTGTATTTTTTGAGGAAAGAGCTGCAGAACTTAACTGAGGTTTCAATACCCTTGTGTAAAAAGTGAATTTAACTTGAAGATTCTTCTTTTGCTAGAATTCTTGATAATTAGTTTAATTGTTTCATAAATTATATTATTAAGTGGCTCATTATCAGTGCTGTGAGTGTCAGTGCGCAATAGGTAAGTAATTGCCACATGTAGGAATAGCGTAGCTGAATATGCATGCCATACGTGGAGGTGGCATTTAAAGCACTAGAAGACGTTTGAGTAAAATACTCCCACAATATACAGGTAAGGAGCAGTACCCTGATATATTTTATCACTTTAGAGTATGCAGCACAGAACTGAGTAGGACATAGCTGAGTGTGTTGCAGTCCTCTGCAAAATCTTTCTGAGACTGCAAAGATGTTGTTTCATTTTGGTGTAGTATATGGGAACTAGAAAGCAGAGAGGGGCAACTGTAGCATTCAATATGATCAAACTGTAGAGGTGAAGATCTACTTCAGCTGTGAACTACTATCCCAAAGTGTAGGAGAGGTTGAGATATAGCAGCTTTTTACTGAAGAGGAAATGAAAGTAAGTCAGTATTGCTGCCCATGTTGGTGAGGATTTAATATCTGCTGTTCCTAGAAAGTAAAAATATTTTCTAAACAAAAGTAGTCTCATCTTATTGTACAAGAGAAATAGGGAAAGTATTCTGTGTAGGAAGGCTGTTCGGCAACCCTTGGTGCTACACATTTTTTGGAGTTGATGATTAACAGGGGAACATGGGTGTTTCCTCACCATATCCAGCCATGGAGGGGATTGGCCAACACGTGGGGAAGCCAGAGGCATTTGTGCATGGTAGCATACACAGCCTTGGGCTGTCTTGAGACTGGAAAAATCAGTGTGGTGGTTTTAAGAGAAACAGGATTGCAGAAAATTTGAGAGAAGGTAGTGACAGCAATTTGGTGAGGTTTTGCATTTGTGTGTATTTTAAAGGCTTTGGGAGGTGCTTTTATAAATAGTAAAATCTTTAAATACAATAGCATTTAAATCATTCTGGCTTTCATTAAGCTAAAGTTTCTAAACACATGTTTAAGGTGTGTCTTTGTTACCGAGTCACGTTTTCTAGCAAGCTCTTTCTGGTGTTCTCCTAATTCAGCAAGCTGTTCAGATGTGGTTTCAGGTTTTGTCTGCTCTCATGTGAATGCACTAAGAAGATTCAGCTTCTTAAATCAACTGATACAAAGAAAAGACACCAAAAAACCTGCATTTTTTACCGTTGAGGTCACCAAAACCATTTGCATAGGCATTCCAGGTTTGGTTGAAATCTAAAGATCCGTCCACTCTGTTCTGGATTACAGTCCAGGAACTACCTGCAAATGCAAAGAGGAAGTCAATCACAAGCCTGGTTTAAGTGTTTAAAGTATTAGAGAGAACTGAGACCATCAGCCACTGACCTACAGTGTGCGCTGCTGTGTCTGCCTGTGTGCAAGCTTGCTCTCTGCTGCAGTGAAGAAGACAATGTGTTTACTCTGCAGGTGGCTCCACGTGAATCCCACTTCCTCTTCATTTTGCAGCAGACCTGAGTGCACATGTACTGAGCTATAAAGCTTCTTGGCAGTACGAGAGCAAATGCTCAACTTGTCTTGGACTTGGCCTTATTACCTGCCCATGAGTGTGCTTTTAGGTGCTCCAGTTTTGAGGTAGAGTGAGTTAGCCTAAATCTTTATGAAAGAAATTTAAGTGAGCAGCTGAACAGTGTGGGGCTTTGTGACTGTCCTTTGCTATGCTTGTGGTGACTCAGCTCACTGAACTATTTTGTTAAGCTGCCTTAAGTGGATTTCATTTGTTTATGAGGGCTGAGAAACACAAACATAGAGAAAATGATAAAAAAGAGATATGAAATGTTCCAGATATTTGATCAGATTATCAGACTCCTGCTACTGATAGTGCTTAACTGCTGGGCGCTCAGCCCCACAGAAGGTATGAAGTGTCAGAGGCTGTGTTCATGCTAGCGTTGCAGTGGGTTCTTTATCCTGTCTGGGTCATGACGCCCTCGTTTCACCAGTTTCAACAAATGTAAGCAAAGGAGCTTTTTGCATGGGGCAACCCCATGCCACTCTGTTTACACATCCAAACAAATGACAGGATATGGGAACTCTTGAGTTTCTGCATACTTAGGGATTAGACACATTTTTTTGGCTGATAAAAAGTTAGTTAGGTGAAAATTAGACTGTTGCTAGCACAGCTGTCTTACCAAATTTCATTTCACAGTAGACATCAAAAGCTTCTGAGCCGTTGGGCTTAATGGTGTAAACACCACTGAGCTGCATGCTGCTGTTATAGAGCGCAGTGCAGTCGGGAGCCATGCCTGGGAAAGCAAACAGCAGACAATTACCAGTCCTGGTTTGGATGTGGTTAAGTTTTAATCCACCTTTGTAACTTAATTTCTATATGGGATAAAGCCAAGCAAAAAACTAGAACAATATTTTTAGTAATTTCATTTTACAATAAATGTCACCAAATGGACAAACTGCTTTGGCCTTGGTAGTGCAGCTGCCAAGTAGGTTGGACTGCCTATAATTTTAAAGCTAGGCAAGTTTTCAATGTAGATAATTTTGGAAGGCTTGTAAGGCCTAACACTTGACTCTGGCAAATGAACTTATGGGTTACCCCTTGTGAAGTTCCCAATAAATATCATTCCCATTGCTGTAGTCTGAAAATACCTCTCAGCTTTAAAGAAAGCTCTTCTAAATCTTAGAATTAGCCAGCATGAAGTAAATTAGTTCTCTATTCATGCTTTCCAAGGTGGACATTGGCAGCAGCACCAGAAATGTCGGTGAAATTATGCTCACTGCACGTGTTTACAAAAGGTGAACAGAGGCTGGAGCTTGAGGATGAGATTATTGCATTATTGGACATTGTTCCTATATATCAACCCAGAGACAAGTACACCTATAGTGGGGCTCAGTAGATGATGATGTTTTTTCCCAAAACATGGTATTTAGCTCCTCCCTACAGCACTGCATATAACATAGGAGTCTTTTGCTTTTAGTCTTTGACTGTTAAAAAATGTAAAATTTTCACAGAGAATAAAGCAAATATAGTGTATTATGTAATCACATCTAAGAGGTAAGGTCTCACCATCAGGTTGGTATGTTACAGCTGTGACATTGTGCACAGGAAAGGGAATGGCCTCTGGTTCTGTTTGCTCCTCTGTGAAGGAGTTCTCTGCGAGTTCCTGGAGCTCTATGTGGTTTAGCTGGAAGAGCCATAATTACAGGCTGTTAATTTCCCAAGGCTCTGAAGTTATGAGAATCTTGTATCAAGCTGAACAATGTCATGCAGTGAATAATTTTTCTTGTGAATGTAATCCTTTAGAATACTCAATTTACAACACAAAAATAACTTTAGAAGTGCACCAGTGGATTTCAAATGCATGAATGTCAGCTGTACCACTGCTCAAACAAGGTAGCATTCATGAGGCAAGTAAATAACCCATTCTCAGGAGGTACACCTTAATGGGCAAACAGATTTAACTTATTTCCTCAGGTGACATCAGTTTGACAAATAATACCAACATCTAAAGAGCACAGAAACCACAGTTCCTTAGGCTGAAATACGTTTTCCTTGTGCAACCTCCTCCTAGGAATAAGTTAAATATAAGAATGTCAGTTATACCCAGTATTATGGTGACATGTGTTAAACTGTAGAACATGGTTCTCTATTGGAGTGAATATTGAAAAAGAAGAAATAAGTAGAAAGTAATGATACTTAGAAGTCCAATGGATGAACAATAATATGATAAGTAACAAGAGAAAAAATTGGCAGTGAGAAAGTACAGCAGGATGGTGTTGATAGTATTTCAAAACTGTTCTTAGCCATTGTGTGTCCTGGGCATAACCCTTTGCATGACAGACCAGCAGTCTCTTGCACACAAAGGTACCTCTTTGCTGTCAAAGTTGTTTATACCCTCCTCTACACCCCCAAACTATGACCAGGAGGGTTGGTTGACCCAGATGAATAAACCTTTGGGTCCTTAAGTGTTACCAGAGATGGCAAATTCTGAAAAAAGATATAGAGATGATTCCTGTACCTTGTCCTCCAGCTCCGTTATTTGATTGTGCTGCTTGTCAAGTTGCATGTGTTGGTCCTCTACAGTTTTGAGAAGTTGTTTGATGTGGTTGTCCTGCTGCTCCACAAAAGCCTGGGAAGGAGAAGGTTTGTGGTTGGAAACAGCAGAAGACCTTCACAGTGTTTTGTAGTTGATATTTTTGGGGTTTTTTTCCACATCTAGAACAATTACATTCTGTGAAGTTGGCCCTTGATTCAAACTAAATGTATGCCACCGGTCAAAAAAGGAGTTATTGCCAGCATTTAGGATATTAACTTGAGATTTGGGAGATCTGAATTTCTTTCTGCTTTGAAATGACAATCCGCTATTTTATAACACACGTTGCTTAGGCTTATTGTGCTTCTGCAAAATATGATTAATATCATCCTTTTCCATAGAAACTTTATACTCACTTAGATACTTGCATGTATTGACATTCAGTCGATTAATGATTACAAGGTTCTTTGATCCTGGAGGCCTTGTAGGTAGTATGGACGTCCCTCTTTAAAGGTTTAAGCATCATGGTTTTATACTGAGCAAGAAGTTTCTAGTGCATCGATTTGAAATGAGCTGATGATGTACAAACCTAAGGCCTCAGTAATGACACAAGTTTCCTGATAGCAATTTTAAAAATCATTATTATTGCAGAATTTCTTGAAAGTGATTTGCAAAAAAATCCTTTAAAAGATACAAAGCCATATAGTTTCACAGTTTTCTCAATGATTTCACAATTTGTCAGATTAAGAGACTGATTCTTTTAAGATTATCCAGTGATTTATGTCTCAGAATACAGTATAGTACTACCTTGAAGGTGCAGGAAAAGCATGAGCTACTACTGTGTAGCTACCAATAATAGCATTACAGTTTACTTTGGCATTGTGTGTCAGGGGCTTTCACAAGTCTACTTACTTTGAGTGAAGAAATTTCTTTAGTCTCTTGCATTGAAGGCTGGATAGTGGCCAGTTTTGTGACTTTATCTTCCAGTCCCCATACTTTTTCTTGCAGCTGGATTTTGTTTTGTATGAGGTCTTCAATCTTTGAATTCATCTCCTGTGACAGATTCTTTATCTCTTCATTGTTGATTTGCAGTCTGACTGTAGTTTGTCTGAGCTGTTCTTCTTCTTCTTTGATTTCACTGGTTTGCAGAGAGAGTTCATAAAAGGACCTATCAAAAATGTAAAGTTTTTGAAAGATGTCATTCATCTGCCCCTTTGTCTTATGGACAAAGTCTTTAAGACCATGTCCAAGCTGGAGGAGTCCATTGGCTAAGATTTGTACATCATCTAACATGGCAAATCTTGACTTTGTCTCAGGAGATGCAGAAGAATCAAAGGAGGAATAATCCTTCTCAGCTCTAGCTGAAAGAGCAAGTGGGGCAGTGAATAGAAAGACTAGAATGATTTTCATGTTTTCTGCTCCTAATACTCTGTTGTGTTCAAGATGTAGAGACTTTTCCTCCCAACAGTTTTTGCTGTGTGACTGTTCTGGGTTAAAGAATTTGATCTATTTATACTCCTCTCCATTTTAGAGCGGCAGACCAAATGAGTTGATCATTAAACTGGGTGTATTTGAACGAATGTAACCCCTCTTGAGTGTAGGTTGGTATCTGGGAAGATAAAACTGAGAGATGGGCACATTGCTGATTAAACTGGTTCTGAACTTTTGTCTGCCAGATCTTCTGTTATAAAATGTTATTGATGACATAGTGTTTTTCACACAATGCTTTTTAATAGATTAATTTTGGGTCATAATCTTGATAAGGGCCTTAATTGCTTCTTATTTGTGTTCCTTTTATTGTCTTAGGAGTATAAAAAGGTTTACCGTACTAAAGAGCACTGGACACTATATTTCAGGTTGTGCAGTTCCTTGGTAAGCTGTAGAAGGACAAAATATTCCCAGATGATTCATACAACTTGATTCTCATCTTGTACCATTTTCTGATGTAACTCATTGTGCTGCAGTGGATTTACTTGTCATCTAGTTCAGATTAAGTGAGAAAGAGAGAATTAGGTCCAGAGATTGCCTGGATGTGATTCTACTATGTTAAGGTTTGTGCAGTAATTTACACCATAAAAAACTTATTTTTTAAGAGCTGCTTTCCAGAGGTGGGTGAGATAAATAATACCTCACTTACATTTCTCACCTTCTCTCTTTACTGCTTAAGATTCACAATACATAAAGCAAGTCTACAAGTACTCTGAAATAAATGTCCTGTTCTGCAGTGCATCTCCGCATGGAAGCATGTATGTTTTTCAAGTAGTATTGCAGCATGAATGAAAGGTATTTTTCTTTCTGGAATCACTTGTAGCAATCCAAGGAATCAGTCCATGTGTAATATAGTCTGTAGTTTGGAGGGCTTTCAGGTTTTCATTAGATACTTTTATGTTTAGTAATTCTTCCACTGGACTTTGTTGTTCATGTACATGTATGGTACGAAGCATCATTAGAAAAATTGTTTTATGAATGAAGTTTTCTCAAACATTGAACTTACTCTGTGATGTAGGTTTGATAATATGCAGGTAAATACCCCACCCAAGATTAAATAACGTGAACGTGTTTTAGATTTCAAATTAGTTGGTGGAGAATATTTCGTACCAGTATGATATGGATCAGACTTACTGGGGAATCTGCACCAAATACAGAAAAACAGCAGGAGCAGGTAGATTGTCAGACCTGGAAGTGGGGAGAATGTGGGCATTCATTCAAAGAGAATCTGCTGGCATAAGTGGAAGGAAATGTAGGAATTTTCCTTAAATGCAAACAGTAATCAATCGTATTCTATAACAAGAAGCAGAACTGCTGCAAATGTGTGGTTCTGTCCCATAAAGAACAACTCAGTGATTTCTGGTCTTGCAAGACGTTTGACTGCAGTAGACAGTCTTGAAGGTCCTCGACCTTGTACTGGGCTACTTGTGGATTCACAGTGTCCTAAAGGGCTGTGATCAATCCAGAGCTGTCTTTCAAGGATAATTTTAAAACACTTGAGCAAAGAAGCAAAGTAATGATTTAAAAATCCCTGAATACTGAGTGTTCTGAGGATTTTGGCCCAGGCTTTCAAATAACACCTGCATGTGCAGCATCTGAACTACTCTTTTATTTTACTTTTGTGGGAAGTTCTTAAGGTTCTTATCAAACATTCCAGACTTAAAAGTGTTAGCTTTTGCTTTCCATGGTAGACCAAGCTACAGAACACCTGATAATCCTATATAAGTACTTCCAGTTTTTAAAACATAAAATAAGCATATGATTTTGAAGGATTTGTATTTTCTGTAGGGAAACTCATTGGATTGTCACATCTATAGATGAAATTTAGGCATGGTTTTTATTTGGGCCTGACACTATTCTGTCATAGGGAACAAAGTCCAGCCTCTGGCATCTTACAAAGGGGGTTTGGGCTGCAAAAGTTGAATAACTGGTTGTAAAATTAAAAAAAAAAAAAGAGAGAGAGAGATACTTTCCACAATCCACTTCAAAGTAGTTGGGTGGCTTTAGTTTTACAGTGTTTCAAATAAATAACTTTCTGTTGTTTGAGTTAATTCTCACAGCCACAAGAAGTCTTTCCCAGTTTTATTTTTAATAGTTTTGAATTTTCCCTGACCCCATCACCTCTAAAAATCTTTATTCTTAGCTTAGTCTTCAGAAAAACATAGCAGGTGACTCAGGAAATAACAATAACCAGCAGGAGATTAGACATCTTACAAGTTTTCTAGAGCCACCTGTCACCACGTTCTACCCTTCTGTGCTGCAGTTGTCCCAGGTTAGCTGATGCATGGTAACTCAGCAGGGTGCTACTCAGACATGACAGTACCCTTTAGAAAGTGTTGTTTTCCAATGGAGAAAGGCAGTCAAAATGCTCCAATGTAAAATATTAAAAAAGCACAAATAGCTGCCAAGCACATTTTCATATTAAAGCCAGTGCCCATAAAGTCAGGCAATAAGTTCACTATAAAACACCTCCCTTGAATGTCACAGAAGCCACAGAGTTCATAAGCAAAGCAGGACAAAGGAAAGCAGAGTGGAGGAAACCTCGTAGTATGATTAAACCCTAAGATTCAAGGGCTGTGAAAACCCTAAGGGGGAATCTTGCCTCTGAGAGCTGTTAGCTCAGTCAAGAGAAGATGTATATAACAAACATGATCCTGAAGATCTTCAGTGCACCTGGGTGACCCTTATTAAATGAACGTTAAATGATTTTTATAGTAGGAATAAAGCAAAGGAAAAGGTCTCTAGGCTTTACTGAAAAGGGAAATTTTCATAATAGTTAGACATTCCCTGTAAGAGTTAAGATCAGCTCTTAATGTTTTAACACCTTTATGAAGGATTTTGCAAAATGTCTGCAATTACATTATATAAATATTTAGAGGAGTGCCTGGTGCCATTATTTCCATGGCTTGGGAAGCCTTTGCATTTTAGCAGTTCATTTTATGGAGGTAAAAATACTTTTGAGATCTGTTTGAGATAATAGGATAAGCTTTGCATACATTTTGCATAGCATTGTAATAAAAGCTCCAGACGCAAGTCCTGGGGTTTACAGCTTCTGGCTGAAACTTTTATTGATAGAAATCTGCAAATAGTATCACCAGGAAGCAGTTGTTACCCAGAAATATAAGGACTAGTGGTCCTTCTGTTTAATCAGTGTATGTGTAACATCGTTGTTGGTGGTGCAGTGTTAATTTTCATGGTCAATCCCTTCTCCTGCCTTCATTCCCTCTATAGAGAATCCAACACTGTGAAATGAGATCTCTCCCTGATGTCCACCAGAAAGTTACTCTCTCCTCTTGCTTCCCACTGCTTATGTATAGTACAGGGCTGGGGCTGTCCTCTTCTTGATTCCTTAAGACTACGTTCAGTGCCATGCCACTTAATTGCCCTTAAAAGCCCAACAACTTTGATGCCTATCATCTCACCCGTGCAGTGAGGCAGCTTCTACCAACGCTTTGCATAGAAGTTGTTTCACATTGTTCAGTGGAGAGTGACATCTCTGGAGTCCTACAAAGTCTGCTGAGCCCATGTATTTGTGCACACAAATAATAAGATGCGAACTTGAGATACAATGAATCATAGGAAAAAAGGAAACAGGAGAAACCTCTGGTTTTCCCTAAGCCAGCCTCAGCAGCTGTTAGACAGGGGCATTGGTTTCTCCAAGAGATTTATAGTTTTCTTATCATTTTTTCAGCCATGAGTCTCTTTCCATGACTCCTGTAACTGCTTTATGGTAGACAGGAAGATCTATGGCTTTTACCTTTGTTGGGTAAGGTAAAACAGGGTTTTTCATTTGAAATGACATTCTGATGTGTAAGAGGAGGACTTTTTTCCCCTCTCTATGTGTAAATTTTCAACAAAAGGATGATGCCTGTAATAGGAAATGCTCTGGAGAGAAGGTACCTGAAGTAGGAATGAGCATCCAACTCTCCTCTGTCTTACAGTGAGATCTGTGCATCTGAACTCCACTAAGCAACATGAGCCTCTTCCTAAGAAAATGCAGGAAGAGCATAACTGTCCTCTGAGCCTTTCACATGACAGGCTTGAAAGGCAGTGGACACGGGAACAACCTGTACATTTCCTCCAGTGCTGGGTGTTACGAATGCAGCTAAAGCCCTGCCTGACATGTAAAGTCAGCTATGATATCTGCTTGCAGTTCTCTAGAACCCTCTTTCTAGAATGGCATCAAATAGGTGAGATGTCCTTGTTGCTCCCAGCAGGCCAATCCCTAGCAAAAGAGGTGGTAGGAGAACTGCAGGCTTGATTTAGGCTCATCTCTGCTATCGGCATAAATCAGTCCTGAGCATAAGACTGCCTTTAATATAGGGATCCTGTAGCCTGGCTTCACAAATACATTAAATCCTTCTCTTAAGCACTAATAATACTTAATAAAAGTTTTATGAGTCATGTACATTTTAGAGTAAATTTTCATATCCATTTTCATTTTAAAAAGAACATCAAGGAGCAAATGTGTTCATGCCAGAACAAAGTAATTTAGTATAGTCACAAAAACAGCATAGGCCCCCTCTGAAATAGTAAGAGCGCATTGATTAGGCAAAGAGACCAATGGGGATGGGATTCAAAAACTTAATTCACCATGAAGGACTTGAAAGGGAGGAAATTCCCGTGTGCCAGCTAAGTATATTACTTTGCCTGGAGGAAAGAGCCTGGCTCTGTAGTGTTGCCCTTGATAGCCTTCTGGTGCTGTACAGCTGGGTTGCTCTGTGTAGGTAACTTGAGAATGTACCTTTTCCTCAGAGAATCTTGGAGAATTCCTTAGGGCCAGCATTAGCCCATGTCTGTACAGATAGCAGCACCCATAGATATCAGGGAGAAAAAGAAGTTGGCATCAGAACCAAGTCCTTGGGAGGGATTAATTTGCTGAAATATTGACACCCAGTGCAATTTCGGACAGGCAAGGCAACCCACTGTGTTTCCATCTGGTCCTCCAGGAAAGTGACACACTGCTACCCTGGTGCAGGTGTTTTGGATACCCGTGGCATCTAGAAGGGCACCAGTTACCATCACTGAGCAACAAAATCACTGGTCTCCTGACAATCAAAAAAAGAAAGACCTTTTTATTTTGAATCTGCTGTTGCCAGTGCTCTGTAGTAACTGCTTTATTACACTTAAGACATTGTTCTACTGTGCTCATCACTGCAGTTTTCTCTTGCCTCTCTGGGAAAAGGAACAGTTGGAAATTACTTACAAATTATGTTCAGACTCACCAAATTTTTTCTGGAGAGGTACAGAGAGGAAGGGAACCTCTTTTACCTCCTGCCTTACAAGCCAGGGCTTGTTACAGAATTGGTTGTTTCAGTGTTTGAGCAAAATACAACATGCCAGTCTTTTGTCCCTCTCAGATGCAAGTCAGCAATATAAACATCTCACCTAACCATCAGGCTGCCAAGTAGCCTGTAGTGAGCATCTCTCTCAGTCTGTCTGAACCAGAATGATGCTGGTCTGGTGGTCAGGGCTGTGTGGGAGATTTATAGGGGATTCTCAGGCTGATTTTATAAAGATGTATAATAATTCATACACGTTTACTTGTTTGGGGACAAAAGAAGGTTTATTTCCTTTGAATAATTGGGTATGTTGGCTGTAGTGGTTCAGGGGCTGTAGTCTTTTTGTCTGCGTAGGAATATGCAAGGGACTTTCTGTGGTGTGAATTGCTTGCTTATAGGGTGGGTAGGGGCTTCTAGTGGGCAGTTTTGATAATGCTGTGTGACTCCAACATGCACTTTGTTGGCAGAGACCCAGCAGGGCTCAGAGGATGAAAAATATTGCAGAATTTTGCATCTCTTCATTGGTTGTGTTTAAGGTAATCTTAGTTTGGAGAAAAGGACCTGGAAGAGGCCTCCAAAATGTGTCCCCCATGCCATGAAAGTTGAAATTTTCTGTAAACTGATCTGAAGAGGCATCTGCCTCACCTGTCCTCAAAAGCTACCAGAAAATGGACATTTCACACCCTCCCCAGGCAATTTTTTCTTCTACTTAACTGGCCTCACGGTCAGAACATTTTCCCTCACATCTAACCTAAATCTCCTGTCCTGCAATTTCAGCCCATTACATCCTGTCATATTCCCGTTACTTCTTCATTACTTCAGTCTTTGCAGCAGTTCTTATATACCTGGAAATGTTGCTGCTAACTGTGGCCGCAGACGTTCCCTCACAACTAAACACTCTTGGTTCAGTCAGGCCATCCTGCTGTGTTCCAGAGTTCCTAACTTCTTGCTTCTCAGCAGTGAGTTTTAGTTGAATCTCATCCTTCCCAAAGTGTGGTATTCAATTATGGAATTAGAGCCACCATTTTATCTGAATATTTGCTGAAACTACAGATACCTATTTATTTTAGTCCTTTTTCAGAGGAGAGGTGTACCTGATGTCACCATGATGTAAGGAGATTTTAAAAACAAGAAGAGGGGGTAAAAAAAGGACAGGTCACAACAAGGGATGTATTTAATAGCAACCAGGCATTCCACGTTTAACAAATAAACATTTCTCAGTGATTCTCTATTTTGTATGTTTTCTTGCCACATGAAATTCTCCAGATTATAGAATCACTGGTAAATTTTTAGAGGTATTTTTCAAGCCGCATTATAAACAAGAACTATTTCAAAGCATGATGGCAGTTTGAAAAATTGTGACTTTTTGGGTCAAAGATAAGGAGTTGTTATTGAACCACTTGAATGGGTGTGCACTTGTGTTGAGGAGAAGACCATCTGGCTGATGAAAAATGTCAAACCCTTCACTTTGACTCTCTGAGCATTTCCATAGAGGTTTACCTCATAACATTAATAAAAGTGTGAATCCTCTGATTTTTACACAGAGAGGCTCACTTGATGCCTTTGTCTCTTGCAGGAATCTTCTTTATGTCTATCCTCAGAGCCTTAACTTTGCCAATCGCCAAGGGTCTGCCAGGAATATCACTGTGAAAGTCCAGTTCATGTATGGAGAGGATGCAAGCAATGCTATGCCGGTGAGGAAAGTACTTTGTGCTCCATGTAAATGCTGCTGCACACTAATAAGGCAGAGTACATCTTGCAGTCATAAAATCCCTATGTTAAAGAAAACATCCCTGAAATACATTTCAAAATAACAAATTTAGGGGAACATAAAATCAGAATATTTCAGAACAAAGAATACCTTTGAATAGGGTTTGAAACATATCAATGATGTAGCTAGTATTTTAACCTGAAATGTTTGCAGTGGACACACTGATGTTTGGAACAGTGTCTTTCCTTCCATGCCAAAAAAAATTAAAGGTGATAGTTATACTTGTGTTCAGAGCCAGAAGTGATCAGCACTTGGTGAAGATCTGTGTAGGGGTGCTTACATTCATCAAGCCATAGCTGTAAGCAGGTGTGACTGGGGTTATTAAAATTGTGAACTCTTTAGTACTGTAGTACAAAGACACATATAACTGAAGGGGCACGTCACAAGCAGATGTAACTGTATGCAGCTGCACAGACTTGTGAATGGAGTGGTAAATGTCTCTGTGGGATTATGGAAGAAATTCTTGGCATAGTTTTAAAGAGAGTTTTCTGTGTTTTTGTGATTTTCTGCAGGTCATCTTTGGTAAATCTAGCTGTCCTGAATTTTCCAAAGAAGCATATACAGCTGTAGTATATCATAACAGGTAAAACAGTGACCGTTTGTGAAAGGACGTGGCCCTGTATGAATAGTATGATTGCCCCCCAAAGAAGTTTGACCAGTGTGAAAGTGGAGTGACTCACCAATGATTCTGTCTCAGTGTTAATTATTTAATAGTGACTATCTGCATAGCACTCACAGCAACTGCAGTGCCAGTTGGTACTGTCCTTAGAGCTTTGCGATGACTAGGAACTGGAGTCTTTGTTTGCTCTGGTACAAATGAAGAGCATTGTGTCAGGGGCTGTGGTGTTGAGCACGTAGCCCAACTCAGCAGATGCTTGAAGTACATGCCTCAAGTTCGTAGGCATGAAGATTTACATTATAAACTCATATTAGCATGTGCTTTGTGATTTTGCTGGAGTCTTTCAGTCATCTGTTATAAAATTGGAAGTACTTGGTCTTGAAAACAGTTTTACTGCAGCTGGGGTAAGGAGTGCTAAATCTGACCTTAAGGCATTGGAAGTCTACCTTGAGACAAGAGTTTATTGCTCATGGGGAGGAACACGTTTCAGAATGCCTGTGGGAGTTGGGGGCTGCACTTTAAAGTTTTGTGGACTATAAATGCATATGCGAAGTTTTCACACTTCTTTGTGATCAGAAGGTGAAGCTTTAGTCCCTTGGGATAGTCCATATACTTTCTTCTGTCCAGATACTTTAACTAAAAGGACTTGGTCTTGAGCATAAGATAGTAAACCCCGCTGTGTGCGTCTGGTGTTTGCACAGATCGCCTGATTTTCACGAGGAAATCAAGATTAAGCTTCCAGCCACTTTAACTGATCACCATCACCTGCTTTTTACTTTCTACCACGTCAGTTGCCAACAAAAACAAAACACTCCTCTGGAGACTCCAGTTGGATACACTGTGAGTGTCTTTCAGTCTTTATGTTTTTCAGCACAGGATATATCCATAATGTATTTGTTTGCCATTTGTTTAGCATCGCTGTCTGCTCGTAGGCCGTAGCAGATTAAATAATTTGGCAGTCAGGCCTGTAAAGTTCAAGAAAGCCTTAAGAAGTGCATGTTTTTGTTTTATTCTTAATTCCTTCTCCTTTAAAGTGGATACCAATGCTTCAAAACGGACG
Organism: Piaya cayana; assembly: GCA_013389865.1. Taxonomy (NCBI): domain Eukaryota; kingdom Metazoa; phylum Chordata; class Aves; order Cuculiformes; family Coccyzidae; genus Piaya; species Piaya cayana. The sequence continues at coordinate 169,687 of WAAB01019075.1, forward strand.
GTTAAAGACTGGTCAGTTCTGCCTACCTGTTTCATTGGAAAAACCACCACAGGCTTATTCGGTGCTTTCTCCAGAGGTGAGTTGTTCTTTGTGCTGAAAATCAGAAGGAGAATACTGCTGTTACCAAGTGAAAGAATGTATGTGTACATCTAAGTGTATATGTGTATTTTTAACTCTTAGGTTATTTGTTAAATACTGTTAGGTTTAGGCAGGGGTGGGTGGGTGTGTTTGTGTGTGGGCACATGTGTGAGATCTGACAATAAAATGAAAAGAAATGTATTTCCAAGTGCCTTAGCTCTGTGTTCTGTCACACCCTTGCTCACCTTTCTGTTAACTTACAGGTTCCCCTTCCTGGAATGAAATGGGTGGATAACCACAAAGGGGTTTTCAATGTAGAAGTTGTTGCTGTATCATCCCTCCACACTCAGGTAAATTTTAAGAGTAGTCATTGTAATTATATGAGTTTGATAGTATTTTGACAGTTGAAACACTGTCAAAGTTGATACTGTTAAGAATATAATTACTTGTAGTGAAATTACAATCTTATTTTCAGTTCTGAACCAGCAGACCTGTTATTCCACATTCTGCTGTGAGTATATTTGAGAAGTTCTAATTAGAAATGTGATCAGCTTGGCCTTTATTCACAGGAGTGAATGGCCAACAGTGTTTTCAGACCTCAGACTGTTGTGTTTAATACAACAGATCTAACATACCGTCCAGACATAAGACATTTTCTTGTTCTTCCTTTTCCCTGCTGCCTCTTTTGTTTTTCCATGTATTTTTCATCTATCTGTCTTTGATCTGAAAAGAAAGATGATGATCATTTTGACTAATCATTTCAGCTTCTGTTTTATTCATTCCTGGTATGTCATTTTGTTGGGGTTTTTTGTGTATCTTATTTGTGCTGTAAATAGTAACATGATTTTAGTGCATTTTTGCCTGTCTTTGTAAGAATACACAGTCTGTGGGTGTTCTAGTTTTGCTCTGGCAACCTCTGAACGTTGGTGGATTTCAGTTGAATTTGACACATGAGCAGGACTCTCAAAGATGTTGAGTTTCTGCTAATTTTGTGAGATGGAGTGGTCAGATAGATGAATGAAGGAGAGGATCCATCCATGCGGTACAAATCCATAGGAAGTGGAGTTAATTTTGGAGCTTCTTGCTGATTATTGATTGGTTTTGCTTGTGTTTAGGACCCTTATCTTGACAAGTTCTTTGCACTTGTCCATGCCCTGGATGAGCACATGTTCCCTGTGCGAATAGGAGACATGAGAATTATGGAAAACAACTTGGAAAATGAACTGAAGAGCAGTATTTCAGCTTTAAATTCCTCTCAACTGGAGCCGGTAGTGCGATTTCTTCATCTCCTGCTTGACAAACTGATTCTTCTGGTAGTAAGACCTCCTGTCATTGCAGGCCAAATAGGTATTTTATTTAAATTTTATAGAGAATTACACAGCTGAAAGTTTGACACTTCCAATTTTATCATATTTATGTAGAAATAAAAAGTCCATTTTTATGCTGTATTTTAGTGCCACTGATATACCATGTATCTTCAAAATAAAACATGCTGGAATCCAGATCAGTGGTGACATGCACAGGAGCAATATTTAATACAAAGGTTTTCAAGAATAACTAGTAATTTGGTGTACAAGTTGAAACACTGGAAAGGGCCCAACTTTCATGAGCTGAATGCTCAGCATCTTCTTGGCACTGTTTCCATGCTGACATTCAGAAACTATGAATTTCAGCTTTACTAGTTGCCTTTGAAAATCTTGAAGTAGATAAGATAGGAAGATACAGATGCTCTATGTTTGTCTTGCTGTCATGGATCTGATACTGTCAGCATGAATAATTCATCCTTTTGGCTCCCTGGGCTATGCTTTGGGAGCACAAAAATTGTAGAGTGGAAGTTAGGATTAGAACCTTAGTATTTAAAATAGCAGTTGGGATTTTGGTAGGAAACTGGAGTTTGGACATGATAACGTTTAGGTGTCTAGGACTCCTTTAAAAATAGCAATAATGTATTCTAGAAAGTTTCCGTATTGGTTTAGTTTTTCTATATGGAGCATTGAGGACATTAGTGACTAGTTTTTAAAAACCTAAGATGAACAATCTCCAACTGCTGTCTGTTTCATCCCTGATTAGTTAAGGATCTACACACTTCACTTGATGTGTAGATTTCTGTGCTAATTTTTAGAACATTTGTTTTTTCCAAAACAGAGTAAGATTGTTCCTTTGGATACTGTTTATATTTTGGCTAAGTCTTAAATGGAGGAAATAATTACCTGAGTAAAGTATGATAAATATCCAAAGGATATTATCCATCAATTAAACAAGGACTTGATCTTGTTACCGTTGCTGTTGGTGACCAAAATTGGGCTGATTCCAGTAATTAGGCCTGAATTCATTTAATTTATTATTAACAAAAGTGGAAGCTTATCACTGCAACACCTGTCTTCCTGTCAAGCTGTTTATTAGACGTAGTTCAAATACCACATTCAGTTTTTCATGAGAAGTCCTTGCTATACTCTTAACAAGCTTCACTATACTTTAGAAGGTGGATAAAATGTACATTTAGGATTTGCTCATGGGTACTTCTGCAGTCTAAAACAAGCTTCTCATTTAATTACTTTCAGTTAACCTTGGCCAAGCATCTTTTGAAGCAATGGCATCAATCATAAACAGGCTTCACAAGAACTTGGATGGAAACCAGGACCAGCATGGCAGAAACAGCCTTCTTGCTTCCTATATTTATTATGTTTTTCGCCTACCAAATACCTACCCCAACTCGCCATCACCAGGTAGCTTTTTTTTTTCCTCTTGTTTCAAGTCAAAATTTGCTAAAAGCAAGCAGAAATTACTTGCTGGCAGGTGCTATTGAGCTCCGACTGCATGGCTGGTTCCCTGCCAAGGCCTGTTATTAAATTCCTCTATGATCCAGTGTAGCCATTTACAAGATTAGTTTAATTACAGTTAGCCATGTCAGAGATTTAACTATTTGATGACCTTAAAAAACAGTGTCATCACTGGGGCTAAATTATGGCAAAATACTGTGTTTCTGTTTTCTGTAGCAAGTTAGACAGATGTGATACACTCTTGACCTGTCCTGTTTCACTGGTACTTTTATACTTCCAGCCAGTTCCAGCAAAAGTCAAAACACTGGCAAAGGAGTGTGAAATGCTTGAATACACATGTCTGGGTACAGAAGGGAAACAAATTAATTCCAACACTGCTGAGAAACAGAGATATATCTGCATGAGGGAAGAGTTGGTGTGCATGACAATCACAGAAAATGAGTCTTTGGAAGGCATTTGCTTCTTGCATGCAGTGGAAAACCTCTGAGAGGGGTTGAGAAGGTGGTGGACTTAAAACTCTGCCCAGTTCTTCAGTGGTTTTTGAGTCTGAGGTCTGGAAATTATCCCTTTAAAGACACACCTCACGCTAGCTTCCAAGATCCACAGGGAGCTTCCTGCTTCCCACAGATCAGTGGATAAAATAGCTTTTTAATCCTATCCTTTTATACCTGCTGCTTGTCTTGGAGAACAAGGCAGGGAAAGGCAGAGGGAAGATTTCATTACAGACCAGACCTACTGGTTATACAAAGGGTTTGCTGCATCATGCTGGTGTAAAGCAGTGTGGGATCAAGGCTCTGACTAATGCTTTAACAGGATGTTCTTTCGTACAACACTGTAGGTCCCGGTGGCTTAGGGGGATCAGTGCATTATGCCACCATGGCTCGATCTGCTGTTCGACCGGCAAGCCTTAACTTGAACCGCTCACGGAGCCTCAGCAACAGCAACCCAGATATATCTGGGACCCCCACCTCGCCGGATGATGAAGTTCGCTCAATCATTGGCAGCAAGGTATACATGCACTGCTGAGGGTCTTGCAGGATCTTCAGCACCTTTGATTTAGTCTTTAGAGAAATAACGGGGAAGTTTTTGTGATTTTTTTCCAATGAAAAGATGCCCTTACTAATGGCCCTTTCTCAGGCTTTTTCTGGCAGTTGCTGATAGCACTACTGAAACTCCACTCCTTGAAAATGATTGCTGATCTCTGTGACTTGCTGGAGACAATCCTGGCAATATTATTTCCACAAGTGTGGTAGCTAGGAACAAGAGTCCTTCTGGACTTGTCTCCTCAAGACTAGTAGGACAAGAATGGTTTCACTACCTCACTTTTCACATGGCCAGCAGCTGTATCCTCTGACCAAGTTATCTACCCAAACCTTGCATCCCCTAACTTGCTGCCCTGTGATCCCACTTTTACCTCTGTCTTCTCCTCTGCATTCAGCACTAATGGCTGCTCAGATGCTTTCTCTACTACTTATGTCCACACCAGGAATACTCCTAGTCCCTGCATGGGCCAGAGAGAATTTTGGATAGTTAGTGAGCAAACCATAGGCTGACCAGCTGACCTGCAGTGTTCAACTTATGGTGTGCTAACTGCATCCCACAGTTACTCCCCACACCCAGAAGTGACTTTCCAGTGTGGGTACGCTAGTGCAGAGCATCTGGCATGGTCTTACTTTGGCTCAGTACATGCATCTGCAGCAGAAGGCCCTGTCACCCTCTGGAGATTCCCAAGTATGTAGGAGTGCTACAGTCCTGGTTTGAACACTTCAGTTCTGTGTCTAAAATAGGTGAGATGAGCCAGGATAAATCTGTTGTGTTGGAACTTCCTTTCCCTGAGAAGGATGCCTTAGATAGTTTGGGATTCTCTTCTTTAACCCTCAAGCGGTAATAACTTACACCAAGATGAGATGCTTTCCCACCTGTGACCCTTCAGTCTTTCAGCACAGATGAATTCCTAAGCTCTTTCAGAGAACTGTTACATTCGATCCTTTGGAAGATCAGTGAGCAAGTTTCTTAATAAAGGTATCAGCCTGACCAGACAGGCTTGACACTGGTTCATCCTGCATTTTATAAGAGCAAGAAAAACATAGTTTCAGAAAAAGGTTACCAATTTAAAATTAATAACAACATAATTTGCCATCAAAATAAGGGGCAGAAGTGTAAGTAGGCAAATCATTCTTTCTTAGATCAAAGTTTAGACTTAAAGTCTTAAAATATTTTAAGGACCACTTCAGTATCTTGCTAATTAAACAACCCTGACCTTTTGTGAAATGTCATTGGCACTAATGCACCTATGGAATTTACACAGGCTATCAGAATTTTAACACACATTGGCTTAATGAATAATGTCGCAATACAAAATGAAGAGAGATTTTCTTCCAGAGATGTTCTCCAGGCTTTAAAGAAAAACCTATTCTATGAATAATTGTTAAGGGGAAAATTTCATTTAGGGTAGTCTAAGCATCAGAAATTGAGCTTAGTCTGACTATACAGAATTTTGGTTTAATGTTATTCTAGTTGTTAGTATCAATATACAAAGATCAGACAGTTCTTGAGATGCTGAAATAGGTAAAAGGGTGCAAAAATTTCTATTCTGTTTCTCGAAGTAATGGCTTAAGCATGTATACCCAAATAGGGAACCTGCTCTTCAAAGTACAGTCTGTTGTGGGAGGCTTTCTCCTTTAAAAAAACAGAAATTGCATTTTGTTGTTTGATAGGAAGTCTTTGGAATCCAGGCTTGTGTTGTTTTTTTGTTGTAATGTAAGATATTTGATAGATTTGGTAAATATGCTTTAACTCTCCCCTATGTCAGCTTCTTACTTATTTCTCAAAATTCAAATACTCAACCCTCTTACAGGATTTGGAAGACTTTGATGTATTTGCATGAGAGAGGAGGTTTTAGGTCTGTCACTTATTTTGCCTTCATTTGTGAATTGAGGCCACGTATGTTTTATTCCCTACTAAAGCAAATTTATTAAGTGTCTGAAAAGACTTATGATGAGATTTTATGCTTTAAGTGTTTCTGAAATGTTGGGAGATATAATGGGAAGAAACAGAAAAGATAATAGAGTTTCATTGCTCTGACAATGGATTTTCACAAATGTATGTTAAGCTCTTGCACAGATCCAGCAACAGGTTGAACCCCAGAGATAGAAAATAATTTAATAGCAGTTTTGTGAACTTTTGAGTGACTACCAAGCAAGAAGCAGCTCTTGTGCTCCTGTTTTCAGCCAGGGAAGAATCTTTCCCTTTTCAGATTTTTGCAGAATTACTTCTGCTTCTGCCAATGCAGTATATGTGTACCTTCGTCCTCAGAACCAGAGTGACAGGATTAGAAAGCTTGTGAGCAGAAATGTGAGTGTGATAAAGGCATTTTCAAAATTAGATGTGATTGTACAAAACATGAGCTTAGTTCAGCATTCTGCAAAGTCATTTTGACTTTAATTCACTGTGAGCGAAATAAAGCATGTTTATGGGTCTGAGCAGGGCAAAGAGCTTTGATTTATTTCTTTCAAAAAGTAATTGAGATTAAAACACTCTCCTTATGTGTGTTCAGTATTTTTTTATTGGACATCTTAAGCAAAATTACAGCATTACTGTACTGGGCATAGAGGATAGCTCAGTGGATTAATGGTTCGAAACCCAGCTTACAGCTCTTGCGCTGGGTTCAACCTTGAGGTAGATTTTTTCTTTGCTGAGAGAAATAGATTGTTAAGCTTGGTGGACTTTGCAGCTGATGATAATAGCTGTGATGAAATGGGCTGCACCTTTGGTTCATGTATTGGGAAGAAGCCCTAAATTAGCACAGAAATTAGGATGAAAGCTCTTGATTGGGTGAAAGTTGAAACTAATGTGTGGAATTTATAAGGAGTCATTGTTGGTTGTGGTGTTGTAAAAATCCCTCTCTATTAGAGCTGGTTCCTGGGGCCTAGGAAAGTCTGCTGCATGCCACATGTTAAAAATTTTATTTTCTTCTTTCTGAGAGAGTAGCTTGAGAGGAGAAGGGAGTAGAAAGAGAGGAGGGATCCCCAGTAGTTTTGCCCATATGGTCCATTGCAGGAGTAGAATTTGAAGTACAAACTAGATTGAGCTTTTATAAAGCAGAATGTTTTCTCAAATATTTTGTTTGGCAAAGCAGATTGGTTCCAGGAAAGGTATGTGCTTTATCCTCTCTTTGCCACACTGCCCAGAGAAAATGTCTAAATGCCCACGTGGATATCCTATTCACCGGGTTACTCTAACAGTGATGCTGGATTTTTATTCTAGGAGTAGGAAACCCTCTGAGAGCTGACAGTCTCTTTGAAGTTTGTCATCATTTCTATGGCAGCTGTAAAACTTATAAACTGTGGGCTAGCAACTATTCTACCTTAAAAGTGCTGGAAACCTCAGAGAACATCCTTTGTGATTTTCACATCACCAGTGTTCCTGTCACACTGTAAATCTGAGCTGGCTCCATCTGCTGAAGTGAATGATGTAAACTGATCAATGCGAGAGTGGGATTTTTCAGGAGCAGGATAGTTTTTGAATGTCGAGCATTACAGATAGGACAGGTTGGACCAGGGCTGTTGACTATATTAATGTGCTGTATGAGTGTGTTGAGGTATAAAAGAATCTTCTGAACTAAAATGTCTCAACCTTCAAGCTGCTTTAACGCTGCTAACTGGTGGTGTGTTTGCAGTGTACCCAGTTTGATTGTTTTTAAGGACTAAACTTTGACTACTGTATGGCATGCAACATGTAACATTTCTTTCCTTTCCCAACTGCTTTCTGTTACATGCCCAGGGTTTAGACCGCTCCAATTCCTGGGTAAACACTGGTGGTCCAAAAGCAGCCCCATGGGGATCCAACCCCAGCCCAAGTGCAGAGTCAACACAGGTGGTGTCTTCAGTAGAGGTTTTTCTGGCTTTGTTTTCCCTGATGTTTCCCTGTAGAGTACCTTCCTTTCAGTGTATACTCTGATTTTGATGATTTGCTCTTTTTATGGTTGATTTATTCCTTGAAAATTTTGTGAGTTTTTTTTATAAATTAGCATCTTTTCCCCTACCACCTCACCACACTGCATGAAACACCTCCACATGCGTGAACGTATCCCCTTTCTTTCATTTCAGTTGTTGCCAGTCAGTGAAATGTAAATGCTATGACTGCTTTTCTTTTTCTTTTATCTTTCTTTCTCTCTCTCAATACTAGTTTCAGCTTCAGGTGGAGCACATTTCTTAGTGGGAACGTTAATCATAACTTCATAGTTTTGTCCATGTTTGCTATTTCTTTTGATGTTGTGACCCATTTTGCCATTTTCATCAAGCATTTAGCATTCATTGTCAAATAATCCTTCATGACTATTTGAGTGGAATATTGTTAAACCAAAATTGATTACCACATGTAAAAGTCTCTCTTAAAACATGTCAATTTGAGTGCTGGAACCAGTGACTTGCTAGGGCCAATTGTATGTGCTCTGTGTTGCAAAGTATGAAAACTTTATAGCAGCTTCAGCCTTAAAAGACTTAACTTATTTAGCCCCCATTGCCTGCTGCTTTCCACTGCATGATTGCCTTGAACGTACCTCTCAACTGTACCTCCTTTCAAGTTTATCTGTCTTCCAGAAGTATTCAGTCTGAGTTCACTTGCACTCATGGCAAATTATTTCCATCAGAAGCAGAACTTCAGTAATTTTCTCATTCCCTATGCCAGCAGTAGTGTTGCTGTGGGGTACATCCCCACGTGCTTGGTCTCTGGTAGATTGAGAGGTATGGACTGAAATTACAAGTATTACTTCCTTGACATATGCATGTTGATAAAATACAATGATGAAAAAGTTTCATGCTTTGCAGCATTAAGTGTTTTTGTGCATAAGAACATGCAGTTATTGAAGTAGCCTATATGTCTTAAAACAATAAAAGTACTGTCATTTTCTTTAAACCAAATCTGTAAATGAATGAGAGTTTGAGAATGCATAAAAAGGTGTAAAGACAGCAAAAGCCTACAGTTGGAACAGTATTTTTGTAAATGTACATTGTCCTTGAGCTGCAAAACCCATCCACAGCAAACTTTAATGTCCTGTCATCATTCATTCATCTCCACTCCGTAGGCTACGGATCGAAGTTGTAATCGTATGTCTTCGCACACTGAGACGTCAAGTTTCTTACAAACATTAACAGGACGATTACCAACTAAAAAGGTAGATTTCAGTGAAGACAATTGATATTGTGGGGCAGGGAGGTCAAGTCATTCTGAAAACATGATGCAATCTACTCTTTTATTTATAGCCTGATTTTTCCGAGGTCATTAGGAACTGCTGTTGCTTAGCACCTCTGAATATCCAGGCTATAGTGAATATGAAGTATTCTGACAAGAGTTGAATTGGGAAGAATAAAATGATCAGAAGTAGCTTGCCTGATTTAATGTCTATACTGCTTGGAGCCAGTTTATTACTGGCTTTCAAAAAATATGAATAGCACTGTCTAGACATGTAAATGGTACATTCCTGTGTACAAAATTATAATGTGTTAGATGGCTAGTATTACGGCTATGTGCTGAACTCAGTTAACAGAGGTGCTAATCCTAAGTGACTCCAGAAGGTGAACGGGAGTTACTCTCAAAGTGTGCTCCCTTAGGGGAAAAGAGATCCCACTAAACAATGTCAGAAAGGCAAAACACTTGGCTCTTTGTGTAATGAAAATGTGATCACTGACAGCATCCAGTCTCTGGGTTAGTCCTCCCCAAAAAATAAATCAAAAGTTGTTTCTTAGCCCCACATTTCTTTATTACTGTTTTAAGTCCTCTCTCACTGTGAATTTACATCTTTGTACAAATCACTTTATATGTCCACTTTTTACTCCTTTTTCCTGCAAAAATCAGACCAGGCAGAAAGGTAGACTTCTAAACTAAACTAATTTGAGCACCAAACTTTTATTTTGGGGGGAGGGATGGAAAATTCTTTTAACACTTGAAATTCAATTTTGGCGCAAGATGACGTGAGAAAAGTTTCACAGCACATATCATGACATCATCCTTCATTGTTAGCTGGGGATTTCTTTAAGGGATAACACCGCTGCTGTCATCTTCCCAATTATTTATTTTGCTTAACCTCATTGTTTGCCATACTTTCCACGGACTGTGCTACCATTTCTCATGTGGACTGTTTTGTGAGCTGATCTTGAGGCTCAGCCTAACTCTGGATTTGGATCTGTGTAGCTTTTTCACGAAGAGCTGGCCTTACAGTGGGTTGTGTGCAGCGGGAGCGTGCGGGAGGCAGCCCTACAGCAGGCATGGTTCTTCTTTGAGCTGATGGTGAGTAAACTGGAAACACCTTGCTTGTTGTCTTACAGTTCATAGTTTAAAACACAAATGGTAGCAACTGCAAGTGACTTTGCTGTAATTTATATTCCTATAGGTGAAGAGCATGGTGCATCATCTGTATTTTGCTGACAAACTGGATGCGCCAAGGAAGAATCGTTTTCCTGAGCGTTTCATGGATGATGTAACTGCTTTGGTCAGCACAATTGCCAGTGATATAGTCTCACGGTTTCAGAAGGTAATGGCACACAACTAAACTGAATCCTGGTCACATCTCGGGCACCAGACCTCTCACATGTTTGCTGGTGCCTAGATCGGGGATTGTTGTTTGAGAATATACAGTATACTCTTCTTAATTTTTCTTCCCATTTTTCTCTTCCTTCTCCCTAGGATACGGAAATGGTTGAAAGGCTCAACACCAGTCTCGCATTTTTCCTCAATGACCTGTTGTCTATCATGGACAGAGGATTTGTTTTTGCTCTTATCAAGACCTGCTACAAACAGGTAGATAAATTTATGCCTTGAGTGTGAACCGTAGCATAGCTGGTTACTCTTAAGTTTATTTGGACATACAGTGAAGTATGGACACAGAATTCTGATATTCAGATCTTTTTAAAGCAAACAAGCCATTCTTAGTGATGATTTAGAGTTTATATCCTACTCGTTACACTCTTAAATGTGAATTGGGAGGAACTCCCTTGAGTGAATGGACATGCAGGAGGAATGAAGAATTATTCCCTCTGCTCAGCACATTCAGAGTAATTGAACAAAAAATTAGTAGGAAATTTTGTGAGGGAGCTCAGACTACCATGGTTTGACACATTGACCCTATATGATCATCTTGATCACCAAGCTCCTCTTCCATCTTTCTGAGGATGCAAGTTCTCCCCCATAAGAGGATGATGCATTGGGATACTTATTTGCAATGTTGTGTCAAAGTAATCACCTTGAACCACAAACTTTTGTTTGACTCCAAGCTGGCACTGCTTGCAAAGGAGGTAGTGAAGTATCAGGAGCTTAAGCTTAGACTCACTTATGCTGCAGAGTCTTAAATATTTTATATAAGGGACAAGAACGGCAATAGCATTTGAGCATTGTTGCCTACTGTATATTAGCCAACCCAAATCTTTGGCCTGTTAGTCCATCACACTGTTTGGTCCTGCTTCTCACAACTGAAATCAATAGGATGTGACAGTCGTATGTGAAGCATGTAGTTCTTTGTTTGCTAATATAAATAAGGCTGTTATATGTGTCTTGTGTTGATATATGTGCCATTGATTGGGATGTGTGTGGCTGTTGCATATTAGAAGTTCAGTCTGTAGCACAAATAAATGATATGGATGTGCCCATTTGATGATATCAAGCTCTTCAGTTCTTGCTTTGGAAGTGCTCTGGGAGAGCAGTGGTGGAACAGGGTGGCTGGTACTGCATTTATACTTTCTGTTAGTGCTAATTGCAATCTTACGGTCTAAACTTGCCAGGTGTCTTCAAAACTGTATTCGTTAACAAATCCAAGTAACCTGGCATCTTTGAGGCTGGACTTTCTTCGCATCATTTGCAGCCATGAACACTACGTCACTTTGAATTTACCCTGTAGTTTGCTCACACCACCTGCATCTCCATCACCATCAGTGTCTTCAGCAACTTCTCAGGTACACTTTGATTAGAATCCTTTGTCAAAATGCAAGCTGAGCTTTGTTTTGACACTTAAGTCAGAGAAGGCAGTGGTATCACCTGTATTTTGAGTCTCTGTTTGCTAATATTTTTTTGGAAGTGTTTAATTAGAAATTATTTTTTCATGACACATAGGTTCGACTTCTTTTGATCTTTTATTATTGAAAAAAGAATACCTGTATCCCCGTTCTGACAGTGACGATGCTTATTTGTGTCTTTGGGGACCTTGTCCCCTCCTGTACTGAACAAAAGCATGAACATGAATGAGCCGTTAAAGAAAGCACATGATCCGATGTTACACTTCTCTTACAAAACAAGGACCTTTCTAGCACACTGTAGCTTAATCCTAACCTGTGCAGAACAAGTAATTTTAATTAGCAAGTGTGTCATTCAAGTGGATTAATTAGTTGCAAAATTACATAAACTAAATCAAATTAAAGCCTTCTTAAGACTGAATGAGAGCATCCATACGTGAGTTAAAAGTTTAACTAATCCACTTTCAAAGGTTATTTGGCTTAACTTCTGTAAGGTCAGCCCGATAGACAGGAAGGCAATAACAACAAATAGAATTAATAGGAGAATTAGTGAGCTTGGGTGGAATGTAAGTAGGTGTGCCTAGATACCAACAAAAAAGGAGACAAGGTAGTTTATGTGAGATTGTATTTAATTCTGAAAACTGCTTCTAATGTATTTCATAAGCTTTGATTTCGTGTTTTGAGAGGCCTCATTGTGCAACTTCTGAGATTTTTTTTTTTCACAGAGTTCTGGGTTCTCCACAAATGTCCAAGACCAGAAGATTGCAAATATGTTTGAATTGTCTGTGCCTTTCCGCCAACAGCATTACTTGGCTGGGCTTGTGTTAACAGAACTGGCTGTCATTTTAGATCCTGACGCAGAAGGGTAAATCCTTACAATTTTTTTCCCCCGAGAGTTTCCCATAATGCCAAGCAAATGGTGGATGCAAAGGTAGTTCTGGCATGGCCAGAACTGATTTACATTTGTGAGCAGAGAAGATAAGAAACCAGTTCTTTAAGAATCCTCTTCTTTTTCTCTCCTCAAAATTCTTCCTTCCTTATTCTTGGCTCAGTAAATGTGATTTCAGTCACATTTCCCTAGCTGAGAAGAAGGGAAAGAGGTTCCTTCTGGAGCCCCCAGCTGCTACAGGGGCAATTTTATCAATCGTAACAAGGAAATTATTTTCAACATTTAGGAAGTCTCTGCTTTTGGTGGTTTTAAACGTCACAATATATTTTGCCTGTGGTCCTCCTAGCTCTTGTTAAATGTAAGTAATGCATTGATGAGTCTCTGCAGGTTACATAAATGGACAAATAGAGTCAAGCATGTAGTGTTTGTCAGTGACTCGTCTGGCTTGTGCAGCAAATAATTTTCTGAAGTAGGAGTATAGTCCTGGCATCCAGTCTGTTACTTGTGTTATTTAGAGCTGTACTCTGCCTTGCCTCTTTAAAATGGATTTCAGTGGAAATTATTGATTGCTTCCATAGTCCTAAGTTCTCTCACAGGCATTTTTCTCAAGGTGGACTCAGAAATACCAGCCGAGTCAACAAATGCTGATGATTCATGGTTAGTTCTGCCCCTTTACCAAGAGGTCTCAGGAGTAAAACATTCATTCTGTTTCCTGTTGGAGAAGAAAGCAGTGCTATAAATTAGAATATTTTCTTATATGTATACATAACACACTGCAGTCCTATTTGTTTGGCCTGAAATGGAAAAGCAGAAAATCTTTTCCCATATAGTCTTCAGACATCCTTTTTGTAGCATAAGAACATCCTGCTCACTGGCTAGAAATCAAGCCCTGTCTCTGACTATACTTGTCCTTGATCTTCACAAGCTTTCTGTTCTTGCCTACCAGCCTCTTGAGCTCTCTCACCTTGCTCTTCTCAGAACTTAAACTTGGACCAGGATGGAAATCTCCACCCAACTGCACAAAGAAACAATTGGCATGATCTTGCTGGTGTCCACTGGGGAGACTGCTCCTCCCTCAAACCCTGCCTGGACAAAAAAGCCCACTGATAAAATTTCAGCTCTGGACATGACTTTTGACCAAAGCTCCTGAATTTTGGTGCAGAAATGTACCAGTAATGCCTTTGTTTATTATTATTTTCCAGAATTACTTGTAGCTTGCTGCTTATTAGCTATTCTCAGGCTTAAATGTTCTGTCTTTACCCTGGTAAATCCACCACGTGAAGGAAACAAGTCTGTTCAAATCTACTCTTCCCATGATTATGAAGATTTTTAATAGGTAGTATAATCAGCAGATTATTAGTAGAGGACTCAGGCATACTTACCATTAAAATGTTTTGACCACCCTCTCAGAGTTTTTCCTTGTTACATTATCCTGCAGCTGGAGCAGGATGCCCATCTAGCTGTTCACTGTGTTAGAGCTTTGCCTTACATCTTCATGGGTGATACAGAGCCTTATATTTGTTCTGTCCTTGCTCTTTTTGCTCCATTAGCGTAGTATGTTGGATTTAGCTCACCCATTTTATGAGCTCTTTGAACTGAATTAGACAGAAAAGCCTCCAGTGCCCTGGTGGTTGAAGGTGATGCGTGAGGTTGTCCCCTCTGTGCTAGGTGCTGTTCCGTAGTGTGGTACGTTAAATTACAGTCCTCCAGAACACTTACAGTCTGAAAGACAACACAACATGCAGACGAGAGAACCAGCTGAATGTGTCGGTTGTGGAGATTGAGTCATAGAAACATAGACTAGTTGGGTTGGAAGGGACCTTAAAGATTATCTAGTTCCAACCCCCCTGCCATGGGCAGGGACACCTCCCGCTAGATTAGACTGCCCAAGGCCCATCCAACCTCACGCCAAGATGGAAATGATGGGTCACTGGGAATGACAGCACAGATGTAATGTGGAAGTAAATGAAGTCTCAAAGGACTTTGGGAGGCTGAAGCAGATGCTCAGGAGTTTGGGCAACAGACTGAATCCCTTTCAAGTATGTCCCAACTATGCGTTTCTTCCTGGGTCAGCGTCTGGTTTCCTTCGGCTTTCCCAGGTCATGGTTGGAGAATCACAGACTCCAAAATGTGAGGCAGCTAGAAATACATGTAGTCCTAGGTTTGGATTACATGGCTTTGTTTGGATGTGTTTTCCCTATATGCAGCTCTGTGGCCTGCAGGATGGTTTCCTTTGAACTGCTTGAAACACAACTTGGGTGCCACTCCTTCAAAATAATACAAAGGCTTTTTTTTAACCTTAATCTGAAGGATCGAGTCACTTAAATAAGCATTTCCTTCCTAGTTCTTAAGGGCCTCACTAATTACAGAAACAAGCAGTTGTAGGATTTCATTACGGCTTGTTTAAAAAAACAAAGAAAGAAGGGTAGTTACAGCTAGCCAATGTCCTCCTGACCTGTGCTGTTGTCTTATTAATCAGTTGAAGGCCCCAGTAATCCAGCCAAAGACTCTCATCTTTTTTAACCAGAACTCAACTCTACTTTTCAGGTACAGTGGATACTGCCTGAAATTCAGCACTTGTTTTAATACCTCAGGTCTGAACATTGAAGCTTTTGTCTTGCTAACGCATAATGTATGAGCTTCCTTGGCTGCTTCATGCATGGGGTAAAGTTGTCTTCTTGGCCTGATTTGCCTACAGAAGCAAATAGCTACAGAGATACCTGCTATTTGCTCTGAGAGAGTTTTGCCTCTGTGTGGTGGCTGAGGGAATTGAAAGGAGCGGAGCGAGTTCTTGAGAGATTCAGAGGAGGTTGCATTTTCAAGGCACAAGCACTGAGAAGACTCATGGGGGTTCCCTGTAAAGAGGGGATAGTGCTTGGGCCTTGCAATCATTTACATCTCAATAATGAGGATGGCCATTTTTTGTTGTTTTTCCTTCTATCCCTCCATTTCTTTGACACTTTTTATTTGAAATTACTGATCTATTTGCTGATTTGGTTGAATAATTGCATGGGACGTTGGGAAACTGAAGCAGAAATGTCTTGATAAAAGCAATGTTCTGTCTTAGGAGAGCTTTTCTCTCTGTAAATGGTGTTAAACAGAAACAAAAAAAGAAGACAACAAGTAGTTTCACTAAACCCACTGTCCTCTCAAGTTTCTCTCCCTGTTTTCCATATTCCCCAAGTTCTCCCAATGGTCCTTAGCAGGCTCAGTACTTCAGCATAGCAGTAGCTGGGGCTTTGGTTTCCTATGGGAAATATGAGAGTGTTCACATTGTATTGGGTGTGCACCTCAGCAAGATATTTTTATATATTTTATCTGGTATAGTCAAAAGCAATTCCACTTGTAAAATCCATGGGAGATCAAAAATACACATGATGACAGTTTTTGTGAAGTTAAAAATAAAAACCGAGATTTTTTTTCCTTTTTTTGAAGCCACTTAGTTGCAAAATTTAGTTTGCTTTGAAGATATTAACTAATCTGTATGACCCAACTCTCTCTTTTAACAGTTTATTTGGATTGCATAAGAAGGTCATCAATATGGTACACAATTTACTGTCCAGTCATGACTCAGACCCACGGTACGCTGACCCACAGGTAAAGGCCCGGGTGGCAATGCTGTATCTACCTCTGATTGGCGTGATCATGGAAACTGTGCCTCAGCTTTATGACTTTACAGGTATTTTATATTCTGTGCTTTGAATATACGTTCATCTGTTCACAAGACTTCAGTGCTGGGTTTCTAAAATTGAACTACAAAACCCTTTACTGTTGGATGAGATACTGTTTCTGAATTCTAACTTTGGCATGTTTTCACATCCATTTCCTAAACTGCACTTGCAAAATGTATCTTCAATGACTGTTAACACCCAAAAGCTGCATTTGCCCACATGTTTGCATGAAGCAAAAAACTAGCAATGCATTTTAGTTTACATCTGGCTGGCTACTGTATATGCATAGCCTGCCTCCCTCTATGTCTCTGACTTGCTTAGAAAGTCACCCCATGTACCTTACATTTCTCAACAATTCCAAAGGATAAGCAGATTCCTCTTCTTCCTATGAGTGTGTGTTCTGTTAGCAGTTCATTTCAGGGGTGCTTTGCAAAGTGTCCTGAAGAGCAGCCGAGGTGGGTTATTTCAAATCAGGGCACTGAGTCCAATCTGGAATAGTTTGGGATTTGGAGTCATCTTTTACATCCTTTAAGTTTAATGACACAATAAAGCTGCAAGTGAGGATGTGGAGTGAAGTATTCAAAGAGACAAAAGGTCTGTTTTCAGAGGGGTTCTAGATACTGAGATTGTGTAGGTTGAACATTTGAAAATTGTTTGCTTTGCATGACCTCAGATAATAGTTCTGTTTACTTGCGAGACCACATGAGTGTGATGATTTTCAATTTGCATTCCCAGACAGTTCAGTTAAACTAGCACTGTGGAGGGAGGCTGGGGAAAGAAACTTTGAATTTAAGGATTAACTAGATGCATGTGTTTCTCGGCAGAGAGTCACAATCAACGAGGGAGGCCAAGTTGTGTCGCTGTTGATGATTATGAAAGTGAGGGTGGAAGCATGATAAGCCAGACTGTTGCCATGGCCATCGCAGGCACATCGGTCCCTCAACTCACCCGGCCCAGCAGTTTTCTACTCGCCTCATCGGTACAAAGCCATCCCTTCCTATTCCTTGACTCTCAGTTTGTGTCAACAAGCAAATATTTACACATACAGATCCTGTGGGCTGAGTGAGTGGTAGGGACTCATTTCAGCTTACAGCTGGTTGTCATGCAGGAAGGCAGTGGGGGAAGGACAAGAGTGAGAAAATCACGTCTGCATGTTGTGTCTCTCTCAGAGAGGGTGTGATAAAATGCCAAGCAGGGATAAAAGTCAACAAACCACAGAAAAAGGAAGAATTCTCGTCTGATAAAATTATCCTTTTCTGAAACAATCTGATAAAAACTCTGTGAAGGCAATGGTCAATATGAACTTTAAGCCCTAAGCAAGAATTCCTACCACATCTAAATCCCATCTAGCAGACATAAGTGGGCCATTTTCCCTGTTCTCTGCACAGTGAGGGAACCCTCCTGATTCTGATAAGAGGCAGGATCTTCTATTTCTCCCTCCTCCTCCCTTTACTCCCATACCAGGACCTCATTTTACTGGGCTTTATGTGCACTCAGAGTGAGACACTGGTACGTACGTGAGATAATGAATGGACCCCCTCTGCTGAACTGTTAACCTGCTGGAGGTTATTAAAGGCGCTTGAAGGAAGTGGATATTCTCTGCCTGCACAGAAGGTTGTTCATATAACATGATTATTTTGGTTCAAACTACTGCTTCACTCTTGTGGCTTGACTATCTTTGGTCTCCACTGAACTGTTGGGTTGAGAGAGAAATGTGTAATTCCTGGTTGTTAGTAAAAAGTGTCTCTTCACCTTCTGTTCCTATTTGGTAATTATTTAGGTTCAGATGGTAGCTGGTGCAGATCTTTTTAGTGATGATTGAAGTCTTCATATGCAAAATACAGTGTGGTAAATGTTGTGACCTGTTTGTTTTAGAGTGGCAGGCAGCATTCCACCTTTTCAGCTGAGTCCAGCCGCAGCCTTCTGATCTGTCTCTTGTGGGTGCTCAAGAACGCAGATGAAAGTGTCTTGCAGAAATGGTTCACAGACCTGTCAGTGTTGCAGCTCAATCGCCTGCTGGATTTGCTTTATCTTTGCGTGTCCTGCTTTGAATACAAGGTACTACCATATTGTTTGAACGTCCTGAAGTTCCTTCTAGGGTTTGCTGAGGAACTTTACACTCCCAACCTTTACACGACTACAGAAAGGCATTTCCTGCTCTCTCCTAAGTATTTCCTGCATTCAGAATCCTAAGGCTAAGCACTTCTCTGTGTAGCTTCTAGCCTTTTTTCGTGTTTACTTCTCAGCCATGCAAGTGCCTCTGCCTTGTTTCATTAATCATGCAGTTTGTGCTGCTTGCCATTCATCTGGAAACTGCTGCAGGGAAAAGGGGTATAGCTCTTGGTCATTTTGCTTACTCTCAAGAGGAAGACAATTTTCAGTAGTGATGCTGGAGTCTGGGTGAATTAGCTAGCAACTAAACCTGTATTCCTTTCTTGATGTATGTCTTTAGACAAGAAAGATATTTTGTTTTGTTAATGCTTAGAAAATACTCCAGATTGAAAGAATCTTCCCTCATGGTCTCATCTGAAACTTGCAGGGCAAGAAAGTATTTGAAAGAATGAACAGTCTGACATTCAAGAAGTCCAAAGATATGAGAGCCAAACTTGAAGAAGCAATTTTGGGAAGCATAGGGGCAAGGCAGGAAATGGTCCGAAGAAGCAGAGGACAGCTAGGTAAGTAAAAATGTCTTCCATGCTGTCCTTTATTCCCCGAAAACTGCTACTCCTGTCCCCAGTGATTACTTACACCCATCTGTGGTGTGGGATACCACTCATTGAGATCTTCAGATAGAGGCCCCTTAAAAAAGGTATTTACAGTTTGCAGTGTGCTTCACTGGGTCTGGAAAAACTCTACACTTTTCCTAAGTTCCATGTTCAGGCAGTTTGTTTGTTACTTGATTGCTTCTGTGTACATGTGATCACGTCTCATATGCAGGATGTTCTTGCCTGAACTTCTTCCAGTGCAGCAGCTTTCAGAGCCACCTTCTAGTATGTCCTGTGCAAGGATCAGAGTGGAAAACAAACTGCCTGATCCTTCTGTGATAGCTCTGAAAATGCCTGGATATTTCTGCTAACTTAATGAGGCTTGAAATAGCCAGTAGTTTGGGTAACAAGCACTTTCTGATGATTTTTGCTGTTAGTGTTATAGGGAGGAAGGATAACTGAAGAGTTAGGACAAGAATCAGAACTCTTCTATTCTGCCGCAGGCTTTCTGGTACACATGAACCTGTCATTGTGGACCAAGTTGAATAAATATTTTAGAGCCATAATTAATTAATCAATTGAGAGAGATAAGGACCTTTGTATTTTTTTTCTTAATCTTGCCGGATTGATTTTATTACTTGAAATTCTCCTGCCCTCCCAGCAGTGAGAATAAAGGCATAAAACACCGGGAGGTAGGAAAGGGGGTCTTGGCACCACCCTGAGAAAACTACTGTGTGCCAGCTGAGGATAGCAATACCAGACTGCTAAGGATTGCTACACCCAGGCTCCTTGTGTAGTCCAAGGAAGATGCTTCTCTTAGCAGGCCTGATAGCTCCCTCACAGATTTGAGTATCTCAGCTGCCCCTCTCCGTTAGCTCTGCAGTGAGCTGGCATGTGGCAATGCACAAAGTGGCCCATGTTGCTCATTGCTCACTTGCATACAGAATCACTACAAGTGAAGTTGCCTCTCATGCCGCTCAGCAGTGACAGAATTAGCAGCCATGTAAACATCTTGGGTGAGTGCCATAGCCTTAGGCTCTAAGAAGTCACAGTATGCTGTCACTTATGACCAAATTCAGAGTTGCTACCCATGCAAAAAAATTAGCATTAGATGACTGCTGTTGTTTTAATTTTATCCTACAGAGAGAAGTCCTTCTGGGAGTGCATTTGGAAGTCAAGAGAATTTGAGATGGAGAAAGGATATGACTCACTGGCGTCAAAACACAGAAAAGCTTGACAAGTAACTCTGCCTTATCCTTCTACATTAACAGTGTGATGGTACCTGTGGGAGTGCAGGGTCTCTCTCCCCATGGGTCAGTGGCAGCAGTCCACTTAGCTCTTGTGTGAACAGGTTTGGGCCATCAGTTGGAACAGGGCTGGCGATGTGCAAATAGCTTTGGGTCCAACACTGCCCTAACGCTTTGCTTATCTAGTGTTCCTTACTTTTGTAGATTTTAAAATGAGATTTAAAGAGACTGCTACAACCAATTACCGTCTTAAACCCTTGTAGTAAGCTGTAGTTTAGAGGAAAGTTCCATTAATAGTATTCTCAAATAGCATATATATCTCATGTCATATTTCCTTTATTCCATAAGAGCATTCTGGAGTTATCAAAGCTCACTTTCCTTTCCTCTCCTAATCCATCACTTTGATTGTTTTTCCACATGTGCTGTGCTTTTAGAAGCCACAAACCAGCCAGGTACTGTAACATTGGTGTGCAGTTCTTATAAATTGCTGTTTTGTACATCTGCAGATTCAATCATCACAGCATTGTTTGTGATGCTTGGTGGAAGTTTTCAATGTGTGTGCAGCTGATTGGAATGAGCTCTTTTTGCTTATTACATCCCATTTCCTTTAAAAATCCCTTTCTTGGTGTGGTTTAATCTGGAGGGCTGAGGAGTTGTGTTTGAGCTTTGCTGTGTACGTTTTCTGTTTCCTCAAACTGCAACCTACAGCCTCCATCCTCCTAGCAAAAGCATTGTTCCTAATCCTAGGAAAGCAATCTCGGCTTAGGTGAAGCTCTGAAGAAACTAGGGGATGGAAACAGAATCCAGATGGAGATCAAGCCAACCTTTACCCTTGAAGACACTGACACTTCCTAAAGTTGAAAGTACATCTTCACAGCTTCTGCTTGCTTTGTTCAACACAAGAATGTAGTCTCTTGTTATGTCAAGCAGTGGCTTCTTGTCCCAAGACTCCGATCGTGTTGAGACATTGAGATAGCCAAATGACAATTATGTTTCAGTCTGCTAATGAAGCAATGTAGGTATAAATTCCACCATGACACATCTCCAGAGCTGTGGAAGAGTTTAAAATCTGACCTGAAAAGCTCATCAGTTCAATGCTGGCACTGGGTCTGAGCCTTCACCTCTTCCCAGAAGGACCCCAAGTACATGCTAAACAGCTGTGGAGTACCTTGATGGTTGAAGGATGCTACCCCACCTCACAAAATAATCTGCTTGTATAAGTCTGCAAACATGCTTTTTAATCCCTACTTGCTCACTGTGACCTGGGTCCTTTACACTCCACTCCTATGGCACTGCAAGTGTGTCCTGCGTGCCTGGGTAGAGTGTCACCCTTCAAAATTCAATAAACAAGACTTTTCACACCCAAGAATTGTGCACAGCTAGTTGAAGGTGGTATGATTTTATGCAGATGGTATGATTTTATATAGGGCCAGGCCTGAAGAGTAGCTAATGAGTGTCTGACCCAGCTTCCAGAGGAAACAGAGTATGGCAGGGGAGGGTGGCTGCAATATAGATCCCAGAGCTGAATCAGCTGCTACCCCCTTTGGTATGTATTTTGCTTGGATTTTGTCATTTCCCATGGGTCACGCTTCTGCTGTGATTTGGCCTGGCATGAGTCTGTCAGGGATGGCACCTGTGGTAGGACACGCCGCAGTCGGGCTCTTTAAATATACTATTGCATCTCTGCCAGATCCAGCTTGTGTTGCTGAAATTAGGTGGTTGCTGCTGAATTCCTGGGGCTGCTGGTATGAGTGGGTGTATGAACTTTGTAGACCTCTCCAGGAAAACGAGTGTCTGGCATGTAGCAGCAAAATTGTGTAGCTTTTCTTGAAGAGAAAGATATCTTCTAGAACTATAATGTGATGTAGCTTAAACAGAGAAAGATTGCACCCTCGCAGTATGCACTATGCTGCAGCCAGTCTAGCTGCCAGGATCAGTAGTTCAGACATGGTAAAATAGCTTGTGTAGCACCACCGTGTGTCCGTAGCCTATAACATAAAGCTGTATGCTCTGTTCCTGATTGTTTTGCATGTCTAACGATGCTTACTAAACCAGTTTTGAGTTGAACTTTGATTCTGAACTGTTGCTATGTTCCTGGGAGAGTAACAGTGTGTCAGAAAGTAGTGTGATCTCTCCTGAGCACGATGAACATAAATTCTTTGTAAGTTTGTATATGTAAAAAAACGAGGTCTTTCTTCCTGTCCTTTTAATGAATGTGTTGAAATATCCTTGTAGTGTTGTCCAGTAATAAATATATGCATTGTGACTGGGGGAGGGTTCTGCCAATGTGAAAATATTTTTTACTGGAAGATATGTAGGCCTACTTCTGAAACAGAAAGTGATTATATTGCTTTCTTTTCTTTGATTAGATCAAGGGCAGAGATAGAACATGAAGCACTTATCGATGGAAACCTTGCAACAGAAGCAAATCTGATTATTTTGGATACACTAGAGATAGTTGTACAGGTAAGGATGATAAGAAAATAAAGATAGAGTAGCATTATAATCACATGACCAGGCAGCAATTTGTTAAACAAAATCACCCTGCTGCTCTTAACTGCCTGAGTGCTTCAGAACTGTCTAACTCCCCTGCTGCAGCAGGAAGGGTGGTAATGCCTCTACCACTCCTCAGCCTGTAACAGTCTAGTTTTATATTACAATAGCTTCCTTCAGTGTCTTCTAAAGTTGTTCTCTTTTTCTAGTATAGGAAGTAGTTTTTCAGAAGCTTGGTTATGAACTGTAAAAATTTCCAAGTCCTGCCATGTTCTAACTAATTCCTCTAGTTCTTTCCAAACCTGCCTCAAGGCATTAGGTTCCAGGTTAGCCTCCTATATCTGTAGTTACTTTGCAGAAAAGCTTCCAGGCTCTTCAGCCTGTGTGCACAGCCCAGCTATTTCCTCACTTCTCACGGGTGAGCATAGCAGTTTTATCCCCTGGTTTCTGTATAAATGAAACCTGAGCACAGGCTGGAAGCAGGCAGTAGCAGGCTTACCAGAGGAAATCGCAAGGATTACACCTAGTAGAGCAAGGTCCCCAGTGTCAGAGCCTCTTTGCATAGGAAGCATTGTCATTCCACTGTCTTTAGCACATGGGTCAGGTTTTCATTACTTGGGGGTTGATTCAGTAGTGTGACCGCTTTGCAGGCCGAGCTAAGTGTGTAATTTCTCTGAGCCAAAGGGCTTTTCAGCAGAGTTATTCTCTGTCATACACAAACACACACAGGACGTTAATTTTTGCTCATGCGGCTCTTGGTTTACTTTTGCCTGCAGACTGTTTCTGTGACGGAATCCAAAGAGAGTATCCTCGGTGGGGTGCTGAAGGTGCTTCTGCACAGCATGGCCTGCAATCAAAGTGCACTTTACCTCCAGCACTGCTTCGCCACACAGAGGGCTTTGGTTTCAAAGGTGAATTCTCTGCAGATGCTATAATATATCCTGAGCAGCACTGATGGAGGATGGGACTGTTTTCTTCTTTTGTATTGGGGTCACTTCGCCAAGCATTTATTCTGATATTCAGAAAATGTGGTCTGTGTGTTGATAAAACCTGACTGGTTTCCATGTTCAGTGCCTGTATCTATGCACTTCATGTATGATGGCTGCATGCAAAGGTACAGTTCACGTAGCCAAGTGCATTGTAGGTTCCTGATAGTCAGCGGTAAGTGGGCAGAAGTACCTTGCCAGTAGGGATCACAAAAAACAGGTGGCATGGAAGCTGTATGAATCTCATGTAAAATGGATTTGTTTTACTGGGCCCATAATTTAAACAATTTCCCACTTTCTGTGGGTGTACTGGGAAAAACTCAGAGTTTTAAGACTGAGTGTTTGGAACTGATGTAAATCAGTCTAAGGGTGTAGCTGTAGGAGTGAGTTGGTGGGGGAAGGTAAAACAAGTTGCATTCCAGTGCTGCCAGTGATTCTGTGTTTTCCTTACTGTAAAATTGAAGTGATCCAAATTAGCACCATTCCTCTCAAAACAGGAGATTGGACTTCCTCTAATGTCAGCGTATGGTCACTGATGACGGTTGCCCTGGGCTTTTTGACTGAGTGCTTGTTCCTGTCCGTCCAAGCACTAATTTTCTCATGTGCTGTTTTTACAGTTCCCTGAGCTGCTATTTGAAGAAGAGACTGAGCAGTGTGCAGATCTGTGCCTGAGGCTCCTGAGACACTGTAGCAGCAGTATCAGCACGATACGGTCACATGCGAGTGCCTCCCTTTACCTTCTGATGAGGCAAAACTTTGAAATTGGGAATGTGAGTATCCTCCTGCATTTCATTAGGTTCGGGACTGCTGGATGTAACTTCGTGCTTTCCTGTGGGAGAAAGGCTATTGGACGGCTCACCATTGAAACAGGCATGACATGCAAAGGGGAGAGAAGCACATAGCAGCGTGCCTAGACTTTACCTAACTCTTGGTCTTATGATACCTAACACTTCTGGTTGGTGCACAGCAGGAGTGTCAAATTTCCAGTGTTAAGAGTCTGAGCTGCATGCCCAGAGTGTCTTTGCAGGCAAACTGCCTCTTGTATCTGCTCATAGAGAGATGCAGAGCCCTGCATGGAACATCCACTGCAAGAGTTTTCAAACTGACAGGTTTGGAAGGTCTACACACTCTTCAGATTGGACAGTTTGCACTCAAGGGGCTATGTGGAGGAACTGTCCTTTGCCTTGCCTTCACACACCTCTAGGTGAGAGCAAAAACCGCCACACTGCCCTTTCTGTGGCACAGCTTGTATATATTTAGCAATGCTGGGATTTTGTTTACATTCAGATCTTATTTATTTCAAATTATATTTTAGCATGGCACACCAATGTGCATTTTAAATTGTCAATAAAATTCCGAGCCTTAACTCTTCCAGCTTGATATTTTGCAGGCACCCATGTAACTATGTATCACAAAGTGCTCCCCAAGACATCTTTTCTTACACTGCTTTGGATGACGGTTCCCACAGTGAGTAGGAGGAACCCTCTGGTTCTGAGCCCAGGAACTGTGATTGATAGCAGTGAGTTAACAGTGGCTCTAGTCTTTAGGTGAGACCGAAAAACACCGAGTGTCTGAAATGAAGGCTGTGCTCACAAGACGGAGTTGAGCATCATCCTGTTCAGGGTACTTGAGAGAAGAGCAGGGAGAAGGAGAGAAAACTCTTGCAGGAGAACCTTCACCTAGAACTAAATAATGCTGTCCTCAGGTTATGAAATTGGCACCCTCAGAGGTTTATTTTTTGTAATCATTGTTCTGAGACAGCGCTTTTCACAAAACTTGTGTTGTTCTTTTGTGCCAGGTTCCTGTCAGGAGGAGGGTGCAATAACTAGAGCACTGCTATTGCAGCAAACTGTTGCAGTGTCTCCAGGTTGTTGAACTACAATAACAATTTCTCTGTTGCAGAACTTCGCCAGAGTGAAAATGCAGGTGACCATGTCTCTCTCATCCTTGGTGGGAACATCTCAGAACTTCAATGAGGAATTCTTGCGGCGTTCCCTGAAGACTATTTTAACGTATGCTGAAGAAGATCTGGAACTTAGAGAGACAACATTTCCTGATCAGGTAAAAGAAATACCACTGAGAAATACCGTGTAATTCATTAACAGCCTGTTCTTAAACCTCCATCTATAGCTGGAATTTGCGGGTATTCCCTGAAGGGGGTAATTTTTTTTATTACCTGAGTACATGAAACTCAAGTTCTTGATAATTCTGGCATCAAGCTGCAACCATACAAAGGTTCAGAGCAACTGTTGAACAAACTATAGCTCAAATCCCATTGCCAGTTCATTACAACAGTATATTTTTTACAGGTCCAGGATCTAGTGTTTAACCTCCATATGATCCTCTCTGACACAGTTAAAATGAAGGAACACCAGGAAGATCCAGAAATGCTGATTGACCTTATGTACAGGTAGAGTTTTTACCCATTACACTGCAGGGACAGTAGATGTCAGTGCTCCACACGGTGTTTGAACCAAGCTTTGTACCTAGTGCACTTCCTGTATTTAGAGCATGAGGTATTGTATTACTGTGAACTTTAATTTTATTAGCAATAACTCACTTTAAACTGTTCTTCACTGCTTGCCATGATTCACATTTCACCCAAAACTAACACAGCTACTTGCTGTTTGGATTTGGACTCAGATATTGCTCATTTGAGCCTTTATAGGGCTTGGTTTGGAGTGATTATACTACAGTTCCTGGTCTCTGTGCTCATGGACCAATATGCAGTTCTCTGTTGTGTATGAATGTGGTATCGAGAGGTTATGTTTAGCATTTGTATCTTGTATAAAAGTAGTTTCCATTCCCCAGCAGTCTCTGACAGTGTCATCTGAGCAAAGACAACTCTTCCTGCTTGCGTTAGGGAGAGCTTAAGAACCTTCCAGGACCTGCTTGCACAGAAAGCTTTTTGGTGGTGGTACACGTGATGATCTCCCTATAAAATGTTCAAGAGTCACGTTAAGATTCCAGCTACCAAATTGCATGGTTTTGTCTGTACAAATAGTCCTGAAGGCTTCTTAGAAGAAGGCAGACTTAGTTATAAGCAACCAGACAGGTCTGTTCCAATTGTCTCACACCTCTGGCTTGCTACCAGTCTCCTAGTGAAATATGAGCTTTGGTCAAGAACTTCAGCAGTAACCCATAAAGGCATTTTGCAGTCACGGGGCAGCTGCAGCTGCTTGCCTGTGACCAGCTGGCTTAGAGTTGTATAATTCAGGTCAACTTTCCATCTATATAGCTTCTTCATTTATTTCTAGATAGTCTAACACTGAGGGTGGTGATTAGTTAAGCAGAAATAACTACATACTAATCACAAAGGTTTTATTTTCAATTAGGATTGCAAAGGGCTATCAGAATTCCCCTGACCTGCGCCTGACCTGGCTGCAGAACATGGCTGGGAAGCACTCCGAGAGAAGCAATCATGCTGAATCAGCCCAATGCCTGGTCCACTCTGCAGCCTTGGTGGCTGAATATCTAAGCATGCTGGAAGACCGAAAATACCTCCCTGTAGGGTGTGTTACATTTCAGGTAGGAATTATCCTCCATAAAGTATTTTTGGGGTTTTGTCATCTGCTGCGGAGATACCGAGTATCTATACGTGTCAGATATTACTGTGCCTATGTACTCATACTGCACTTACTCTGGTTTTGGGGAGAATGCATTACAGCAGCTTCTGAAAATCTTTATTATACTTGAAGAGTAAAAATACTTTATCTACGTTATATCTCCATAGAACATATCTTCCAATGTTTTGGAAGAGTCAGCAGTTTCTGATGATGTTGTATCACCAGATGAAGAAGGTATCTGTTCTGGAAAGTATTTTACAGAAGCTGGTCTGGTGGGATTGCTGGAACAAGCTGCAGCATCTTTCTCCATGGTAGAACATTTCAATTTCTTTACCTATCTTCTTCAGAAATCTTCCACTGCTGGGCAAAATGAAAGAAACTGTTTTCTCTATGAGGCTGTATAATTCTATTGTAACTGCTTAGTTCGCATGGATCATTAGGACTCTTAGTTGTTCAAGACAACTCAGTTTGCCACTGGATGAGATCTGTGCAAAGGATGAGATCTAAGACCAGAAGGTCTTTATTGTGTTTCCAGTGTCTTACACTACAACACACACATTTGGGAGCTCACAATAGTAGAGAAAGGCCATAATGTTTTTCCTCGTCTTCAAAAAGAGTGGGCCCAGGGCTTTATGTGAGCAGTGTTAATGAACTGGTGGTAGTGTATCCATCAGAAACCAAGGAAATCAAGTGAATTATTTCCCACAACAGCATCATTCAGTGGTTTAAGTACAGTTAGCAATAACTCCAGAGCAAAGACCTAGAATCCTTGCTGTGGGCTCGCTACGCCATGCAATGCAGTATCTCTGCCTGCAATGGGCTGGATCCCCTCCATTAGGGACATCCTAAGGAAACTTCTCAAATCCCATCTCATGGGGTGCCAAACAGATGGATGTAGAAGTCATTTGGGTTGAAGATGCACTAAATAGAAAGAGCTGTACTCTGCACTTAAACTTCCATTTTTCATTCCGTATTTCATTCATAACTTGTTATACTGTTGTGGCTATATCCATCCAAAATATCCCAGTTTTGATTCAGTTAATAATCTCATTTACTAGTAGCAATGTATAATGCAGTAGGCTCTTGATTCCAAGGTTAACTCGGGATTTTATTCCATTCATGTATGGTGCTGATAGCATCAGAGTGCCAACTTTTCGTTTTGCAGTTTCAGTGCTGGTAATGTGTATTGTTCTTGCTGTTGAAATGATAAAGCAATCTGATGGACCTTATTTTTGTAGGCTGGCATGTATGAAGCAGTGAATGAGGTTTACAAAGTCCTTATTCCTATTCATGAAGCTAATAGGGATGCTAAGAAGCTATCTACTATTCATGGTAAACTCCAAGAAGCATTCAGCAAGATTGTTCACCAGGTAATGATTTGAATTTTCAGCTGTAATGTGAATTGAGATGAAACTTCAAATGTTCAGTGAAATTAAAACTACCTGTTAAGGAAAAAACATTTAAATCAGATGACATGAGAACTGTCAAATGGTGATCCACAGCAAATGCAAGGATCAATAACAGATTTTTTTATCTCTGAACATTTAACATGAGAAGCATGAGAGATATCACATACCAAGTTTCATTGTAACTTCAGAAATATCCAAGAGTTAAAAATCACCTGTCAGTTTATCCTTTCAGATGTTATTTTAACCTGTTTTTTGCATGCTGTATTGTGGGGGAAAGACTGTATCTTACCTTTAGCCTGGTAGGACATCTTCAGAAATGTTGGGGATTTATTTGTCTGTTCATATAGTGGATAAATAATTGAAGGAGCCTTTCTAAGCCTAGTGCACAACCCACTAGCTTAGTTGCTAAGCATTTGGTGAGAGACATCAGAAGTTGTCAACCCTCACGAAGTGCAATTGTCCTC
This sequence comes from Piaya cayana, assembly GCA_013389865.1. Lineage (NCBI taxonomy): Eukaryota > Metazoa > Chordata > Aves > Cuculiformes > Coccyzidae > Piaya > Piaya cayana. The sequence continues at coordinate 198,977 of WAAB01019075.1, forward strand.
AGAAAGCAACAGGTGAGAGCACTTGGCAACTCTTGAGAAGCGTGTTATCTCCTGGAGAAGCCTTTTGGATGCACGACTTTCTGTCAGGGCAGGCAAGCACTCAGCAGACCCTCCTCGAGTAACTGCTGCTCTGAGCTCCATAATGAGCTTTCTGGTCATGGACTGCTGGGTGCATCATTTATCTGTTAGTGTAATCATGCTGCCATCAGCTGCTCAGTAGATATTGATTACATTGGTCTCATAAGATCTGGCTGAGACTCTGATGGTTTTCTCCATGTTCTGGTATTGCCAGATTCCTGAGGTTAAGTGTTCTGATAACGGACAATCATTCTAGGCCAGAGAAGGCTGATTTGGGTGCGTAGTGACTTATAATCATTGAAACCATTTTAGGTTTATGATGCCTTACATTGATGGTCGTGTTTTGGCCTTTGAAACTTTTTTTGGGTTTCTGTGACATGCGCTTTTTACTTTTTATTACACAGAGTACTGGCTGGGAGGTAGGTAACTCAATTCTAGTTAGTAAAGAACACTAATAGATTTTTCAGATGACTCACGCCAACGCTTGCCCACATGTGCTAGTTGTGGGTATTTCTGTTGCTCTCTGCTGTTAAAACAATTCATTAACCAAAGAAATACCAATAAACCGATCGTGGTTGTAGTAGGAGATTCTTCATAAGAAGCTGTAGGTAGTGCATGGATGCTGATGTGTTCCACTAATGAGGTTCTTTGGTGAATGAGCCACTATATCATCACTAGTTTGTTTTTATAATTTGTTTATATTTCTTTTCATCAGCATTGACACAGAATATCATCTCTTCATACCTTATTTTCACCCCACCCACAGGGGTCGATTTAAGCAATAATGCTCAGAGGTGCTGAAACACAAAACTGGTTTACTGCATGTGCAGACTGTATCTCAGAGAATAGGCTGCTTCATTCTGTTCATTTAGAACAATCAATTTGTTATGTAGCTGTTTATCTGGCAGTAAAATAACTCAATTGTGTTAACTGGAGTCAGCTTTGCTGCTTTTGTATTTGTAGAGGCTATTTGCTCACATTTCTACAACATAACACCATGAGAACCACACATTTGGATTAAAAAATAGACAAAGTAGTTGGCTTCACCTGCAGTTGCACACAGTACAGTGAGTTTGATAACTCAGGCCCTGGTCCAGTCGATACAGTGGGTACATGAACATTGAGAAGTCTCAGAAGACATTTTAAATGTTTTGTGAATATAACATTACATTGTTTTCTTAGTCTTCAGCTGTCCAGGTAATCTTTGCTTTTCTGAGTCAGGCAGTTACGCATGGGCTATCTCACTCCACGTTTCCACCACAGGGGAGCGTTGAAGTGCTTCTCAAACTGGGGCAAAGAACAAAGTTCTTTTCCATTGTGTGACACAAATAATTTGGACTGATGATGTCTGAATGTCAGCTTTAATTCTGACCTAGTATGAAATTAATTTCAGTAGCTTAAAAGTAACCCCTGACACTTAAGGGCTGGCCCTGTAAGTCATTTGCTTGTTCCTGTGAGGAGTCTCAGCAGATAAGGCAGCACAGCAATCGAGAGTACATGTCGTAGGAGTGTAAGTGACCTGAGTTTGATAGCCAACAAATGTGAAGGCCTTTGAGCATCTGTTTTGATTAGTCTGCCCCTAAATCGACCCCTGAAGAAAATCTTGTCATTGGTTATGATTCTAACATCACTCGGTCATGTTTTACTGCATGGTAAAAAACACCGATGGTTTCTGTTCTCTTCTTTCATTGTTCTCCTTCATTGCCACGCTTTTTCTGATCTTTGTGCTTTGTAGCTTTCAGAATTGTTGCATGTTTTGCCCTTTTTTCTTATTTTAAATACTTTAATGGATGCTCACCCTTTTTTTATTTTAAAGTTTATTTGCTGCCGATTTGCTGCTTGTTTGTTTTTTGGAATTTCCCTAATTAAATACTTTCTGTTTTCTCCTCTATCGCCCTGGTTGCTGACCCTCCTTCCCACTCTTACTATTGTCTGTTGTGGTAAGTTCCTACTCGTGGAATTTTTTTCCCCTCCCTTTCTCTTTTTTTTCCCCTTTTTGTTTTACACTGTGGAAACCCCAGTTTCATTTTACCAAAGAGCTATGCCAACAGCAGGACCCCTCCTCATGTCACAGGGAAAGTAGTATTGCCAACTACAAGCACTGAAGTATCTTGAATCTGGCACCAAAGCATTTCTGAGACCTGCTTAAGCATACCAAGTGGTGGGTTTTTCTGCTTGTGTGTTTGTTAATTGAATAAATGTTGAATTAATTCTTTTTGTTTACTTTCCAGTTATGAAAGTTGTTAGGAAAAATCTTTTCATGCTATGCCATGTGAATTCAAAATATGCTTTTTAAAGTATGCAGGGTGAGGTTGCCATCGAATAACAGGACTCCAGGAGCTGGTTTGTTCAAAAAAACAGTATTAGAAAATGTGTAATAGTTGGCAACACTGCAAAGGACCTTGGGTTAAAATAGAGCAAGAAAATAACAGTGCTCATTTTGGTAAAGATATGGCTGGATTTTGCACGCAGCTCCATGTGCATGGCAGAGTTACTTTTATTCCTACATACTTGAGGCTGACTCTGCCCTCAGGCAGCTGCTGTGGTGTTGGTCTTGGTGAAGAAAGCAGATGATCACTCTTGTGTCTGATTTTTCAAATCTTGTTGGCAAAGCTTTTTGTGTGCGTGCAAGAGATAACTCTAAAACTTTGTTCTCAGCAATTATGAAAGGTATTTACCATGCATAATAACAAATCATGAACCTTCATAAATCATGGTGGCTGTTATCTGCTCTGCCAGTTCTGTAATGGCTATTCAGTGTTCACCTTCATTCTCTTCTCCTCCCAAAGACCTATTATTTTATGAAAAATAATAGGAGATAAAATGCTTTTAATAATTTCTCCCTCATAGCTGCATTTTTAGCTCTTTTCAGAAACAAGGCCATGGAGTATTTTTAAGTTTTTTTGGTTTGTTTCCACTACTATGAGTAGATAGACAGGTATCAGCTAGATTTCACCTGAAATATCCTAGGACAGAGCCACCCCATATTCCTAATGCCAGGCAAGAAACTGAGCTCTCCTAATCTCAGAGGGCTGGCAGGTACCGAGTGTCTGAGGTAAGGAATAGCCCATAGCTGTTTGCTCTCCCAGTGGAGTGTGTTTCCAACCCCTTGCTTCCGTGTACAGATTGTCCACTGAGAGACACATGTGTTTCATGTCTGATGGATCCAGGGCTTTTTTGAGAATTGCTTATGTCTCATTGGAGACTAACCAGTGCTCCTCACTGCCAGCTTTCCTGCCTGGGATCCTTATGGTAACTAAGTTTCAGCAACTGGATTTATCAGGAAGAGCTGGTGCAGGAGATCTTCATGACAGTGAAACAAGTTCAGAAGTTGGGAGCTGCCTTCACACGGGGGCACCAAACCTTTTCTGAGCCTCCCTGCTGCTACTGCTCCTGGGGCTTCCCAATGCCCCAATACTCTAATTTTATGCACTTCACAAGTGTCACCAGAACTCCTTATTACTTGATGCTGATCAACAGATAGCATTTTCTTCCTCACTCATGGTTATTTTTACAGCAACATAAATGTATGCTGCCTGCCACAAGCGTTTGGGCAGATGTCCACATGGCAGATACCTCTTGAGGACCAGGTTTTGCAAACACTTCATATCCTGAAAGTCACTTGCCAAGTTGGCAGGAAATACCAGATGAGTTAGAAGAGTAGCAGTGTGTCCTCCACCTCTGGGGTCTGCCCTGTGCCCATGGGTTGGGGCAGGATCCCACCAACTTCCACGTGGAGCATGCTTGGGGCACATGTAAGGTTTGGGGAAATATTTCATAAGACTGTTCCCTTTAGGCAGATATGGTACTACCTTTGGAAGTGCTTTGAGAAGGGAGCTCTGGCATCACAGTCTTCTGCCTATAACATTGAGATTGAATTGAAAAAAAATAGCAAATAGCACAGGAAGCTAGACATGTTGGGCGTTGAGGGATTTCAACATGGTTAATAGTGTCCAAAACTGTGGCTTTAAAAAACTAATGATGACTTAATTAAGGGTTCAGTAGGCTGCTCATTCCTGTGTGAGCCCAGGGTGATGGGCACTGGAGAAAGACAGAATCCAGGGAAATAGCTCCCAGCTGATGCCAGATGCTGCCTTCTATAAAACAGTAACAACTTTGTAGCTGGGAGTCACAGCCTGGCAGGTGCTTCTGGGAATGGCTGTGGTGTGACAAAACCCTGTAGTCTATGCTGGCAGGTAGAGCTGGATAGAAGCCTCTCTCAGGAGGAGGGATGCTCAGAGGGATGGGCTAGAGCAGGCTTCCAAATAGCTGCCCATTCCACATTAATCATATGAGCAACTCTCAGTGCGACTCCTAGTTTTCTTAAATCGGAGCATGTGTCTACACTCTTGCCAGAGCAGAGCCAATGAATTTGTATCTGTCAGTGTCCCATTGTAAAGCCAAGTTGTATTAATCAAGGTTGCTGCCAGCTCTGGTTATTTCAGGTTTCACTTCCACTTCAGAGCTGGGCACCGGGGAGCCTTGCCCTCCTAAAGGCTCTCAGGGCAAGTAGCACTCCTTGCCACAAATTGGGCAAGAGGAGCTGAGCTGTGCCTGGTCAATTCCAGCATCATGCCCTAGAGTTTCCTCCAGGCCAGAAGAAGGCGGTAGCTTGCCCTGACAGTGCTTTTTCCAGTCCCTCGAGTTTGCCTGAGATATTTTTTTTTAATTTAAGTTTACCTTATTTATCCACTTTGCCTTCCATCAGTTTTACCATAGCAAAATACTAAGAAAAACCCATACATGGCAGCCAGGATGCTTGTAAGTGCTGTTTGAAACCAAACACTAGCCCAGACTCGGAAACACTGAGCATTATATACATCACACTTTCTCACGAGAGTAAAGGTGAACATTTTAGAGTTTCTTGCTGAAAGGCATTTCTAGTTTGTGCATGCAGCGTGAGTTTCTTTAACAAAATCAAAGGTGTGATTTATTTTAAAGAGTTTTTCTTCTCTCTCTCTTAATTAGATTTTCTTTGTTACTTTTCCAGCAAGAACCTTTCTTGTTTCTGTACTTCTGTTCCATTTCTGGGCCAAATTCACCACTGGCTCTGATGGAAGCAGGTACATGATACAGTAGATTGCATCTGCTTTCACCAGGAGTGACTTTGGCCCTCTGTGCTAGATATTAGCTACTAGAAGAGACCATAACACCTTCCAGTTGACATGCTACTTAAAAAGCACTTGTGTGTATGTGTGTGAGAGTGAACTGGACATTGGCTGCAGCCCAATCCTGCAATTACTTGAGAGTGAATTCTGGGAGCTCCAGTGTTGGTAATTTTCAGGGGTGTCTGTGTGCAATGCCCCTGCATGCTGCAGGCTGTCAGCCACTAGATTTCCCCTGTGCCTACAGGCTAAGGGGTGTATACACAGGATTTGGAGAGCCTGAAATAATTACCCAAACCAAGGCACTTGTTTTTGACCATTCCTCAGAGCTGTCTGACACCTCCAGACACCATCTTGGGTGGGAAAATTCATTGCAGGATTGCGCTAATGGTCGTAACTGATCCATATAATTTCATGTTAGTTTATAATTTCATTGCGGTGTTTCCTGCTAAATGCATTCATGCTGAGTTCCAGGTGTGTTTTTCTTTCCCTTCTTTCTCTCTTGTTTTTTTCCTTGTTTTTTAATTTCATTTTTGATTTGTATAAATTCAGGAGCCTGCCTGCAGCCACAGTTGGGAGTATGCATGTCTCCACACTAAAATAACCTCTTGTTTCTCCAAACCTAGGATGGAAAGAGGATGTTTGGCACCTACTTCCGTGTTGGTTTTTATGGAACTAAATTTGGAGACTTGGATGAACAAGAATTTGTTTACAAGGAACCTGCAATAACAAAGTTAGCTGAAATTTCCCATAGACTCGAGGTGAGATGATTGTGGCCAACCTCAGATTCTGTCTATGAGTTGCAGTTTAACTATTTTGCATTGGTTGTTTAAGAACTGCGTTGCCAAATTACAGGAAGTGGCAAAAATGAAAACTGTTGGGCAGAACCAGTGCTGTGCCTACTGGAAACTGATACAAATCTGAGCTTAGGGCAAGAGTCGCATGGCAAAATAGTTTACAGTGCCCCATGCAGTGACCCAGAGCTGGACCTGATGCCTCCTGTCCTCTTGCTGGTGCCACCTCTGCAGGAGGAATGCAGAAAGTGGAATCCAACAGGTTTTTGATCTTGCCAGAAAAGCTGCAGACCTGCTAGGATTATGTGATAGTTTGTGTTAAATCATACTGTGTTTGCATTTCTCTGCAGCCACCTGGTGTAAATGGGATTACCTGGGCTTGAAAAAAGACAGATGCCTCTCAGGATCTGCCTTTGAGAAAGTATTGCATTTTACTGCCATTGTGTTGCCTTCATGTAATGTTCCTCTGCTCATAGAGACTGAGCTGAATTTCAGAGCCCTTAGGTGGGACATGACAGGTCTGAAGTTTGTTTCAACTGTGAACAAGCAAAGGCAACTCTGATTTATCTAACTGGGGCTCGAATGCAGCTCTAGGTACCACCCAGTGATAGTCTGTGCCATGTAATGGCTAGTCTGACCTGGTTTTGTGCCAACTAACCTGTGTCTAGACAGCGTCCTAGCACATTCTGAGGACATCATTGGTCAGAGACCGTTCCCAGTGAGCACTGTACACAGATGAGACCATCCCCAGTGAGAGCAACAGGCCATTTAGCAGCATGGCTCTGGGCCATGCTACTTGTCTGTAGGGCCAGAGGGCAGACCTGGCCCCATTTCATTAGCTAGAAGAGATGTGATGTCACATTGTTGCTCACAACAGTTTAGCTGTGATTCAGAATCAGGCCATTCACCCAGCCCAGCAAAGCCGTGCTCTGAAGCGGCACCTGATTTCCAGGCAGATCCCGTTTTTCAGTTGAGCTAACAGACACACAGTGAGCTCAAACGGCTTGTTCAGAACCACACAACATGCGTACATGCAGCTGAAAAGCTCCCGAGTTCTCCTGTCTTCCAGTGCATTAGGCTTGTTTTTTCCTATTGCTCCTGGAATGTGACTGATATAATTCCCCTAGGTTCAGCAGATCCCATTCACCCCAGCACAGCTACTGTTGAAGCCATGTGGAGCTTCACCTCCACAGAATATGCCTTTGTCTCTCCAACCCCCATCTCTCATGACTGCATTTGATTGTTTCTTTCAATGCATTTGCTCTTGATTATAGGGATTTTACGGAGAACGATTTGGTGAAGATGTACTTGAAGTGATTAAGGACTCAAACCCTGTGGACAAATGTAAACTAGATCCTAACAAGGTAAGAACACAAGCACAGGTTTAGAAACAGAACTGGTCTTGAATGTATGCAAATGCAATGGATCGAATCCTGCCCTGCGTTTCACCAAGTAGGCAGTGAAGTCACATACAGAGTGTCTTGTGACTGCTTGGGATGAGTGTTGGAGAAAATCATCCTAGCAAGGGGAATTAGCCTGGAGAAGAGGAGGCTGAGAGGTGACCTCATTGCTTTCTGCAATTACCTGAAAGGAGGTTGTGGAGAGGAGGGAACTGGTCTCTTCTCCCAAGTGACAGAGAACAGGACAAGAGGAAATGGCCTCAGGCTCTGCCAGGGTAGGTTTAGGCTGGACATTAGGAAAAAAAATTTCACAGAAAGGGTCATTAGGCACTGGCAGAGGCTACCCAGGGAGGTGGTTGATTTACCTTCCCTGGAGGTGTTTAAGGCACAGGTGGACGAGGTGCTGAGGGACATGGTTTAGTGTTTTGATAGGAATGGTTGGACTGGATGATCTGGTGGGTCTCTACCAACCTGTTTTTTCTATGATTCTATGAATGCAGAACTGGCCGTTTTGATCTCTGCCACAGGCACTGCCCTGGCAGTGAGTGGTGGGAATGGAGGAGATAGAAGGACAGCAGGGGCCCAGTCTGCATTTGCCTTTCTCTAGTCCCTGATGAGTGCAAGGCATTTGCTATTTACTGGCCACTAGCTATTTTGCAGCTGCAGCATTTTGTCATTCTTGAGCTATGTCCTTTAAGCACAGCAGAAATAACATGCCTGGGAAACAGGACTGTGGCTTAGAGCGGGACCTCACCTGCAAGGAAAGGACAGAACTGCTTCATGTGAAGAGCATCGAGCAGAGAGGGCAGTGAGCTGTATTATATCCAGTCCAGGCATTGCTGAGCAATTGGCAGTACCCCTAGCCCTCATCAACCTGAGTCTGATTTTTCTTAGTAAAGGCAAGGAACAGTCCTAGTTCTTCCAGAGGTGTCTTCAAGAGGAGAAAAAGCAAGCTAGGTTATTGCGCGGCTAAAATGCAGGGTGAGGGAGTTGGCTCTTCTCCTCTGGCCCTCCACCTCACCATGCACGCATGGGTTCCTTCCTGCAGGCCTACATTCAAATAACCTACGTGGAGCCATACTTTGACACATACGAGATGAAGGACAGGATAACTTACTTCGACAAAAACTACAACTTGAGACGTTTCATGTACTGCACGCCCTTCACGCTGGATGGCCGAGCTCACGGGGAGTTGCATGAGCAGTTCAAGCGCAAAACAATCCTGACGACATCCCATGCTTTCCCTTACATTAAAACCAGAATAAACGTCATTCACAAAGAGGAGGTGAGGCCTAAACTCTCAGGGGTTTCCTGTGTTTGAAGGGGACTACTGTACAAGACTAAAGGAAGTGGATGTCGCTGAAACTCATCCATTACGTACTACTGCATGTGTAGTTTAATACCACAGCCACGTCTGTTCATACTGTCACATTAACACAGATGCACCCTCCTGGCCATCACTAGTCTGCTTTTTCCTTCTGCGATAAAGATGCATAAGTTCGGCAAAGAGCAAGAGCAGACAGCACTGTTGTGAGCTGCTCTGGCTGTTCTCTTTAGGGGCTGTGCATGAGGCTCCTTCATCTTAGGTTTAAAAAAGCCTCGTATCTATTGAACTTTTCTTTGTTCCTATTCAACTTAAACTAAATCCAGACCAATTGAGAAATGCAGTGAGTGTGTCCCCTCTTCACACGTCTGTCCAGATGGCAGCAGCTGGTATGTAGTGGTCCTTGGGGAGCTCTGTAGTCCTGCTGTTTGCTCCCTTCCATTCTGCTTGAACAACCATCCTTCTCTCTGTGTTGTGAGGCACTGGCATGGCCTCAGCGCTCAAGCACAGTGGGTCTTCAGGCCTCACAGAGAGTTTTATCCCAAACCTATGTTGATTTTTCAGGGGTAGGCAGGAACTGGTATGATGACTGGGACACAGTGAAAAATGCATTTTCATGCAAAGCAGGGAACCTACCAGTTTTTAGTTACTGACATAGTGCTGTAACTTTGGGGAGCTGGTTGCAGTGACTGCAAAGGTACACAAATCTGTCTCCTCAGAGCAATCCTAGAGAGCTCTTGAGTATACAGGTATAGTAGAAACACTTTCAAAAATCAACCTTTTTCTTGATGTTCCTAAACCAAACCTGCAAGAATGTGTTAGTACAGTGCTTCTGTTCAGATTGTCAGTCCTGTTGGCATCCTCCAACACTCAAGTGTGCCACCCCAAAGTGATCTTGATGTTTCTGAAAGTCAGTATTTGGTTGACAGTCTCAGCCATAATGAGTATACTGTGTTCTGGCTACTTGCTTAGATCATTTTGACGCCCATTGAAGTTGCCATTGAGGACATGCAGAAGAAAACACAAGAATTAGCTTTTGCAACCCACCAGGATCCTGCAGACCCAAAGATGCTGCAGATGGTGCTACAAGGATCAGTAGGTACCACAGTAAATCAGGTGAGGATCGCTGTCCAAGTTGGAGACACTGGGGTGTAGTGCCTGTCACTTGTTGCGGTGGATGCTTAGCATTAGGCCTTATTTCTCAATTACCTTGGATTTTTTTTCTCTGTTCAGTCTGCGGGATGGGTTTAAGGTCACTGTTGTCTGTAAACCAGCTGCTTTCTGTGACTTTGACATGTGTGTACGAGTCCTGAAAACATGGTTAGATCTGGAAAGTGGCTGACAAGAGACAGCCCTTCTCCCTCACTTACTTGCTCCTTCCTGGCAGTCACAATTGTTTCTGCCTGCTTCTTCTCCCTTCAAAAAAACCCCAAACTTTTATTACTTTCCCTTTGGTTAGCCAGACTCTGGTGGGTGGAAGTAGGACTGCGTCCTGCAGTGGTTTTTTTACAAAATGGAAAGCAAAACTAGTGAATGGAGAAAAACTGAGGAAAAACTGAGGGAATGCAAACTGTACTAATGCTGAAGGTGAAAAAAAGATCAGCTAGAATTTCAAGTTCTGGGTTGAGTTTGCAGTGCTGGCAAACACTTCCTTGGTTCCATTTGCATTGTTTAAACTTAGCTGTGAGTTGAGCAAACTTTGTCAAGAGTCTTTATAAGAGAAAACAAATGTAGAATCTGTGCCTTTTCTCACAGTTTTCCAAAAGCAGAGTTTTATTTTTTTTAAAAAAGAGCAAACCTAAAAGAGATTCACTTGTTGTGATGTTTGGTGATTTATGCCAGATTTGCCAGCTGCAGTTCTTCAAGATGCATTCTGTAGGGAAATGTTGAATTTTACAAATGCTTCTGTGTCCAAGAAGTTTCTCCAGCAATTGTATATGAGATATAGTTACAAAAAAACCCTTACTTTTTCTCTTCTGCTCCTAAAGGGACCGTTAGAAGTTGCACAAGTTTTCTTGTCTGAAATACCCAATGATCCAAAGCTCTTCAGACATCATAACAAACTCCGTCTCTGTTTCAAAGACTTCACAAAAAGGTACCGAGTACTGTCTTCCAACCACCTGAACAATGCAGTTGTTACTGCCACCCCAGGCAGGAACATGTACAGTAACACAGAGGGTATCGGGTGAGAGCAGCAGCATCTTCTAACTCCACCAGTTGAGTTTCCATAGGCAGCTGTATTCCTCAGCTGCCTGGCTGGTTCCCTGTTGCTTTGGTGCTGCAGGTCCATGACTTAAGTCAGATCAAGTGGCTGAAGTAATTTACCTTTGCTCCTTATTGGGAATGAATCACAGTTCAGTTGTGATCAAAGTGTTCCTGTTTCAGAAAATACAACTAGCCATGCTGGCACAAATAAATTCACTGGTTGGCAGGGTCAGGAGAAAGTGCTGAATTGGACAGGAGATTTAGTTTCCCTCTGAAGTGAGTTTCTCCACACACAGCAGAAGCATGTTGGCAGGATCCTCTCAAGAAATGTGCTGGCTGCTCAGCTTTTCTCTTAAGTGATGCAAACTGCAGTCTCAGTCCAGCATCGTTTGCAAGCCCCAAGGAATTATAAAAGAGTAATTGAAATAAAACTGTTCCACACAGATAGATCCAGTGGCGATGTAATTTTCCTACATGTAGTAAGTGACATTGATGATACAGTTCTTTCCACAACCTTTGTTAAAATTATATCTTTCCAAGTAGAATGGTTCCTGGTGAACATGTCTGCTATTTATTTATTACCAGGGAGAGCAGTAGATCTCTCCATCTTCAAATCCTCTTGGACTGGAATTGGCTACGTGGAGATCAGCTTTTCATTTCTCTTCAGGGAGGACAGATGTAACTGGAGAGTAAATTGAAATTTAAAAGGAGTTGCCACTCTGGAATGAAATGGAAATTGGAAATAGGATATGCTCTCCTTTCGCCATGGACACCAACTGGTTTAGCTTAGTCTTTATTAGCCAGAAGACAAGGTAGAGGAGGATATTATGTGTTAGCCCAGAGGAAAAGGAGGTTTTTCTGTACTACGGATTAATAATTCTCTATCAGGTCCTTTTTTATGGCCCAGGTTTCACCGGCTTTTCTTTTGTAGATGTGAAGATGCTCTGCGCAAGAACAAGAGCCTGATTGGTCCAGACCAAAAGGAGTATCAGCGAGAACTTGAAAGGAATTATCACCGGTTAAAGGAAGCTCTCCAGCCTTTGATAAACAGAAAGATCCCACAGTTGTATAAGGCAGTGCTGCCAGTCACTTGCCACAGGTGGATATTTGATTTTGATGAGGAGGGTGTAAAGCTGGGGTGTCCGGTCTTCCTGGTAAATCTGTGACATCTCTTTGTTCTCAATAATGGCTCTTTTGGCTGAGTCCATCCCTTTTCCTTTCTGTCCTGACCTCAGAGCGCATCCCCTTCCCAGCAGATATGGTAGATGGTGTTTGCAATGGTTCCTTTTGTTCCTGGAAAATGAGGGGTTTTTTTTCATCCTACCTCTTTTTAGATTCAAAACCACCATCAGAGTTGCAGAACTTCAACACTTGTTTATTCGCAGTGAAACTGAGACAAGGAGCTCCTGGGGCAAATTGGGTAGAAAAATAGTTGGTGTCTTCCATGCTGGAAGACCAGTCAGCTGGAGTCCGGCCTTTCTTATTTGTCTGCAATGAGACTGAACATGAAAATGCCACTAGGAATATATGAAGCAGGTCAGCACTCGTAGCACATTAATCCCCTGGCTCCAGATGTACCTGAGCACAGGGACTTGGCATACATAAGGTTTCTAACATGGCTGTGGCTCCCAGAATAGGGGCAGAAGTGTTTCCTGGCAGGTACCATTCAGGTAAACTTTGGCTTGACAGCCCTTGGTGCTCTGACAGATGCTCTGTCCCCTGTCAGCCAGACCACCCTACACTGTGGTCTTACACTAGTGAGTGGGGGGTGGTTTTTACTCAGAGGTGCTTCATTAGCACCAAGCAGGATGGTGACAGTGCTTTTAGTGACAGATCCTTTAAGAGATTTGTGTGAATGTAGACTTAAGCTCGTGTCCATGCCATGGGCTTAGGAGAACACAGCTCTAGTCTTGAGCCTCTCCTCGTGTAAGTGTTGTTCAGAGGTAAAGAGCAACAGGAAACATAAAGGATGCTGTGAAAAGAGAAACTTGGCCAAGTTAAATTATAAAAAGAGCAAGAAAGGAAGATTGAAGTTAGTGTTCCCAGCTCACATGGCAGTGCTTAGCAATGTTTCTGTGGCTGAGTTTGATGTATTTTGCTGTCTGCTGAATACAGCATGAAGAAGTTGGCTTTCCCTCATTACCCATGTACCTGACAGTTTAAGCTCTCCTAGCATACTAGGTGCTAGCTGTTCTCTGCTGGAGTCAGTTTTCTCTGGCAGAGATGGTGGCAGTACCAGTCCTTCCCTCCCCATCCAGCTGGGGACCTCAAAAGCATTTTTGTCGTGGTAATTATTTTCTAATATTGTGAAATTCAGGCTGCACAGGGACTTTCATGCAGGTATTCCAGGCAAATTCCACTTAGAGATTTATTAGAAAGACTTAAACTAGATTTCAGTAGTTCTGATGGTTTGACTGCTTCTCTGTGTTCACATGAATTAAATTTTCTGTCAGCTTTCATGTCAGTAAACCTTGGGCAGCTGCATGATCCCAGATACAGACCCAATCCCAAATAATTTGAAAAGCATTGAGTTAATGTCAGTGGATTTAATTTTTGTAATAGACAGCTGTAGAAAATACTGGAAGTCAAGCACAGAATCATTCATCTGACAAGGCTTCTTTGTTTCATCTTGGAAAATATGAGCTCATCATTGTATTTTCTCTCCCTCAGAGACTCCTTCAGCAGGATGAGCCTTCGCAAAATGGATATCTAAACAAGTAAAAACCAAAATAAAAAAGCACTTAAAAGTAAGGTTTTGAAAAGAAAGAGCCTTGTTATCAGCGCTGGGAATCAAAGAAGTTTTATTGTGAAATAAAACTTGGACTTCATCCTGGACATCCCACACGCCTCTTCCTCCATCAAAGTGTTCAGTGGCCAAAAATCATTTTGAATTGTCAAATGTAGACTTATTGATGTTTGAAAAGAATTCATGACAGTGGTATCCAGAGTATTGGTGATAAGCTGTAAACTTACCTGTTTTTAAGGCATTTTTATGACTCCGAGGTACACTAAACGCATTTACCTTTATTTATAGCATTACCTAATGTTAAATTTATTTACTTCTAGTTCATATATTTAATTTATATTAGGACCATACACAAATGCATTTTTGAAGTTTTTAATGTAGTGACGATGGTTATTTTGATGGTACTATTAAATATGTGAATGTTTACACTTTAATTCCCTGTGCATTGGACTTCAGAGCTCACCATCCTTGGGAAAAAGGTAAAAGAGAAAGGTAAGTTGCAGTACCACTTCTTAACCAAATGTTAAGTGTTTTTGCTGTCCCTATCCTTTTTCCTTTGCAACACTGAATATAAATTGCTGCAAAGAAAAGTAACTCCATCTGTAGTCATCAGAAGGGACCTCTTGTTACCACTTCACCTCCTTCAGTACCAGTGAAGTAGGGTTTTAGCATGACATCTGTGTGCATGTGGTCATCTCCACCAGCTAGGAAGTCCAAACAGCACAGTAATCTCATAACTTTGAGTGTGCAATTCAACTTAGCAGTGTAAATACAATTAGGCTGCTTTTTGTGTCCCTTTTTCTATTGAAAAAATAATTCCATGGGGGGAAAGAACATAACATGATCTCACTGTTTAAGTTTAAAGCTTATATAGAAAACATACTTTGCATTTTTGTTTATGTAAAGGAAAACATCTGTTTTACAGCAGTTATTTTGGTGACTGACACAGCTCTTAAAGGAAACATCAGAACTGGAGTACACAACTCCTAAATCTAGTTGTTTGTATTTTTCCTCCCTTGGAAAAGGTGGTATGTGATTAAGCACAAGCTTATCCTCTGTATATAAATACCTAAATATGCATACATATACATAGATACACGTACATATATATAAAACCCCCCCCAATTTGATAAATGTACTATTTATATAAAAATAGAAGAAAAAAAAAAGAGGTTTATGTATAAGATTTTAAGATAGCAAACAATTATACATCATCCATTCCAACTTGTGAGTATCTAACTTTTGAAACCTAAGTAGTTTTTATCTTCATTTCTAACAAGTGCATTCCTGTGTAGTAGAACGTGCTGGGGGGGTTGGTGTTTGGGGTTCACTCCCTTCTGGTTTAGCACTTGTAGCTGCCACAAGTGCCCACCATTCTGCATCAGCAGGGCTGTGGGGAAGGTTGCTTTTATCCTTCATATTTATTTTAAGTCATTTAGTGGCTGCCTGTCAGTGGGCTGGCAGCGGGATGCTTGCACTCTTACTGCTGAGGAGAGCTGGAAAGGCGCAGTGTCTTGGAGCCCCCGTGGGCTGTAGGTGTGTGGCCAGCCCTGGTGGGATGACACAGGCCAATGCCCCACAGGGAATGCTGACTGCGGCCTAGGTGTGTACTGGGGAAGGGAGTGTGGTGCTGCCAACTGCTGCTCCTCCTCCTGTGCTTTTCTGTTCCCACAGCTTGGCAGTGGTGGTGGATTTGGGTGACTGAAATGTTGTGCGCTTTGCAGTGTGCTGGTCGCTGCCCATTTGCCTTGAACACAAGTAATCCTGACCTAGTGCTGTATCACGGGTGGTAACACAGGGAAGCCTACCTGGAGCTTCTTACATAGAGAACTACTCTCTGAGGCCTCTGAAAGGACTATTTGCAAAGTCCAGAGGTATTACCAAGACCATGGAAGCAATGTGTTGCTTTTCCAACTCTCATGTTGGAAAACACCAAGGAAGGAGGGGGTAGCACTGCAAGAGATTTGTATGAAGAGGCATTTACAACTTGACAAAGGGGAAACGAATCCCAATAGCTATGAAAGAAACTTGAATTTATAGCAGTCCTTGTATATTGTTTCTTCAGCTAGGAAAGCATCTATTTTTATCCAAATCTTGGACAAATATCCTTTGCTTTTACCAGATGGCCCCATGTCAGCATAAATCTAACCAGTTTATCAGTACATCAGTAGAGCTCAGCAATGGTGAAACTCAAGTGTAATATCACAGACATGGAAAGCTTAGACCAGGCAGCAACGTTTGGTTTGCAGTTGCAGCAAACTGTAGGCCATGTGCCACCCAGGGCGTGAGGCACCGGGTGGGTGACTCGTTCAGGAGGGGTGGCGAGCACTTTCCTTCAGCAAGTCTCAAAACCCCCACCCTGTACCGTCTATCCTTGTGCCTGAGAAGTGTTTTTTCATTCAGCGTGTTCCTGCCAGTTGTGTTTTCCATTCCACTGCCTACAAAGAATGTTCCTCTCAAGCTGTGTAGCGTGATGGAGGACAGCTGGGCCTTCCTTTGATTACACTGTAGCCAGTGTTGTGATTAATATAATGTGTTTTATTTCCTTGGAACACTTCCTGTTCTTGCAGTTGAATGAAGAAGATAAGTCCTGGGTCAAGTGTGGAAAAATATATGTTCATTTGGAGGCTAAATTTTAGCAAACCAAGTACTGCAGACAGTAAAAAAAAGAGCATTCTGTACTGTGATTTGGCTGCCCTTGCAGAGTAAGATTACTGGTAGGGTTTGGTGATTTTTTTAATGTAGATGAGTCTTGCTTTAGGCTATAAAATTATTGTGGTGACCATGCTTTGGTCAGTGGAGGCTTCTCAGTAACTCTGGAATTTGATTTTTATCCTCTGTAGAGGAGATGATTCCTATAGCCATCTATTCAGCATGTGCTCATAAGGAATTTTAAATTTATACACCCTTTCTCACACCATTTTCTATTGACAGTACAAGTTTCTGGACTGAAACACACTTTGGTAATAGATCATCACTGAGGATACACTGCCAAAAGCCAGAGGCCTGTAGAAAAAGCAGTTCTTAGTTAACACAGAAAATACACTGAAGGTGCTTTTCATGAGTTACACAGAGATGAGGTCCAACACAAAAAAACCAAACCCAGACTGTTCTTGAAACTCTGACAAATTAAGAAAACCAACTCTGCCCACCTTCCAGCAGTTCCCTTCTGAGCTGCATGCAGCTGCATCCAGTGCTGCCAATGCCCAAGGCAGTTCCACAGATTGTTTCCTGGAACTGTTGAGAATCTCCATCAGTTTTGCTTTCATATCTCTCCAGACAAAATACAGGTTCCTTTGAGCACCAACTGGGTCTTTGGGAAAAGGCAGACAGGTCTGGGGAGTAGCAGGGGTGCTCAAGCACAGCGATGTTATTAGCTAAAAACTGCTTCACAAAGTGTTGGGGGCTGGCACTTTGCCTTATTAACTCACTGTTCAGTCTTGCACACCAACATTTTCTAGCCTAGGGCAAGATAAACATCTCTATTTGAACACACACACACACTCACTTGTTCTCAGTGAAGCGCTGAAGCTGAGCCTTGCCTCCCTGTGCGGGGCTACAACATATTCTATAACCATCTCTGTCTCTCCCCTCCCACTCTTGGTTTCTGAGCTACAGGGTCAGCGTCAAGTTTTTTGGGTTGGACCTCATATATGCTACATTGTTAAAAAGCCTATTATAATCTTAAGTACTTCTGAATAAATGAGGTAGGGGTTTCTAGGGCTCTTCCTGTAAATAAATAAATTTGTATTGGAAAATGTTTAAATACAGTGAGAAATTTAGGCCATGTTCTCATCTTGTATATCTCCTTGTCTCTGCAGCAGCAATTTGTCATCCACCCACGCTGACAGCAGAAGGAACACTCATCCTATTTGGCGTCATAGTTTTAAGATTTTTATTGTCTGGAGTTTAAAGGATACACATTAACATTTTTGCATCCAACAGATTATTTAGAATTGCAATGCCAGACATTTCACTTGTTTTTACAATCACCTGTTTCCCTTTTCCCTTGTCTCTGAACCTTAGCACATGCCTTAAAAAAATTAGGATGCACTGTACAATAATCAGTTATTTTTAAACCACTTTAAATCTTCCATTACTCTAAGATAGAATTTTTGTAACAGTGCCCAACAACTCTTACTTTACGTTTTTCCTTCTCCAAACACAAAAGTCAAATCTAGTCATCTCTGATGCATATCGTAATTTTTTTATTTCATATATACATTCTTAACAAAGCACCAAAGCCAAATGCTTTTGTTTTCCCCACACTGCAGTCAGCTCCAAGTACAAAGTAACTGTTACAAGATCATCATGGAGTTCCAAATCCACCCAAACAGATATGCAGAGGGCTTTACTCTTAGAAGTACAAAATTATTTTAATTACACTACACTCCCTTGCTCTGAAGTATTAATCACACCTATTTACACATCGCCCATTTAACACCTATGCAACAAGATGTAAATTAGACCATTAAAACATTTATATAAGATTCGGTTCCTCCCACTACACTAAACAAGGCTGCAAGACCCTTGTGCTTAGAGTTGTGCTGAGCAGAATAGAACTGGGTAAGGAGAACAGCACCAGTAAACCACGTCAATTATCCAAAGACTAAATATGAAGCATTACTTCCCATGTTACAAAAATACACAACTTCTGATGAAATTTGCTAGTTAATATATTTACTCCAGAATATGAATACAAATAACTTTTATTTTAAAAAAAGAAAAGCTAATAATACAATAGCCGTGTCTGAGAACTAGAGTTGTGTTAAAACCACTAGTGGGGACTGTAAGCATCATTTAGGAACTATACAAATCTGTATTCCTAAAAGGTAATATCACTATTCTCCAGCATAAAAGTTATTATGCGAGTTGTGTTCTATGTTGTGGTTTGTTAGTTCAAGTTGAGCCACTTACACCAAAATTGCCAGAAACATGACCTGATAGCATCAAAAACAAACAGCAGTTTCTTCCAGGTAGTTTGGATGCAAATCAGACCAGCAAGCGTATGCAAATGCACAGTATTTACAGTCAAAATAAAGCATCACTCTACAATTTTCTTATAAAACAGTAGGTAAGGAGTTGATGTAGATGACGATGACGGAGAAAGAGAATTCAGAAAGTCCCTTTCCTCAGTAACCTTCACTTCAGAGTCATCAAAAAGCAACCACTTCCCCTCATATTCTTTCAGGCTCTGCAGTGCATACAGAGCTTTGTTTTCTAGTCCACTGGAAGCAACGCAGGTTTGCTCACTGTGTTCTGTGGTGCACTCTGTGCTTCCATTACTACTGCAAGACTCGGCATTTCTGTTTTCAGTGACTATGTTAAGAAACTTCTCAGGGTTAGCTGGTTTGTTGTACAGGTCACAGTCAGGCTTGCTCTTCTGCCCCCCAAGAAGTCCGACAGCTTCCATGTTCTTTTTGTTCAGAACTTTACCTGGCTGCACATTTCCATTGACTCTAAAAGAGACTTCACCATCATCATAGTCTTCAGAAACAGCTCTTGCCTCCTCCTCATTCAGTGGTTCTGGTTTAATCATTTCATGCATTTGGTCAGTGATGAAGTTTCTTGTATCTAACTCCAGGCTCTGAAGATCTGTAATTTTGACGGAAGCTGTGTAGTGTCCACTGCTAATTGTGATGCCGCTGTGCATCACCACTGCAAATAATCCATACGTGTCGTTGGTCGGCTTTGTGCTCCACTCTTCTAGTGACAGTTTGAGAGGCGTCAGTAAGGGAGTGTTTATCTTGGACAGCCCACCGTAGCAGTCAAACCTTTGGAAGAAAGATAGAAGTTAGGCCTCTTGCCACAACGGCTCACAATAAACCCTGCTTTAGACAGCCCATAGATTGTTTCTATATTCTTTTCCATCTATTAAAAAGACAGGGGTGGTTTGACTGAGAGAAGGCACACACTTTTCAAATTGCTTCTCCTGAGCATCTGTCCCAGGCACCCCTGTTCAACAGACACTTTTACCGGTATGCGTAGCATTAAACTTCACAGCCTAAGAACTATGCATTCCAGCTATTTAAGAAATTCCCTTTTTTCTGAAGTTAAATTTTAACTAGTGATGGCAGGAGTTACCCTGCTTGTGCAGTTACC
Organism: Piaya cayana; assembly: GCA_013389865.1. Classification (NCBI taxonomy): domain Eukaryota; kingdom Metazoa; phylum Chordata; class Aves; order Cuculiformes; family Coccyzidae; genus Piaya; species Piaya cayana. Next base: position 218,731 of record WAAB01019075.1, read on the forward strand.
ACTCATGCTTCTATGCACGAATACTTGCACTTCTTCCCAGACACCATTCCTCTTTCCTGACTGAAAAAAAACCCTGCAACATCCAGGGCTGAAGGAAGCAGAGCCGACTGGGGTTTTTTTCCAAACTTCTGAGTAATTTACTAAATAGAGGAATACAGATTTTTTTTTTTGCCTTTAATTAGTATTAGTGTCACTTAAAAACTGGGGGTTTGTGGCAATGACGTTTCTCAGATCATCTTGGCACAGTGCAGCACGCTGCCAGTGGTACACAATGGATATGCAATAAGTTACTAACAATGCCTTATTACTAGGGATTCTCATTGATTGTCCTACATTACTCAGTTTCTTTAAACAACTATCTAGCTGTTTTACTTTGGAAAATCATCCTAATATTTAGAATTTTGTTCATTGTGCACAAACTTATGACGAGAAACATTTAAGTCCCTTCATTACAATAAGGGTCTTCTAAACAGTCTGAAAAGTAAGTGTTGGGAGTTTATTAGCCCATTTACATTATTGTGCATCAGCCTCCTTGAATAATTCCATTCTTAAATGAGTTGCGTATTGCATCAGCCTAATTTAACCCCTTCAACAATAGGTTATGACATCCCAGTAGATTTCCATGATGATTCAGTGTTGCTTAGCTGTTAGGATGTTGCTGGGAAAGATACAGGGGAGTAAAGACAAACCCTGCAAAACTGAGGTTCTAAAGAGCTGACTACTATTAATCAACTTGCATTTTAGCATAAGACAGAGTAACTGTCTTTAACCCAAGGAAGCTGTAGATGCAGCATACCAATATAAGCGTAACTGCAGTAACTGAATATTTCTTTTACTGGGTTTAAATTCTAATTCTGCTGTACTTCTAAACATTTCACTCATGCTCACAGCCATAAACCCTTATAAACATAAATACATTTACACACACACACACACAGATGTCCTCGGTCACTCAAGTCAAACTGAAATCTCATTTGAGACCTAAGCTGACCATAAATATTTGAATACACCAGAAGAAACACAAAAGAGAATACAATCAGAAATAATATAACTTCAGTCTTCTGAAAATCCCTATTATAAGTAGCCAGAAAGAGATATTCAGAAGAGTCAAGAAACAGGAAACTGCTTGCTGATACTCTAGATCAGAAATCCAGTTCCATTCAAGCACACCATGACAATCATATTAACACGAAACATTAAAAAAAACAGGCTCTACCTTTCTTCTGAACGAGATCCAGCATCAGAAAGAGTTGGAGAGGAGGAAATAAGAGAGGAAATCTTTTCCTATTAGCTTTTTGTTCTTCTTAATGATAAGAATCTGAAGATAGAAAAATTGCATGCCAAGTACTCTGCCTCCCCTGACCGATGCACAGTTCATACACAGCAAACCATTTTTGCAGCTGCATCGTTTGAGGCCATCACTTAGTGGAACTTCACTGTACTGAATCAATATCTCATGTTATTATAGGCTCTTAAAGCCTCAAGCTATTTTTCTGCAATGCCTTTAAGGATGAGAAATAAGGATTTCCAGTAGCATAAGCACTGCTGTCATTAATTAGTAAATGCAACTATGACAAAAGCTGAACTAAGTCTTTAAAAAAAAAAAAACCAAACACAACACAACACAGACCTGCTCTTACCTGATACCATTTCACAGGACAAACCTCATTTCCTCACAAACTGTTAAATTTATACAGTGGAAATGCTTAGTTCAACGTTACCATTTCTTAGTAGCTTCCTGCTCTGAGCATACATAGCCTGGCATTTTCTCCCTCACACACACTTGCCAAAGAGAATTACTCAGCCCTGGGCAAAGAGATTTTCACACTGGCCAATTTGAAAAACAAATCACAAACCCAAAATTGCTTTGCAAGCCAGCATTGAGAAAAGATACAGCAAATCCCCACTACCTGTAAACATTTAAATATTTACACTACAGTTCCTTTCTGCTTCATTTCTCTTCATTTATTTAACACTCAGTCGTCAGAAAACTCTGTAGAGCACAACTGAGAAGCAGACAAGATTTCAATATTTTTATTTGAGCTACACAAGTTATATTAAGCTTCTTAATTAAAAAATCATAAGTTCAAGGCCAGCAAAATAGTGTTATTACTTCTAGTGCAAACCACTGCACTCTCAGATTAGAGTTTACATAAGTCAATTGGGGGGAAGTTCCATCAAAGCCCATTATTCATAAATACACAATAAATATTCAATTAAATAAAATAATTTAAACACAATTATTCAAGAGTTGGACTTGATGATCTTTGTGGGTTCCTTCCAACACAGGACATTCTGTGTTTCTATAAAAATCACTGCAAGAGTGACTCTGGATAGTATCACTACCAAAGTAGTGCTTTGCTTTATGAGCCTCAGCTCTTCCCCATTTGATTTGCAGCTGTGCTTTATTACACCAGATCCAGATGTTTAGAAATTACATGGTTTTGTACAAATTAAAACACTCATGCCAAAACTGACTCCTGTTCTGCATCCGATTCTTCCACTCTTAATTCCATAATCTCTGGCTGCTAGCACTTGGCAGAAAACATATGACAAGATGCAGAGGATACATGAGGAACATCACAAGAGACTGGACTCAGTCTGACCCAGATACAGGTCCAAGTATTTTGGAGCGAGAAGTTGAAGATTTCCAGGACAGAAGAAGAGGTAGGTGATTCAGGACACGGCTGGTTAACCTGCAAGTGCTTCCTCATAGAAACAGAAAAGTAGCAAATGTAGGAGCAAACTGAAGGTCATATTTAGGTTTCCTTTCAGGTGGATATCTTGGGTTGTGTTTTTTTTAATAGTCTATAATCATACCACGAAGCATCAAGGGCTACTCAGCAACAGCATCATGACTTTTAAAAAGTGCATCTTTTTCCCTGCTGTGTTGTGACAGTCACATAGCGCGTAGAACAATTAAAAGACCATTTGTGTGTTATGATCCCAGACTCATTTGAAGATAAGTTAGCAGACGCTACAGAGACAGGAAGTTTCCTTTCTACTTTGTCAAAAACCTAGTTGCTCCCAAAAACAAATGCTAAATCCAGGCAGAGTGGAAATTATAGTTTTCTCAATCTTGGCAAAATACCTATAAAAGTATCTTGATATAGTTCTTGACATTGGTTACTTTACAAATCTTACTTCTACTGACCAATTATCAGCACAGATGCTTACAGAGCATCCTCTGACAAGCCACTTATCAGTTGATACTTGGCACCGGTAAACTGCCAAAGGTCCTACATGCACCAAGTTCTAAATACTGGTGACACAAATATTATAAACTAAATTCCACAGAAGACTTCATGCTTCCAGCTGCCAAGCTGGCTCTGAAGATCTAAGGCCACCCAACAGGGAAACACAAAGCACAGGTTGCTTGGGTGGATAAAAGGCCGGACTAGTTTGTGCCTAAATAACTTACTGCACATCACAAAGCGGCTCAGTGCTACCTCTGGAAGCTACGCCCAGCTGTCAGCTTATAGCACACAGGCTGGAGCAGAGCAGCTCTCTAGAACTGACACCAGCTTGGGGATGTTGAAACCAACACAAGTCCATGTACTTTTGCTGCATCCAGCCCAGTTAATGCAGATGGCAAAAGTTACATTGTTGTGAGTACTACAAGCTGAAAATACAGGCCAAGTCTGCAATTGTTCCTAAACTTGTACACTGAATCTCAAAACCATAATGGTCTAACAACTTCCTGAAAGATCTGGGGGAATATTTTGTAGTTTCTTAAGAGTTTTTCCCTGATGAAGCTTTCTGTCTTTTTTCATTATTTGAATCTCAGTGGAAAAAGTTTACTGCAAAACACTGCACAAACTGTCACAGCACAGTTTCATGTCTCTGCTGTAGGGATAAGGTTTCCTTTTGGTTTTTTCTCCCAAAGAAAATCCCTGAATTCATAAATATGGAGAAAAAAAGGTAAAAGACACTCTCCTGAGAATCTCTTTCAAAAAATGAGGATTTCTACAGTATATAACAGACTGCTCAGCAGCTGAATGTCAATGACATTGATATTACCGTATTTATAAAGAACCTGCAATTTTCTGTAATGTGTGTTAGTTCTTTAAAATGTTTATCTCCTGGGGGATTTTTTCTGAATTTTAGAACTCCCATTCATATGGGGACCAAAGAACTACTATGACCATAAAATTCAGATTTGTCTTCATTACTTGTTCTGCTAACACACTTAAACCTGCCTCTAAACTCAGGCAAATAGGTGATATAAAGCTTTAAGAAACATAAGGATATCAGGCTGTTGTAAGAAACAGATACAACAGTTCTTGTTCAGAAGTCTCCTGAAAGTGTGTTTTCCTGGACACAATTTCTGCCACTAATTCTAACAGTAGAAAGCCTTTATGAAATTAGGGGCTGCATCCCACTGGTTAAATTAATTTCAAATCTAGAAATCTGCTTTTGCTTTTGGAAAAGCTACAAAACATTTTAATCTTTTCCAAGATTTTCCTTCCAAGAGCACACTGTTTTGCAATAGAGTCAATCTGCATACTCACTCTAGGCCACTAGCAGCAAAGCACTTCAAATGAATTGTTATAACTTCAGGCATTTTATCGAATAAAAGGCTGCGTTCTGCTTCTGTGTAATGATGGCAGTTTTCACAGAAATATTTATCCTCTCCCACAATCCTTTCCACAGACGCAAACTGTGAAATTGCCCATTTCAGAGTCTTCATTTCTGTTTTTGGCTCTGGAGAAACTGTAAGAGAGAAGCATCACATTCACAGAGATGCCATTATTTACATTTCCAATGCATCCCACCAGAATAACAACAAAATACATCACTTTAAGACAAATTAAAAAACTACAATTGACACAGTGAAGAACACTCAATATGTATGAAGCAGAAAACACATCCAGAACTTTGAATCATTTCAGGAAGTGATGAAAATATAACTTGATAGATATTACTTAAAAATCTATGTTTTTCCCAGAGCTTGTCTTCAGATCACACATAGTAATTCTGTTGCCATGTCTGGGCACTGGGTGCCAGTATGTGAGACCAGACTTTCAGTCATTAATGCAAATCTCAAAAATAACCAGAATATTCCCATTCCCTTTTTTGATTTTTCCTCTCAGGACAGCTTCATTTTGCTGCTGACAAGCTCACCCAGTAGCATTTCACACAGGAACACCACAACATGCACTTTACTCTGAAGTCCTTCAGCAAAATGGAGAGGGCAAACATAGTTAAAAGCAGTTAAAAGTCTGGATTAAGTCCATGGGAACCAAAATTAATTTCTTTAAAATTCTGAATTTTGAAATGTAGTGTTGCCATGATTACTTTTGAAAACAGCTAAAAAGTAAGTATAGGTCAGTAAAATTTGTGAGATACCAGAGGAATAACATATACAAATATAAATCAAACTATTAAAGCAATCACAGTGTAAAACAACCAAAAAAAAAAAAAATCAGTCTTTTACAGTAAATTAACAAAGATATGGTTTCTCATTTATTTTATTTTTGAGAATAAATGCACATATTTCTTCTAAAATAAAGAAAAGGCAGAAGAATTTCTTATCCAGGAAGAAAGGGAAGACCCATATCAAAGAAAATACCTATTTATAAACTGGAAAACATGTACATAACTGAAGGATTGTAGGCAGATCATGCTGCATGTTAAGATCTGAAACAATTTGAATACTGCCTACAGTATCACCACTGTGTTTCCAAAGTCTAAATTCAATCAGAAGAGATAACAGAAGAGCCTCTAATTGTAACTAGCATGAACAGGAGCAGCATTCCTCATCAGCCATGTCTCATCCTCCATGGCTGGCTGAAGCAGAAACATCACAACCCTTGCCAACAATTACTTACTTTCAGAACTCTCTTCAGTTTTAGAAAGCTCATCTTCTTGCACTGGAACACTGATGTCCTGAAAGTCTTCTCTTCTTTCTGTGAAGCACTCACACTCTAAGCACCTTGTTCTCAGTACCAACTGGCCCTGGAAGAGCTTCTCCACTAGTTCAAAAACAGCCAGCTCTGCACCTAGAAATGGTATATGCCAGATCACTTATTGAGATGCATTTTACTCAAAAGACTACAAAGCTTGGCTATCCCTCACAGAAAATTGATGTGTAACAAACATGGCCTTTTAGAGATTCCAGATAGGAATAATAATACTATACCAAAGACAAAACAAAAACAACACCCCAAAAGAAACTGCTGCTTGATCACAATTTTCACAATATCTGCTTGTAACTAAACAGGGAGCCTCCTTCTCTTGGCCCTCAAAATCTAAGCTCTGTTTCAGACATAGGTTCTTGTTATATATGTGAAGTGTGACATTCCCGAAAATGTATGTTTTTCATCAACACGCTGCTTTCTCAGTATGGCCTGTCAGCCATCAGGAGCACCACTCATATTTTGTCCTGGTCTCTATTCCCAGTCCTCTCCTCCAATACTTCCTGAACTTGTTGGCCAATTTTGCTCCAATCTGCTGAAGAAACGGAGTCCTCAAAAGATTCTGCATTCCTTCAGATCTTTATAAAAAAAATTGTGGTAGGATCAGAAAGAAAGTTCCAAATTAGTAATCACCAAATTCATGCCTGGGCCCTTCCCTCAGCAGTTATCTTGTTTCCTTGACACCAACAAATCCATACCTGCCAGCCAATTAGCATATGTAATACATCCAGTGTTTTTCCTAGTTCTTGGGAAGGCTGGAAATATGGAAGGACTAAAGAACAGGGAGGGAGGGAAGGAGAGGATATTGTTTGTAAAGCCTGAAGACACAAAGCCACAGACAATAGGGTCTGATTCAGTTTACTCCTTACAGCAATCTCCCTTTACATCTTGAATCCTCTGCTATTTCTATGGATGACAAAAATGAGTGATAATACAAACCTGGTAAAAGTCTGGGGTTTTGTTTTTTGGGTTTTTTTTATGTTGCACAACTACTACATTATGTTAGACAAATACCTCTTAAGACCTAACTTAAACAAGTTGAGTTATAAAAGCATTACAAACATGTATAAATTCTCTTTCAGAAAAAATCTCAATTCCTGGCAATGTGATGTTGTATTCACAGAGCTCTGCTGGCTACACAGTCCAAAGGCTTACCTCTCAGGCACAGTAATTTCCTAATCATACTAATTTTAAGCCCATACACTGGTTTACCAACCTTCCTTTTTTGTTTCTTTTTCAGTTCCTTTTCTGCTATGGCTTTCCACAGGAGACGCTGGCTCACGATATTCTTCTTTAATACTGGTACCATTTTCATACTTTACAGATGACTCTTCAAGCTCACAGTCGTCGTATTCTTTCCCTGGGTCTTTGGATCCCAAGTTTGTAGTTAACTTTCCTAGACTATAAAATTTAGACAGAATACTAGGCTGTTTGCATGAAGATTTTAACCAGTTTAATTTAAGCCGTGACTTCTTCTGTGTTGGCTTTGCACTCTCGTTTTCACTGGAACACTTGGCGATGGAATCAGTTTGATTTTCTAGCTTTTCTCCTGTTGCTTTCCTCTTTGACCTAGTTTGTCTTTGATTTTCTTCTGCAATTTGCTCTTTTGATACTTTGGATTTTTTCTTCGCATTGCCACCCTCAGCATCACTTTTTCTTTTCCCATTTCCTTTAGGTAGCTTGTCTTCTGTGCTCTCTCCAACATGGCTACTTGGCACGTTCTCCTCCTCCTCAGCAGGACTGCCAATTCCATTGCTCTCCGTATTTTGATTAAGTTTTTCCTCTAGTTTAGCTGTAGGCTCTTCCATGGGCAGTTTGTTCAACTCTTCCTTCTTCAGCAGCTGACAGGTTTCTTGGATGTTACCCAGGATACACTGCAGAACTTCCTGGGCATCGTGCTGCAAGTAGCCTTCATACATAGGGTTCAGCTCTCTATTAAAAAGTAAATGAGCAAGGCAATGAAGATTAGTTGTGCTTTACTGTCTGGCTAACATGATTTGAGATTTCAGCTGAGGAGTTTGGATGTAAAATCAGGGGAGGATCCTCCCCAGGCCGAGAGAAGTCCCCTCTGCCATGAACAGCTGTGAGAAGGTAGCTACAGCCTTGTGTATTTAAACACACATTCAGCTGCACCCCAGCAGCAATCCTTCTCAGCTCAACAAGAATCCTTACGCACTGCTATATTCTAAGTTCACAGCTTGAATTAAATTATATTAGTACAAAATGAAAATTTACTTTCAAATTATGACATAACAGGGCCAACAATAAACACTAAAACTTCACTCCCCATGACAACATCCCAAATTTCGGACCATCTATCTCCCATAAGTTTCTAAAGGTGCACTGCACTGTACAACAACCTCAAAACTCTGAGTGAAAACTCTAACAATGTGTTAAAGACAATCTGTACCTAAGTGTATTGAGTAGCCTTCGTGGCTGAGTAGCAAGTTCATCTGTATATTTTTCTGGATTTAAGAGAAAGCTGGCTTGAAGCTGCTCAACTGAAAGAATCAATGAGTGCAAACTGCAGATGAGTTCGTAACTTGCCAGTGGGTCTTCTTTACAATTTCCCTGCAATAACAGTATAAAAAGAATAAAAATACTTGCAGTTTTGTCTGTAACAAGTGAAAACTTTTTCTCTCCTGTCTCACTTAGTTTTCTAACAGACATTTCACAGATTCATTTTGTCTACTATGGGAAGCAGGTGCTCTTTTGACACTGGAAAACAATTATCAAAGCCAGACCATTTTAAAACTCCAAACCACCTTTGCCCAAACTCCAATTACTATCAGCTGAAAGTACTGTATCCTAATGTCAGAAAGACAGCAAGATACCTTCTCGAATTTCTTCTTTTAAGCTTCAGACTTGTGCTGACAAGTCTGCAGACATACTGAACGCTCAAGTTTGAACACAAGTTCAAAACAACTCAAATACATCTTTCCTTGAAAGAACTGTGGAAAAGAGGAACACTGCAGAACTTGTTACAAACAGAAGAAATCAGAGTTAAATTTTCATCATGCTGCTGGCACGCAGCCTCACTCACACAACTACAAACAAAGGAACACACAGTGAGATGCATTACCTTTTCTGCTTTTTGCTCTCCTTCATCCTTCAAAGATTCTTTCTTCTTTGAAATGATATTATACAAATGTTTGACTCCAGTTTTAAAACCAGGGCAAAAATATAACACCTGAAAGCAACAGTTTAAAAAAGAGTGGAACTGGTGAAGCAAAAAGTTACTCAGCATACACATCCACATCTATGACAAAGCTAGCTCTGCATCTCATAAGGCTGCTGCCCAGCACACAAAGGTGCAAGATTATGCATAGCCCAGAGCATTGGAAGTGAAACATTAACCCAGTCAAAGCAACCTATGGCACACGCTTTCTGCAGCATCATCCTCTTTTCCCCGCTGTCACTGGACTCCCTTTGCACTACACCCACACACCTATGCAATATCAAACTACAAATCCCATCCACTTGTGGCCCAGGCATGACCTTACCTGCAGTATGCTGTTGAGGTAACAGGTGTTACCCAGGTTGTTCAAGCCTACAAAAGGCAACATGTTGTCTTTTTTCTCACAGCTAACAAGCGAGGGAGGCTGTGCCGCAGGAACAACCTGATCACTATTAAACAGAGAAAATAGTGTGTAAGAGAGGCTTTTTGAAAGCGACTCCTCCTGGTATACAGGCACATCTTCCTCCTGGCCACCCACCATCTCAGAGTTGGCTGATGGACTTAAGGACTAACATATGGAGACCAACATCACATTAAAGTGTTTCTAAGAGCATCTGCACGGCTGCCCTGGGCACTCACAGACTGCTCAGCGCAGCCTACACAGGAACAGACAACTTGACCAAAACAGGCAAATCTGTTGTTTGTTCCCATACATATCTCTCAAAAAATATCAGGAGAGCAATTCAAGGAACCAAAAAAGATCTCTATAAAATACTTGTATGTTCTTTGCCCATTCCTAAGGTAGCTCTAAGAAAAACATAATCAAGAGATATTTTCTATTCCTGTACCCTAAGCTAGAGTCACATCATTTCATTTCTGGATGCAAGCCAACAAAAGAAAAACGGGGAAAAAAAGAAAGTATCAATGACCTGGCACACTACATGCTGTGTAAATTCATGGGACCAAACTGTAAAGTCTCCCACAGATGTGAAACTGACCATGATTAAGCTATTTTTCCTGTTTCAATTTCCTCACCAGCTGCAAAGGAATGAGATGATGCATTTGCTCAAGGCCTGAAATATCCTGACAGCGAGCAGCATGATCCATTCTTTTACTTGCAGCCGAAATAAAATTTTAAAACCAGACCTTTTTATTGAAGCTCACTCTGCAAAATCCTACTTTTAAACACGTAACTCCGCATGAGAGCAACCACCTCAAATTAACTTCCAGCGAGCCAACTTCTTCAAGTTACTCAGAAGTTCACACCCGCTAGGGGTGTGTCCGGCCGTGGGGCGGCAAAAGCCACGCGGACGCGGTGCTCGGGGACGCGGGCTCGATGGCATTAAAGGTCTTTGCCAACCGGAACGGCTCCGCGCGGGACAATTACGTACATCTCCGCACCGCCGGGCTCCGCGCTCCCGGGCTCATTTTCCTGGGATTCCGTGAAATCCAGGGCTCTTTTCGCTTCCTTCTTCTGGAAGAGCTTCAGCGAGAGCCGGTTCTTTTTGGCGGGGCTGCCCCTGACGCCGTCGCTCGGCAGGACGCCGGGCATCCTCGCTGGCCGCCGGCGGGGCCGCTCACCCTGCTCACACCTGCCGCACGGACACAAACGGGCGCCGTTCGCTCGCCGTGCGGGCAGCGCGCACCCGCTGCCCCTCCCGCCCCCGCCGACCCCGACCNTTCCCGCCCGCCGGGAGCGCGGCTGCCCCTCCTCACCACCGCCGCGGGGCCCGCTGCGCGCTGCCGCCCGCTCGTCGCCATGGAGACCGCGGGGCGCCCCGGCGCCGCTCTCCCCGCCACGGGAAACTTGGCGCGTTTTCCGCGCCGCCAGGACCCGCGCCCTCACCCCTCCTCGCGCCCGGGCGCTCGTGGTCGTCCCGCTCAAACGCCGGAGCAGAAGAAGAGGCCACCGCTGCCGTCCGGACAGAAAAGCCATAGAGGCCGCCGCCGGACCGCCTCCTGGTGCCTCGCGGCCGCGGAGCAAAACCTTCGAGCGGGCTCACGGCCGCGCTGGCCCCGCGCCTCCTCCGTCGCCGCCGTCAGGCAGCACAGCAGACAGCCCGAGGGGTCCTTCCTAGGCGAGCGCGGGCGCTGTTAACGGCCCGGCCGAAGGGCTCGAGCGCGCGCGGGGGAGGGGAGGCGGCTGGGCTGAACCACGCCGCAGAGACACCCCCCCGCCACCCCCCCAACACCCGGCGGATTGGTCCCGCCCTAGCCGCGCCCCCTCCGCGCCTCCGCCAGTCACAGCGAGAGGGCGCGGCTGAGGGGCGGGCACAGCCAGCCGGGGCCGCGCGGGAAACGGCTGCGCGGGAGGCGGCCTGCAGCCCTACACGGGCCCCTCCTTGCCCCAGGTCTCGGCCCCCTCCTCCAGGCCTCAGCCCCACTCCTCAGCCCTCAGCTGCCCTCCTAGCTTCCCCCTCCAGGCCTCAGTTTCCCCCTCCCAAGCCTCAGCCTGCCCCCCAGGCCTCAGTTCCTCCCCTCAGCCCACTCCAGGCCCCTACCCCGACCCTTCCCCGAAGTACCCCCAAGCCTCTAAACACATGACGGGGCTGTATTACACGCTGTCAGGTTTTGTTTGCACTCGTAAACGGATCGCTGTTGTACTCCTGTGCTACAAAGCTTTACTGGCGCAGCTACGATGGGCGCAGTAAATCACAGTTTTCATTCAGGCAGTCGCACTGCAGAAAACCCCAGTACAGTGATGGGTGTGCTCGCATCAATGGTGTTTGGGAAAGTACTGTGGTTATGCCACCCTGCTGTTTAAACTGGCCCCTAAGAGAAGGCTTGCTGACAGGGCTGTACCAGGAGAAACCTTTGTATGTAAACAATGTCAGAGTGACTCAGTTTGACCAGGGCTGGAAGTAAATGTTTTATGTCGTGTGTGTGCAGTATTTACAGATTGGTTGCACAAGAGGCCCATTTTGCAGAAAAATTAAGATTGTGCCCCCTACCCCCAGGCTGACAATGTTTTAAAGAAAAATCTTTGTAAATTGAAGTACAGAAAGATGGTGAAATACATTTCATTACACCTGGAAATGTAGCAAAGTAGTTTTAGGCCCCTCTGTCCCACTGGTCAATGCTGTCTGTGAACACAAACAGTTCTACTTGACCTAAAGATTAGTTCACTTTTATAAAAATAAAAAGAATGATTTTTTTACATCTAATGCCAGTCTTAAAACAAAGTGAACATCTGCAGAACACAGAATTGTTCTGTTTATGACAAAGACCCCAACAATTTGTGGCTTCACCCACTGTGAATGTCAAGGTCTTGTCTTTACATGTATGATGGCTTCCATATTTCATGAATTCATCTGGCTCTGAGCATTGCTCTTTGTTTGCGCCATATGCAGACTTACACCTCTCACAGCTCTCCTCTGGCAGGACTTGGACTGTGTGAGACAGGTAAAACTTGATGGAGGCACTGCTGTAGTAAATACTTCTCATAAAAGATGGATCAGTAAGTCTATGTACTATGATGTTCTGTAGTTTAATATTGCCCCAAGGTGTCAGAAATCTTTTCAAGAATTGTCTGTTATATTGAGAACTAAGGAACTCCATCTGGCAGACGCAGTGTTTAGGCACTGATCTTAACAGTTAAAGAAAAAACTGTTAAGCTAAAGCACAGCAGTTTATTGCAATTACATCCATGGCTCCACAGAAAAATAAGATATTTTATAGGATTATTCTCCTAACTGACTGTGCATTATACCCAGAGCTAGGCCTTACCATCCCTTTAGTGTGGCTAGTATTACCCTGAAATCGGAGCACTCCTAGTACAGAGCTGAATTACCCCAGAACAAACTCCTGCTGCCTTCCCTGCAAAGTAGGCAGCCACCGCATCACACACGGTTGCCACAGGCCCCACACTGTTTTCAGAAGGCCTAATACTGATCATGTCCTATGAACATCTGTGGGTATTTTACTCCCAGCCTTCTAGGCAGTTCCCTTGTGACTCATGTACTTTTTTTTTCCTTATTTCCTGTACAGCTATGTATAACTTTGCAATTTGCTGAGTAAAATATGTCAGTGCTAGAACAAAATCAGAAACCTAGCACTTAGTCTAAATAGGGTTTTTAAAGCAATTTTTGGTTTGAAAAGTTCTTTGCAATATTTTTGAATTTTTTTTTTACAATACTACATGACTTAATTATTACTGCAGATCAATATCCTTAAGTATACATTTGAATTATGGCAAAAATTATATATAGTCTGGTAGTCATATACATGCTTACTACATCTATTTTGCTCTCTTGCTATCCTTGCATGCCTGCACACAGACAGACCCATCACCTAGGGAGCTAAGTTTCAACTTCTCAAAGTTTATATTGACCGAAAGATTTATTTACTCTAGTAGTGGGATTTACAGAGCTCCAAAATTGGCTAGATACTAAGCTCCCCATGAAAGTCACTGGATTTCCTGACTGGAGTGCTGCAGTGTAAAATTTAACTCTACTTAGAAAGGTTGCCTGGAGTGCACTGCAGTTAATGGACACTCAGGACTACAGAGGTTCTTTTGTATGAGACAACAGGAGTGTGTAAGGAAGTCTCGCCCAGGTGGGTGGTGCTCAGAAATCATGTAACTGCTTGATTGCTTAATAATGTGTTTCATTAAATCTGCTTTACGTTGCCAGCTTGATGGCCAGCTGAGGAGTCTCTTCACCAAGAGCTGGAAGGTGTCTGGTAGCAACAGGGTGGTGTAGTGAGAAGGACAAAATCTCGTGTTTGCACCTTGAATCAATAACAGACTGGAATAAACTCCAAGGGCAAGGAGTCCAGTTACTCCAGGTAGGCTTGTGTTTGATATGGCAGTACGTCCTGACAGATCTGAAGACAAATTGTGTGACTAAAGCCATTTATTACTTACTTGTATTGCATTTCAATAAAATTCTATCCTGACCTGTGTGTGGTTTGCAATCTGCTTTAACAAACATGATAAAAGACTGTTTATGTCCAAGGATTTTGCAATTGAGAAGCTAATTCCACAAGTAGAAGTGTTAAGCTTCAGATGTACTTGTGCCTAGGAGTAACATCAGTGACTTCAGAAGGCCTCTGAACATTATGGGCTCTTGGTTAAATTTTGAAGGTGCAGAAGCAGAGTGAAAGAAGGTAGGGTCACATTAGCAGAGGCTATTTTTGCAGAGACCAGACATGTACACAGCATTTCACAGGGTGGTTATGGGACTTTGTGCTGCGTATTACATCTTCTTTGGCTCATGAAGTCAATTCAGTTTTAATAGATATAGTAATGATTTTAATCAACAAATGCATCTTTCATACAACCAATACACCCAGTAAGTATAAGACAGTAAAGTACCTCTTGGAATAACTAGTTAGAATGTTTGGAACAAATTTAACCCATCCTTTTTCTACAGTGTAGAGTCTGTTTCAAAATGCTCACCTTCAGAAAAGCTCCTGTGTGATCCTGTGATGAGTTTGTTGTGCAGCCTAGTGGATCTTTGTGTCAGTAACATCTTGGATGTGTTTTACTTTTTCTACTGGTAAATTCATCTGATTACGTATAACCTCTATCCCACCCTCAATAACTGTTCTCCCTTAACATACTCACAAATTGCTTTCCAATTTCCCACCATCATTGTTTTGGCCAAATCATACATAATTCATTTTTTATCTTCACCTGTAAATTAGTTCTCTCTGTCTTCTAAAGACAAAGTCAATAAAATTATGAGACATTCTGGTTGAGTGATCTTTATGTTTGCCCTCTGTTATCTGTTTGGAAAACCGTTCACAATATACAGAACATGACAATTTTTAAACTAAATTTTATATTCATTGAAGCTTTAGTTGCTGTTGATTTTAGTGTACTTGATTTTAGGGTTTTTTTAACCATTAAAAAGGACAGGAGAATTTTCAGGTGGTTCTTAAGTAGAGATCACTAAGATGAAGAGAGGTGAGGTCAAGGAGATGAAGCTGTCTGAGTGGGAGGCCACGGCATGAGAAATAGGGATGGCAGAAATGGGCAGCCCACGCCAAGTTATCAGAGTGATGTTCTAATATAGGTGGCAGGGAGACTCCCACTGATTTTGATGCATAAGAACTACGGTCAGGATTCAGTCTTGGTATTTACTGTGTGTTCCTGGAGCTGATTTGAAGTCAAATTACAGGAGGGAAATGTTAAGAGCATGGAATGAGGCCTTACAATTAGGTATTTTTAACAAACCTTCCTAGGAGACCTGTTCTGTGAATGGGTGGGGTGAAATCATAGCTGTAGTTCCATCAGCTGCTTGGTTTCTAAGTCTGGCAGTACAATTGCAACCCTAGTTTTCTTTCTTACACAGACAGACATGCGTAGACCAGCTTTAATTCAAGTCCAGGTGATAATTGCATCTGCAGGTCTGCAGCACCTGAAACTGTCCAGACAGTGACACTATTTGGCATGCGCAGGTCAGCTGGGTTGGCCAATTCATGACTCACATTAAAACATAACAATGAAACTATGATTCATTTTTAGATAGCAAATAGCAGAGAAGCAGAAGCTCCCCTCATTGGGAAGTGGCTACATCCACCAGCCCAGCAGGGTGCCATGCTGCCTGAATAGCAGCCACACAGCTCCATCTTAAACCCAGCCATCGAACAGCCTCCTTTCCCACTTGGAGAACTACTGGAGAGAACTCTCAGCTTAGAGAGATCTCCTGTTTACCAGCCTTTCACCCTTTAAAATTTTTGTGCACCATCTTAAAATACAGCTCCCTGTTACGGTGGAATTTTTCCAGCAGGGAAGTGTTCTGTTTAAATGTAAGGAAATGGAGATTTTTTTTTTCCGTATCTCTCAAAAAATAAGGCATCATCTAATTATTTATGATGGCTTAGCATGCTCAATAAAGGAACTATTGTCTAGAAGCCTCCAAAGCTTTGGTTTCTTACAGTAAAGGAGTGTTTCAAATACAGGCCAAAGAGGTAGCAGGTGCAAGAGGCAGTAATTGCATACATATAGTCCTGTGACACCCAAACACACAAGATTAAATTATGTCTAATACTATAGACTTCACAGCCATATGTTATAAAAATAGCTGCACTGGGAAACTAGAAATCTCCACAGACATGGCCAAAAATAACGATGTGAAATTCCTGGAAAGAGCAGATCTCCTAGAGGTGAGATTTCTGGACTCTTGGAGGAAGTCTCCAGCACAAAGCACTATCCCCTGTGGGAAAAAAAAAAAAAACAAACCAACTCTACAACCTCTAACTGTTGGAGAATTACATAAATTATAGCAACTTCCAAACCCTGCAGCCATATCAGTGATAGGCCTATAAATCTTCCAGGGTTCCATATTGTCAGAATTATTCCATGAATTTTATGGATATTGTGCAAATGGCATGCAGACAATGTGCTCTTTCAGCAGCCTTCCCACCCAGAGAAGGTCTGTACCCTACACTGGGCTCTCTGTGGTTCACAGAAGCGAAACCTATTTAATTCTTGAGGAATATGATTCTCGGTCAAATGATCTACAGCAGGAAAGTTAAGAAACTGTTCACAAAAATGAGAATATTGACTGTAAAATGTCAAGACAGGTCTGGCTTCAGGAAGAAAGAATGGAAATGAATATTTAGGGCTGTTACATGTTTGGTGATCCACAGTCTGTGCAAGCTGTCCCCCTTCACAACCAGAAATGCAGGAACATATTGCCTGCCTCACTTTACTGGAGGGGGAATCTGACTGTTCCCATAGCAAACAGCCTGGGACCTTCACAAACCCTAAGCAATTCCTACTTGACAAGCTACATCTCCTTTCAGAGGATGTCAAATAATTTTGTAACCCATTATTCACCTTTGATGCTGTTATATTGGTGCATGTGTGAACAGTTTGCTGTAAACACAGTTCCTTTCAGAGGTACTTCACCAGGGCTTTGCCTGATTTCTGGCAACTCAAGAGTTTGTGTGATTTGACATGAGACCAAGGGGGTGAAGCAGGAGACTAGCTACTGTCTCCTATTAGGCATGAGATCTCCTTCACCAGATCACATGAACAGGGATCACAGAGCAACTTCATGGAAAAACCCAGAGAAGGGCAGCCAGGAGGGAGTCAGGAAGTTACTCCAACTCCAGTCCCTCCCATGTAAAATGTAGCCCAAAAGCTTGACCTGCATGGTCAGTTTCTGTCTAAAAACCTTTAGGTTAGGCATTGTTAAAGATGTAGACTTCAGAAAAAACAGGGAATAATAAATCAGAAATCGCTATGGTTCTGTAAACTCCATGGTAAAGCCTGCAATGTGCTCCTTTTTGTTTCAGTTTCCAAAAGGCAAACTTTAGCTTGGAGGTCTGAGCCACAAACCATGAGCTTCTCAAAGCACAATGATGTGCTTCACCATGCTGGAGAGTTTATCACTTTTGAGATCAAGATGTATAGCCCCTGATACTGCAGGGAGTATGCAGCCTTAACTTTCATTTATCTCTCTGTTTACTTAGGAGAAAACACAGTTGGTTGTGGTCTATGAACTTCTAAAGATACACATGCATCTGTTATAGCTGAGAAAAATAATAATTACACCTGCAATGTAGAGATAAATCAGATTCATAACAACATAAATGTGTGGTTCTGTACACTGAAATTCTGCTAAAGGCAAGATGGTTCTGTGACTGGGTTGGATGGGTTGGAAACTGACCATTTCTCCTCAGGCCTCTTTGAAAGCTGAATTCTGTATCACAGAAAGAAGTGATGTTGTGTCAGTGATCTCATTGCATCTTTATAGCTGTTTTCCCTATATTTTGTCTGTGCATATTTTCCTTCACAACTCACAGCCTGCTGCTTAGTTTAATATAACATATGGATCCACAGCTTCACCAGTAACAGAGGCAGTATAGTTTTGCATTATGGGCTGGAATTCAAATGAGAAGCCAGGTGCTACATTGCAAGCCATAATTAAAATAAAATAAAGATAAAATCTTTCCCCGTCTCTGTTCTTAGTTTGGAATAACATCTCACAGAGCTGTAACTCACTTCTGGAAGCAGAGACAGGAGGAAACACAACCTGCACATTCTTGCACCATCTGCTGGTAGCATCTCCACCTACAGATACACCTAGAACAGATTTTATGATTCTTCTGAAACTTGGATTGCCTCATCTGCACTTAGAGACATGAGACCAGAGTCATAAAGACACAAGATTAAGTTGAAGATTTGCTTTTTATAAAAATCAAACCACATTCAATTCTCCATAGCAGAGCTGTTTCTGCAGGATTTTTAGGGAATTACATAGCAAGGCCTCTGTGACCCCTAGAGTAGCCACATCAGGAACAGAATGCCCTGCAAGGCAAGACAGACCAGCTTCCACCAGCTGCTTTTGCAGTCAGCAGGAGCCAGAATACCCAAAGAAGAGGTCTAGTCTCTCTGGCCCTGTAGCCTGCTGCCTGCAAATGGTTGTGGTCAAGTGTCTCATCACCCTCTGGGCAAAGCCTTTGGTGCAGGCAGGTCTGTGCCAGCTCCATAGCAGTACTGTGCCAGGTCTCATCCCCCATCACACAGCCATTCCCTTCAAAAATGCTGGAAACTCTCAGCTGAAAAATGGGATCCAATGATGCCTGTCAGGTTCCTTGCCCATCCCAGAGACTCAACATATATTAAAATTATACACGGTTCTTTGTTACTGTCAATGATATTTTAATGTGAATGAAGTTCCTCCTTTCTGCCCCAACTCTTAGTACAAGGGGCTGTAAGTGCCTCACAGGAGAGTGATGTCAAAGAAAATGAATGCCTCCCCATGCAGACGGTAATCAGTCCTCTAAGTTCACAGCTCCAAGAAGACACAACATTAAATGACTTTGCTTGGCTTTTAAAGAGGGTTGGCAGTTTTATAACAACTAACATCTTTGTCAATGGGAGCCCTGCAAAGTTGAGGGGTCACATTTCACCCTTCAGCCTGGAGGACAGGCTCACAGGAGTCTCAGGAAATTACCTTCTCTAGGAGTAGTACAGATAAATTGTCCCCCGAGCCTTTCGGCACTAAACCAGTATTACTGCACAGGAACTCCCAGCATGGTGTGAATTATTCAGACCATGACTTGGACCAGAGTGACAAATCTAATGTGACTAAAAATCCAGAAGATCAAAACTAAGGCAGAGAACCACTGGATATCTCTCTGTTAAGTGTGCGTGTTCTCTCTCTCTCCTGTGAAGAGCTTCATCACACTAAGCCCAGAGTCATGAACACTCCCTGTCTAGCTGTCACACTCAGCTGCCATCACTGACATGGGCACAGCAGCCTGTGCTGCCACCCGGCTGGGTGAAGACGTGCAGGCAGAATGAGTCTGCCCTGCACCATGGTGCCAAATCCCACCAAAGCACCTGCCGTCTCCTGTGCCCAGAAATCAGAGCTGCTGCTCATCACCCTTCAGTCCTCTATTGCTTTCCTCTAAAATTGAAATAGTCCATGTTTCTGGAACATGGTAAAACCCAGACACAAGGTCCTGAACTGAGGAGTTTGCCTTTACTGTGACCTTGGGTTGCTTTCACTAAATACGGCCAGAAAACAGCTGCTCTTTAAGAGCCAGGTAAAGAGCAGGCAGCTAGCAATGATACAGCACACAGGGAGATATGCACTATGCATGCACTACTGAACAGAGCTCTTGTCCTTTCCGATAGACTCTCTCATTTGTGCAACCTACTGGTACATGGGCATGGAGCCCCATGCAGATCACTTTGCCCCACCTCTCTCCAAGCTGCCCCATGGACATACTCTTTCTTATGACACAGTTCTGCATAAGCCCTGTGCTAGCTAAAGCCATGTTCTGCCTAGCATATTTCTTCTACCCTCTTGCTTGTGCAGAAACACATGAAATACCATCACACCCTAATAGATAAGCAGTAATTGGAAATTGGGATGGCTGATAGAAAATAGGAACAGAAAATACAGCAGTGAAAGTAGATTTATGGAAAATAGTAACTGCACTTCAAAGGATAGATGTCTAAGTGAAATACGGATTCCCCTTTATTTAAGGAGATTTGAGGTCTACAAACAGATGTCTGAATTCCAGCTAAGGCTGTACCAGTGCTGACTCCATTGTGAGCAACAGCATTTCTTGTTTATGCTTCCAAAGACATAGTAGTTTCTTTTAGGCAACACAACTGTAGCAAATTGATTTGACAGGCAAGTTCACATGGTTCAATGTGAACATTGCAAGAGTGATCTATGTGTCATAAGCAAATGAAGCATTTTCCGTAACTGTTCAGGGATCACTGGATGTGCACAACCAGGAACATCACGGGGCTGGTGGCTTTTGAATGAGCACAAGGTTGGTTCATGGAGGCTGTATCTTCTCTTGAACACAGAGGTCACATCTACCCTCCCTTTTTTTCCCTGCCTGCATCCAGATGACTGATGTGTGTAAGGAAGCACATATGGTCAGTTTGGCATGTGAGAGGGAGCACAGAGTTAGGGAAACATCTGAGGTGTTTTAAAGTATTATGATAATCATGGCATGATCCATAAAATCTTTCCAAGCTGAGCTACTTCATTAGATTGTTACTTGTATTCCTGTAGCACCCAGACACTTGCAGGAACATTTTGCCCCATTCATGCTACCAAATAAGAAGTGACCATGGAGGCCATATTCATGCAACCAGTGTGGGTGGAAGGGGCAGGATTTTAGCATTCATAAACCAGACAAGGCAGCTCCTGTGAGCACAGCAAAGTGAGAGCAGTTTGCAGAGAATCTACAAAAATGGATGTTGGCACAAGTGTAACTTATATAGAACAATAGTGATTTTGTGCTGCATTTCCAAAAGGACTCAATCACATCAGCCACTGGCTGTGTCACTACAGGCTGAGAACATCAACTTCATCTTCCCCCAAGCATGAGGCAGAAATCTCACCCCACTCCTGTCTGTCTGCTTTTGGGAACTGCAGGGAGAAACTCCACTGCAGAGCAAGTGAAGGCAATGTCTCCAGGAGGAATTAATCTCAATACTGGAGGGAAATCCGCTTCTCAGAGAGTCCCTTCACCATCCAAACCACCATCCAACCTCAGGAGGATTACAGCAAACTAGGAAGGTCTGGTCCTATCTTAAAAAACAAGCATAAGAGAAGCTAAACCAGGTGGTGAAAGACTTTAGGAAACCACATTCTTTTTGTTGTTCTTTTACCCTCTTACATTGACCTTTGCAAATGAGACCACTTTAAACCTGAACTGGTGGTGGCCCTTGGGTGGGATCTGACTCACAGCTTTTCGGGTGGCAGGGCTGACCTCTTGCTGTGGAATTTCACCTAGTA
This sequence comes from Piaya cayana, assembly GCA_013389865.1. Classification (NCBI taxonomy): domain Eukaryota; kingdom Metazoa; phylum Chordata; class Aves; order Cuculiformes; family Coccyzidae; genus Piaya; species Piaya cayana. Next base: position 240,051 of record WAAB01019075.1, read on the forward strand.
ATTTCTGTGGCAGGAAGAAATCCTCCGAGTGGGTTGTCTGGCTTCAGAAGTAAGTTTAAGTGCTTGTGGCTTGACAAATAAACATTCTGAGAGCATTTAATGACTCACAACCTCGCCTAAGAATAGCTGAACTTTGCAAGACCGAAATACATAGCAGGGAATATGGCCTCTGACATTGCCTGAGCATGAAGCTGAAGGACACAGCGGGAGAAGGGAAAGGAGAGGCTGTGGCTGCACTGTAGCTGCATTCCTGCTGTCCCCTCCCAGCTCCTGGCAAGCTGCATCTGGGAGGCTTCTTCAACATTCATGTGCATCAGCCGACTCAGAGATCTCTGCAAATTCACCTAATCCATTTTTAAACAATTTATCGTTTTTCATTTATACATACAGCAAAGTACTTGTCATTTGTCCTGCTTCTTTGAAAATGTGCTTATTCTCTTGGATTAGAGGGGTCACAGAAGTTTTATGCATATGCATATTACACGTCTGAGCACCTAACATTTCATAGAAGAGAGAGTCTTTGTCTTCAGGCTACTGAGCAAGGAAAGCCTCAGTGACTGAAAAGTGGAACTATTTTTGATTCTGTTCACTGAAAAGCATTTATTTTTTGGTAGTTGTTGCTGCTTTCTGGGACACGCTTACAGAAGTGTATGCTTTGAACTGCCACTGCTTTACTTCTTACACACCCCCCGCCTTCTTAGTGCTTTAATTTAACCCAAGGGAAAACAAAACAAAGCACCAGTTCATCTGAATGTCTGCAACCACAAAAGCTTCCTGTAGGTGCCCAAGGTTTCTGTTGCAGAAGCGTCATCATTTTCATTAAGGTTCAAGGATTGTCATGGCTAAGGGGATGAGCCTAATGGATGGGTAATGGTTTAGCTGCCCCGTCCCAGGAGCAGCAGGAGAGGTGCTTTGCCTTGAAGGTCATGATTACACATCAAAGTAGGTTTGCTGATGAGAAAAAGGAGAAGAAATTAATGTAGGAGTCATCTCCCAACTCCACCAGACAGTGGTGCCAGAAAAAAAATCTGATATCACAGTCCCTTTCTTTTGGGCCCTGGCAAAACAACTTGAGCAGCAGTGGTTGTCCTCATGGCACAAAGACTGAAGGCTCCCCTAAGACACGCTTTTCCTTTAATTCTTTGATCCACAGTTAAAATAATCAGAAAACATCTTCCTCTTGTTCAGTACCTGAGCTGCTCTGAGGGCAAACCAAGCTAGGAGCTGACAGTCACTCCTGAGCTGGCTAAGGGGAGGTTTTATCCCTATTTCACTGGGAGCCCAGGCACTGAGAGGAGGATTCATCTCATCTGGTGGTCAAGCAGTGGCCAGACCCCACACTCAAATACCCTCCAACAATGCCAAAGCCCTTGGAGCTGAGCCCAGGCATGACGCTGCCTCAAGCTGTTCCTTGGGGTGCCTGCTCCAGCCCCATACACTCCCATGACTGTGGCCACCTCACCATGGCCACCCACAGACTCATCTAAGCCAGGTTATGGCAGTCACGCTGCTCTCCTCACAGCCCCCCATGTTTTTCAGCCTGGAGATGAAAACCCAGGATGTGCAAGTGGCAGTGTCAATGAGGTCACTGGAGCTTGAAGACTGCTCTACTTTTCACAGAATCACTAGGTTGGAAAAGACCTACTGGATCATCGAGTCCAACCATTCCTATCAATCACTAAACCGTGTCCCTCAACATCTCATCCACACGTCTTTTAAACAGCTCCAGGGAAGGTGATTCAACCACCTTCCTGGGCAGCCTCTGCCAGTGCCCAGTGACCCTTTCTGTGAAAAACTTTTCCTGATGTCCAGCCTGAACTTCCCCTGGTGGAGCATGAGGCCNCGTGTCTGATACAAGCCAAGATGCCATTGGTCTTCTTGGCCACCTGGGCACACTGCTGGCTCATGTTCAGTCGGCTGTCAACCAACACCCCCAGGTCCTTCTCATCCAGGCAGCTTTCTAGACAGACTTCTCGTAGTCTGTAGCTCTGCATAGGGTTGTTTTTAGCATTTCCCATTCCGAGTTGAGAAGTTACCTGGGCTTCTCTCAAAGGAAGAGGGAATCACATTGAGCCTCATCCGTCCCTGCAGGTGCTGAACTCATAGCCCAAATGGAAGCCATCCAGCCGCACCGCTGCTCTCCCACACTCCACAGGAGCCGCGAGCAGGGCTGGGATTTGCCTTGACATCTCGGGAGAAGTGAAATCACAAGCTTCACCTCAAGCTGACGGCATTATCGGAGGTCACTAAGTTACCGTTTTCCCCAGAGCCTAGGGAAGGTCTGTTACTGCAGCGACTTGCTTGACGAGCGAGTGGCGCGGGATAAGCCACACCAGGGGCTCAAAACTTAAAACCCAGACTGCGGTTTCTTTACGTTTTCCCCGCGATCCCATGAAGGTACCAGGGGCCGACGAGAAGCGGGCCGCAGCGAGGGGCTGAGCCCGAGAGGAGGGCGCCCTACGGCCTGTCCCCGCGGACACCCCCCCCGCCCCCGCTCCCCGCCTGCCCCCGCGCGAGCGGGATGAGCGAGAAAAGGGTGAATGACGCGCTGGAAAGCACGACATCGAGTGAAAAAAAACCCACCCCCAAGAGCGGATTTCTAGCCTCCCGCCCATCCCGTCCCGGCCGCCCCCGGGCCCCGCTCCCGGGAAAGCCGCCCCGCCCCGGGACCGCCCCCGGCACCGCCCGCGGGAGGCAGCGGAGCCGCCGCGCCGGGATCCGCGCCCCGAGGTATGGCCGGGGACCCGCGGCGAGGGGCGACGGGGTGCTCGGGGGTGTTCTGAGGTGCTCCAGGGGTGCTCCAGAAGTGGCTTAGGATGCTCCAGGGGTGCTCTGGGTGCTCCAGAAGTGCTTTGAGGTACTCCAGGAATGCTTTGGGGTGCTCCAGCAGTGCGTTTGGAGTGCTCCAGGAGTGCTTTGGGATGTTCTAGAAGTGTTTTGGGGTGCTCCAGAAGTGCTCTGGGGTGCGTCAGAGGGTGCTGTGCAGGGGGCGCGGGGCGGGGGCGGGTAGGGGGATGCGCTGACAGTGTTCAGGGATGCTCCAGAACGTGGTGCAGGGATGCCCGGGAGCGCTCCGGAGGGTGTTGTGAGGGTGCTCCGGGCTGCGCGGCCCCCGGGGCGGCTGGCGGGGCGGCAGGACCCGGACTCGCCCGGGATAGCGCGGTGGGGAGGGGACGGGAGGGCTCCGAGCCCCAACGGGATCCTCGGTTGTCACCGTGTGAGGGCCGGGAGGGCCCCCAGCCCCGGGCGGTGCGGCGGAAATCACTGGGATCCCGGCGCGGCCAGAGTTGCGTTTGGCCGCTCAGCCCGAGCTCGAAACCCTCCCCGGCCCCGAAGATGCGGTTCGGACAAGCCCCGGCCTCCCCGGCGCCTCCCTCCAGCCTCAACCCGTTCCCTCGCTGGCTTCCCAGACGCCCCGACACAGAAACTCTTGGTGCCGTCTTTGATGCGTCTCTAGAGAGGTTCGTGCTCCTGGTCCCTGCGCCGCGAGTCCCACTGGGCTTGGACTTGGGTCCCGTCCAACTGCAGAGTGGTGTCAGGCTGAGCTCCGGGGCTGAGCATCCTTGTGAGACCGAGAGAGGGGCTGCAGAGCAGGCCAGGCTGAGCTCTTGGTCTGAACATCCTTGTGGGGCTGAGAGAGGGACTGCAGAGCCGGGCCAGGCTGAGCTCTGGGTCTGAGCATCCTTGTGGGGCTGAGAGAGGGGCCACCCCAGCAGCATGTTTGGCAGTGAGTGGAGAGATGGGCATTGCCTCTCCCTCCAGGCAGCATCGCCAGGGCATTTCTGAGCAGCCCAGCTCTGCTGGGTCCAAGTGTGCCCTGTGAAAGCACTTTTGACAGCTCCTGGTGTTCAGCTTGTCATTTTTTCCAGTCTTAAGGTAAAGACATGGCCAGGCTCTGTCTGCTCCAGGTGAAAGCAGAGTGAGTGTGAACAGGGAGCTGCCGCATCAGGACAGACCCTCGCCTGAGACCTTTGTAGAAGAGGCTGGATGCTCTGTGAGATGATCAGTGATGGCAGAAATTGGGTTAAATAATCTCAAATGCAAGTCCAAGTAACTTCAGGATGGAGGCAGTTGTGGTCTGTGTGCTCAAGGAATGATATTCACCATCCAGAGATGGAAGCAGGACTGTACCATGCAGGGTTATCTCATTTTGCTCACTGTTGTGGGGTGCAGCACTGCTGGGAAGGGTTTCCTCTGTCAAAGCATAAACCAGAAATTAACTGTTTTAGCTGTGTGGTCAAAATGAAGGTAGTGAGCACCCAAAACCTTTGCACATGCAGGATAAGGTTACCAACTGCAGCAAAGGGCAGAGAGAAGGGTAAAAAAAAAATAAGCATTTGCTGTCTTAGCTGCTTGGCAGTCTTACCAGTGTTTTGTGTGATTTAGGATGGGTTTAATGGAAAAAACTGATCTCAAAAATGACTCCCGAAATGGTAGATCAGAGGAGGGAGCCCATAAACTGGGGTTTATGATTGATAATTTATTGCTTTGTCTGTGATATTTGAAAAATGAATATATGTGCCAGAATGACAGCCCACCTGATGATGAGCTGGTGAATCTGTGGTCAAGGAGGGATCAGTTAATGGACTTGTTAAAATAATCTTGCAGCTGGAAAATTAAGTGGAGGAGAGCCTTTTGCTACTGTGGGTGCTGTTGATGTCCATCGCAGTTTCCAAACCACTTGTAAATAGGAAAACTAGGGCCATGTTTGGTTTCTTTCTAGAAAGTCTGGTTATGGAGGAGGTTGTCTCCCAGATGCAGAAATCATCTTCATGCAGTGCTGGGACTGTTCCATTCCCACAGGAGCCATCCAATTTGGTGTAACAAAGTCTCCCCTTGTCCTCAGCTAACTGAAATATCTCCCCATTGTGTTTATTTGCTGCTGAGCAGAAGTGCAATGTTGCTTTCCATCGAACAGCCTCTGGTGTCCCTTGGTGTGGGTGCATTTCAGGAGGGAGAGGTTTGGTCTCAAAACATCCTTTGCATCAGGATGAGGGAAAGGCTGTGGACGTGGTCTTCCTGGACTTCAGCAAAGCCTTTGACACAGTTTCTCACAGCATTCTGCTACAGAAACTGTCAGCCTCTGGCCTGGACAGGCACACACTCTCCTGGGTGGAAAACTGGTTAGACAGCCGGGCCCAGAGAGTGGTGGTAAATGGTGTTAAATCCAGCTGGAGGCCAGTCACAAGTGGGGT
>WAAB01019075.1:245642-277928 GCA_013389865.1 Piaya cayana
GGGAATGGCCTCAAGCTCCACCAGGGGAGATTTAGGCTAGAGATTAGGAGGAAATTTTTCACAGAAAGGGTCATTGGGCATTGGAACAGGCTGCCCAGGGAGGTGGTTGATTCACCTTCCCTGGAGGTGTTTAAGGCACGAGTAGAGGAGGTGCTGAGGGACATGGTTTAGTGTTCTATGGGAATGGTTGGACTCGATGATCCGATGGGTCTCTTCCAACCTGGTGATTCTGTGTGATCAGGAGTAGTTTTGAGATTCTGCGAGGTGAAGTGGTTAGAGGAATACAAGCTCATTCGCAAGCTTGTTGCCAATTCAGGTCCCTCCCTCTGCAGTTTTACAGCAGCCAAATAATCTGAAAGTCACATTTTATCACTGTTACGCATCAAATCTTGGGCAGATCTTTGATCTTTTCAAGGAAGATTTGGGAGCAGCACTGGGGATGTACATGGCGTCATTTATTAGAGAAAAGAATTAATACAGTAAGTTATTGTATTTTCCATTTCATGCCCTGTATGGTGGAGTTATGTGACTCTGGCTTGCTGAAGAGCAGCAAGATGCAGATTTTGGTCAATAAAGCCCTGCCCTCAGCTCAGGGGCACGAATTCCTGACCATGCACATTTGCACACTGCCAGTGCTAGGAGAGAGCAGCGGGAAGGAACCAGCTGCAGAGAGATCCTTCTTCAACCATATTTATTTTAGAGCTCGGTGGAATTCACATTTCCGGCACTGGGCCTCGGGAAGCCTCGAGTCCTGCACATCCCATGGTTTAAACAGCACATGAAAAAGCAGTTATTGTCATCAGTGTGATAATATGAACAATTTGGTGGAGTGAGAAATGTGAAATATGGCAAGAAACCTACCCACATGCAGTGGCTCCTGTCTTCCAATTGTGACTATCTACAATTCATCATTATAGCCACCTCTTCTGTCCATCTGGGATGAATGTGAGTCTCATCACAAGAAAGCAAGCTGAAAACACACCAGCACTGTGCAGCCTGAGCTTTGGCAAAAACGGAGGAAAGCCCCCATGTCCTAAACCTTCCCCATAACTCAAATGTGCAGGTAGGAAATGTTTCTGCTTGCTGCAGTGCTCCCAGCGTCCTTGTGAAAATCACCAGCAGAGGAGGAAAGGTGCATGTCCATCCCTTCTGTGGTCCTGATGAACATGGAGAGTGATTTCAGGTGGCCTAAAAAATAAATATTCCTGTTTGAAGAGTTTTTAAAACTTGTCATGCATGTGATCAATTCCAGTCTTGTTGGCTTAGATCAGAAATTAATGTAAAATGGCCCTGTGTGTCCGTGGGGGACAGCAGTGGTTGCCCAAGGAAGAGGAGAAAAATAGGCATGCAGAGAATAGGCATTTTCCAAAACCACCTGAAAGTCTCGCTTTCACTGGGAGAGGTGTTGATGAAGGAATTTTTACAACCACAAATGCGCTTTTTGGAGATTTCTCAGGCTGGTGAGTTTAAGAAGCCCTGTTTATGTGTCAGGGCGAGTTTTTCTAGTTCCCCAAAATCTCTCAGTAAGCACCAAGAGGATGTAACACTTCCTTCCCTGCACTGCCCCATCCATCTCAAGTCCTGGCAAACAGCTGAGCAAGAGCAAAGTGGAAGAGCTTTTCCTGGCAAGCAGGTTTGATGGTTCTACTCCACACCCAGCTTACAAAACCACCCAAAGGATCCTGTTTTTTCTTAGGAAATGGAGACATTTCCAGCCCAGCTTGGGCCAAAGCTCATGCTTGTAATTGGGGTGAGCACAGGAGCCCTTAGGATGCAGCAAGCCCTGGTCAAACCAAGGACAGCCCCATTGCTGTTAAATTGCTACCAACTTCTTTGACCATATGGAAGTTATTCAGTATCTTGGCAGCAAAGCTTGACCTGTTCCAAGGTCAAGGAAATGAAAAATAGCAGCTTGGAAGAGACCGGAAGCCAAAGGAGAGCTTGAGTAGTTTCTCCCTGCCCCTAGACTTGTGGGATTGAGGCACAATGAGTAAACATTAGAAATGAGGCACGTCAGATTTTTGTCTGCCTTCTGACTGTGAAGTGCTTTTAATTCATGGTTTCAGATGGGTTTTCTAGTCTTCTGACTCTAGGAATGGAGACTTTAGGGATAATACTACAGTTTTCAAGGCACAGGATAAAATCATGGTAATCAACCGAAGCTTTTGTAAGACTGTGGCTGGAAAGAGCTGAAGGTCAGTTGGAAAAGAGGTTATCAGAGGGGAGGGTGACTGTGATTGTTTCCCCTTCCCAGTAAGCCATAAACGAGGGTGAGAGTTTGGATATCTGATGCCTCCGGGTCTCATCTTGACCTGTCTCTAATGGAAATGCTGGCAGGAAGTTCACAACATTTATAAAAAAGCAATAAGCAGCTTTAATAAAATCAGTATCTACACAACTTTATTACTGCCATTTGAAAAGTTGCCTGAAATGGCTGTTTAAGTACCACTGGATGCCAAGGGTTGCATGCTTACACTTGAAGGCAGTTGTCTTCTTTATTAAGTGGCACTGTGTTAATTATTCAAATTTCTGATGATCCCGACACTCTCTCAAATACCAGTGAGGCTCCACACTCCTCCAGGATGTTTTCCATGTGAGCAGGCCCCTGTCTTCAGCCCCCTCTGCCACTTTGTGTGAATAATTTTGCAGAATGGATGATGGTTGGTGGAGAGCTGAGCACAGCAGTGGGTGGCCAGCCCAAAGCTCTCCACCAGTGCAAGCACAAGCTGATGGGTTGCGGTGGGCACTCATCCCTCTTGAACCTCAGGCAGATAGCAGCTGTGGGAGCTTCAGTCTGGGGTGTGATAAAGTGCTGGGGCCAGAGCTGTAGGTCACCCATCACTGGTGCCACATGCCAGAGCCATCTGCTGGCCCTGAGTTGGAGGGTTAATTTTAAGCAGGCATCTGGACTACGTGACGTTTTACTTGCAGAGCAGTTTAAAGATTTGTGTTCCTTTTCTCATCATATTTTTCACCTCATACGATGACTGGTTTTGCATCCCCAAATCTGGCCCTGCTCCACTTCAGCACATGTAGTTGGGCAATACCAGCAGAGAGGGAAGCCTGCCCAGCAGGCGCGATGCTGAGCTGTGTATGGGTGCACACTGCAGGGCAGGCTGGGATGGACCCAGCTTACCATCTTGCCTTTCTGGATGTGGGCTTCCTGGGGCTTAAGAAATCATCTGGTCTCCACACTTTAATTTTGGGTTTGCTCACCTGTCTTCTGGTCCCTGACAGGCATCTCAGCATGTGCCCACACTTGCTCCAGTCTGAGCTGCCGCTTCCCAGGGATGCTGTGGGGTGCAGGGCTGATGCCGAATGCACTCAGGAAGGCAGCTGTGGGTTCTGGGGATGCAGATCGCTTACAGTGGAAACTCTGTTTTCTTTCACTTTGGAAAACATGACAACTTCACCACAAGGCAAGCTAGGACTTTAAACTGTTTTTATTCTTTTATTTATTTAATCTCACAAAGTTTTCAAACTTCTATGTTCCTCCTGGAAGGAAACTCCTCCCTGTGCCTGAGCTAGCCGGTAGCTGATCACATTCCACAGCCACACAACGGAGATCCCACCCGTGTGAATGCCCCCAGCAGACTAGAAATGAGTTATTTTTCTTTTACAGTGAAAACAGAATTGAAAAATCTGTACAACAAATATTCCCCGAGAGGCTATATTTATTCCTGGTATGTCCACTTGCAATAATAGCTCAGCTGGTTGTTGTGCAATGAGCAGACCGCCTGGATGGAGCAGGTTTGAGTGTAACCCTTCAGGTACTGAGGATGAGATCTGTCCGTGGGTCCTTGCACGTCTGTGTGGTGGAGGGGAGTGGGATGTGGCAGGTGGACCCCACACCTGCCCTCCTGCAGCCGTTCTTCTTGGGGAGAGGAGAGCAGGCAGCCGCTTTCCCTATATCCCTGCGAGCATCCCAGAAGGCACCAGTGGCTGTGGCAGGGACCAACAGAACAAGCCCTCTGTTCCTTGTCATCCATGGGAGCAGACTGCAAAGTAAAATCCTCCCTGACAACTGTAGTGTAAAACATAAAGCAGCAGCAATTTTTAGCCCATGACCTTAGTCCTTTTGCTTACAGTGTGATCTTGGGCCATGCTCAGGTGAAACCCTTCCCAATTTCCTACCCTGTGTTGTCTCCTTTGGGTGAAGCCGTCAGAAGCCAGTCTAACTCCATCAAGCACCAACGTGTTTAGACTCTGTTATTCATAGTTCTTGATTAAAAGCTTATTTAGTGGGACAGAGATTTGAAGACTTTCCTCAGGCCCGTGGGGATTACATCTGGTGAAAGCTGTAGGTTTTATGAGAGTAGTTGCAGTAAGGAAATGCTCCAAATAAAAGCTTCCTGCTAGGTCTTTCCAGTGGGAAAACAAAACAGTGCTTTTAGTCTTACTTTAAAATCAGTACCATATAGAAATGTGCATATTTTGCCATCATGCTGCTTTGTCTAGAGGGTGTAAGCCACAGAATGTGCTTGGGAAAGATGCACAAGCTTAACTAAACCAGAAGAATTTGATAGAAAATAAGCCAATGTGCTCTTAGAGCACAACAATTGCCTGTGAAAGCAGAAAGCTGTCAACGTGGAGTCACGACCCTGCATGGTGTGGGATGCTGGAGCCATGTGGGAAAGGCAGTATTTAATGGGAAAGAAGGCATTTAACCGCCTGCTGAAATGGGGGGTTATTTTTCATTCCTCGGGTAAGAAGTTAACTCATCTGTGCCTTGGGGAGCACTAGCAAGGACAAACTGCTGCTGTTTCTCTACGTGTCCAAGCTGTTTTGTTTCCCACAAAGGCAATTTTTTTCTGCTTTTCTTCAAACTTAATCTGTTTAAGTTACACGTAGTAGTTGCACGAGCACAGTGAGTCTGCAGGAGTGCCAGCAGCCACATTCTGCAGAGTGACAAAATGTGGTTTTCTCTGCTAACATGAGTATTTTGGTTGCCCTGCTTGTTAAGTGATGGGAAAGGTGCTGATGCTGCTCCATCATGCAACTCCCTGGCAAAAGTCCCTGGGTGCCCCTGGGTCCCAGTGGGAAAACTCTGCACTTCAAGGTTTTCTTCCCCAGCCATGGAAGAGGTTCACAACCGTGCTGTGGGAATGTAGAGAGCTTGGCAGTGTCTGAACCACTCTGCCTTTGCAAGAATGAAGTTGTTGCAAGTTCAGTGCAGAGGCTGAGGGGTTTTTTTTCCATTGCCAGGCTGGGGTGAAGGAGTCCAGGATGCCTGGCAAGAATCCCAGCCCAGGGGCTTGTCGTGAGCTCTATCCCACCACTGAGCCACATGCCGCAAATAACCTGCCCAAAAATCACACCGTGGCTGCTCTGCAAGCTGCCGCCTGCCTTGCCTGCCTGCAGTTTGAAGGTTGCGTTGATAACCCCGCTGCAAAAGGCTGGAGCGTTTTATTTTGAGGGTCTCACCAGCACCCACAGGAGCACCGGGGCTGCCTGTCCCTCCTTGCAGTGGCTGGAGGCTCAAGCGTCTTCTGCCAGTGCTGCGGTTACGCACAGTCTCTCTCCTTCCCAACATCAGCCCGTCCTGTTCAGCATCCCCTGGGAGCAGTGGATGGATGGACGCGACGTGAGGGACTGGAGCTGCGGGGAGAAGGGTAAAGGGCTGAGGGCTCTTTCTGCTCCCTGCGTGGGAACGGGGCTTTGGCAGGATTAATTATGGACGTTCAGACCTTCAGTGGCTTCTACTAAAGATACTGCCTTTTAATCGCAGCAGCTGCTTGTGTTTCCTCGGGAGAGGCGCTCAGCAGAATAACTAATGCATTCAGCCTGGGAGGTGCAGCATGCGGAGAGCAAGCTCCGGCTGCAGCCTGCAGCATCAGGTATACTAGAACCGTATCGTTAATAATTGACTGTCTTTTCAATAATCTTTCCCGATAAGGCAGGCATCCTGGTGCCAGCCCAGGCAGCACTTAGCACTTTGTGGTTTGTGGAAAAAGTTAACTATGCTATGGAAAGTAACTCATTTTATACAGAGGGCTTTGCCTGTCCTCAGTAAGGTCATATGAGATCGATGGGCTGCTTTATTAGAAAATTAATGTCTTTCGTGGTTCTTGTTTTAAACTTGTATTTGCTTTCCAAGCAAGGTCACTGCTCAGCTGACCAACTTTTTAACAGCTGGAAAAGGTATGTTTGCTGCTCCGAAACCTTCGCTGCCAGCTTTCAGCACAGGAAAAGGTGCCTTGGAGGGAGGCAAGCACTTCTGCTTCCCTGTGGGTTTAAAGGTGGGAGCATGAGAAGGTAACATGACAAGATGCTTTTCTAACGATAGTTTGTCCTTTCACCACAAAGTGCTAAAGCCGTTGCTGCAGTGCAGGAGAACACGACAGGCAGAGCTGAAAAAAATGTTGTGTTATTGCTAATGAGACTGTGCTAACATGCTGCTCACCAGGGATGAATTGTCTTCTTTATTATAGGCACAGGGTTAAATGTTTCCAATTTAAAATTACTAGCAAGACGTTTTCAGAGAATGATGTTCATATATGTTTGGTTTTGTGGTTTAGTTAATTTGTTCTTTAAATCTTCTGGGGTGTAATGATACTCTCCTTTCTGCTGGCTAGGGGGGAGGGGGAAGGAGGTGGGGGGGGGCTTGCAATGCATGGCAAGTGGGACGGAGTAAAATAGGGGTTAAATGTGACTGTAAAGAGCCAGTGTTTGAGACAGGGCTATTTAAAAAAACAGTACATTGTCCCTGCAAATGGTCTGCCCAAGGGAATAAAACCACTTCACTCTGTTGTTGCCTTCTTCTGTATTTGCCTTCTTGATTTCTAATTCTGCATATATTTATTTGTGCCTTGAGAAAAGCAATGTAATTTCATTTACGGTGAAAATTAGCAATGCTCTGCATGTGGCAATGTCACCTGCCTGTACTGGAAAATAAATATTCTTCAATTTTATGTAGTGGGGGAAAACTCAACAAATATAAAACATGAGGGGCAGCATAACAGATATTAGGATGGAGATCCACCTAAAAGCACTGCCCTGCCCTGAACTGTGGGCTGGACCCTGGGTGTATGGGTACGCTTCTTCCAGCAGATTACTTCATTGCTTTAATTGCATTTTTATTAGAGACAGATATCAAAGAGCACCCCTGGGGTCCAAGGATCTGTGGTTTTGGCTCAAAGCCTGAGTTGCCCTGAGGGGAACAGGAGAATATCAGGAAGTTTGTAGGGTACATTCAGCAACCTTTTAAAAGGCAATTTTGAAGTAGATTGGTCAAAAGAGAAAACTCATATTATCAGTTTGGGCTACAGCGTTAGGATCCAGTCAGCTTATAAATAAATCAATTAGATATAATGATCTAGATATTAAAAAGCATCCTAATCACTGGCTTTCTCCCCCCCCCCCCCGAAAAATTACCTAGAAGAGTGGAGTGTAGCTAGGATACATAAGTCCTCCATAATTGACTGTAATCAGAAAAATATTAAAAACACAACATTTCAGAAAGAGGTTAGCATTCATTTTGGCACAGATTGTTTATTAGCAGGAGGAGACAGAAGAAGAGTCCTTTACAGAAGTGCAATTAATTGGAAAGTGTGTCAGGAGGCTGCTGGTCAAGGTATTTTGGAGATGCACATGGCATTGGGTGAGCATTAGTGTTGCCATCTGGCTGCACAAGCATTGAAGAGGTACCAACCCTGGAAGCACTTTTGAGAGTTTTGATGTTCTCCTTGGGTTCGGACTCTCCAAACTTTCCATCAGGGCTATAAACTGACAATAAAGTTGTCTACCTAAAAGACAGAACTAATTGTTTCTTTAAACAGTTTTGATCTCTTGAAGTATCCATCCTATAATAATGGTACAACAGGATTTTGGCTTAATTTTCCCTCTGGTCTTTGTTATAGTCAAACTGATTCATGTCAGTGCTTCTAGTAGAGAATAACAGCAGCACTGCTGTACTCTGTACATCCTTACCTGTACTGCATATCCAGTTATTATTGCCACAAAAAGTAAGCTGATTTTGACGAGGCAAAAATAATTACATGAGAAAAAAAGAGAATTTAGAAGCTACAGAGTGGAGATGGCCAACAAGAAAAATTCTCTCCTGCCATGGTGAATGAACCAGAGGTCTCAAGAGATGGTGGATACTGCAGAAAAGGAAAGAAGAAGGTGAACAAGACCAGTGCTGGAGAAGTATGGTGCTAGGTGAAGTGAGGGATAAAGTTGTCTGGAATGTGGTCGCTGGGTGGTTTGGAAGTGCTAAAAGTGCTTTGGAAGTTCTAAAACACTCACTTAGGCAAAATACTACAAGCAGACTCTTGACAGTTTGATCAATGAGATGAATGTGAGCTGGATTCTGGAATAAATAGGCCTGGCAATATCCTCAGCTGCATGGGTTTGGTCAGCTGCTTGGTCTTGTTCTTGAAGTTCTTGCAGAGCTTGGGGATGCACTGGAGAAGCAAGGATGGACTTCCAAGCTGCTGTGGGCCTATCTCCCCTATGCAGAGCTACAGACTGGGTGAGGTCTGTTTGGAGAGCTGCCAGGAGGAGAGGGACCTGGGGGTGTTGGTCGACAGCCGGCTGAACATGAGCCAGCAGTGTGCCCAGGTGGCCAAGAAGGCCAATGGCATCTTGGCTTGTATCAGAAATGGTGTGACCAGCAGGTCCAGGGAGGTTATTCTCCCTCTGTACTCGGCACTGGTGAGACCGCTCCTTGAGTACTGTGTCCAGTTCTGGGCCCCTCAGCACAAGAAGGATGTTGACGCTCTGGAGAGTGTCCAGAGAAGAGCAACAAAACTGGTGAAGGGGCTCGAGAACAGGCCTTATGAGGAGCGGCTGAGAGAGCTGGGGCTGTTTAGCCTGGAGAAGAGGAGGCTGAGGGGAGACCTCATTACTCTCTACAAATACCTGAAGGGAGGTTGTAGAGAGGAGGGAGCTGGCCTCTTCTCCCAGGTGTCAGGGGACAGGACAAGGGGGAATGGCCTCAAGCTCCGCCAGGGGAGGTTTAGGTTGGATATTAGGAAGAAGTTTTTTACGGAAAGGGTCATTAGGCACTGGAATATGCTGCCCAGGGAGGTGGTTGATTCGCCTTCCCTGGAGGTGTTTAAGTTACGGGTGGACGGGGTCCTGAGGGACATGGTTTAGTGTTTGATAGGAATGGTTGGACTCGATGATCCAGTGGGTCTCTTCCAACCCGGTCATTCTGTGATTCTGTGATTCTGTGATTCTAGCCAGGAACCAAATTAGATTCTTGAAGAAAAATCCTAAACAAGGAACTTTCCTTCCAAGAAATGCCCACTTTTTCCCCCATTAGCAGGAATTAAAAGGCAGACCTCACTCTAAGGAATGTTGCCCTTCTCATGCAAGTCAGGAAGCCTTCTACAGAGATGTCCAACTGTGTCAACTTCCTTCACCTTTGCCTGCCTCCTCCCTGTGCCTTTCTAAAGGCCATGCAGGAGAGAAACATTATCCAGGACATTTCTTGGTTGTTCCTAGCTTTAATCTCTCTTCAAGAAGAGTGTCTCGCCCATGTCAGCATGATAGGAGAAAGCTAGAAGGGTAATACAGGCTGGGCTGGATGTGAAGTCCATGATGTGGGCTTTGGTAGATCTCTCCCTGAAGATCTTCCCTCGTACAAAAGCAATTTGTTCATGTTTTAGTGCAATTTGGTGAAGATTCTTTACAAGAACGTGGATGTGCTCTGAAATAATGGGTTTCATCTGAATAAGATTTAACATAAATTTTTAATCTGTGGTTATCATATAATTTAAAAAAAGAAGAAAAAGATAACAAACCAGTCATTTCTGTGTATAGTTTATATCCCTTGCTGTTTTCAGAGATGTTGTATTTTGTTGGATATATCCAGCTTGCAGGCATTGATGAAGAGTCCCTGTACCATTTATCTCAAGTCCAGCAGAGATTATCCCAAGCATCTCTCCTTTGTCTTTTGCAGTCAAAGCCAACTATAATGCAGGGGATGTTTTATAAGAACCAACTACCTGGGATGTCTTTATGAAGCATGAGTTGTTGCCTCTGGCAAAGGAGCTATTGATTTAAGCAGCTTGAAAGTGCTTAGCAGACACAGTCAAGCTGCAGAATATGGGAAGTAAGGGGGGTGGGGTGGTCTGTGAAGAGTTGTAAGGCTTTAAGGGGAGATGAAGTTCAGATGATTGGGCCTTTTGATAAATTAAAAGCATATCTCTCTTTTTTTTCAAGGGTGAAACAACTCATCTGCCCTAGTGTGTTAGAGGATGCTTAACTGACAGCCTGATTAGACCACACCATGGAGAAGACAGACGGTATGGAGGCTATGGGATGATTGTTTGCTCATTTCTTTTTTGAAAAAAAGCAATGGCCAAACCCAGAAGTAATTTCCTTACCAGAAATACTGTAAATAACCTGTTTTCTACAGATATGCGCTAGGGCGAGGAGATGCAAAATGCATCATTTGTGTATTATACAGACTTCCTAAACCGCAGCAGAAACATGGTCACAGCATTCAGTTCAGCATGTATAATACTTGTTCTCCTGTCCTCTGTGGTGCTTAGGCAGGACAGATCTCCTCTGCTCCCACCATCTGGGCTTTGCTTTTGTGCCATATTGCCCTTTGTGATGTTTTCCCTCTATCATTCCTCTGACTTTCATGTGTTGCTTTCTATCAGAAAGGCAGCTTCATCTCGGTGATGTGCTGTGACGAGCGGCACTGAAAGCCGTGCCAAATTCTCCTGGTCCCCATGCAGCTGCTGCACCAGGATGGAGACAGAGTGAGCAGCCATGACACCTGTTTTCTCCTAGTCAAACTGCTCCTCCTCTTCAAGCATGGCTTGCTTGCTCAGAGGTGCAAAGCAGCCCAAGCCCAAACCATGGTGAATGCATGAACTTGCTGCATAAAGTAAAAATGGGCAGTGATACAAGTGTTTAACTATTTGAACCCTCAAGGCTGAAATTTGGGGTCTGTACATTTTTGCAGGCTGGATCTGACTGTATTAAGTTATATTAAACCAGGAAACTTGGAGCCATGTCTGCGATAGCTACGTGGGCAAACAAACTGGTACATGTTTTGTGGTGATTTTCCTGAATTAAAAGCTCTCTTGGTGCTGTGCAGCTGGTCACCTTGGGAGGCACGTGTTTCACATGGATGCAGCTGTGTAAAGCAGCACTGGCTGGCGCTGTCTGGGTCTGGTCCCTGCCCTTGCTATATTCATCATTTTCAAGGAATAATTTTAGACCTGGTGTTTGCATATGAAACTATGCAATGATTTTCCTGCTTAATGTGCATAGCATTACTAATGGCACTGAAAAGTTTAAATGGAACAAAAAGCCTTAAAAAATGTAATTGTTGCACCTTCTGGTTTTGAACTGATTTATTGTATGTCTTGCAACATTTTGTACTTACACAGACATAGAACTCTGCCTGCAAAACCTGCTGTTTGCTTAATTACCAATTAGAGCCATGATTTCAGCAAATTTTTGGCTTCCTCACTGCAACAATTAGCTGATTCAACTCTGGCAAACCAGATGCACAAGTTGCTGCACCTCTGTGCAACTTCACCATGAGCCTCTATGGTGTCAAACTGCAGCTTTCCACCTGCCTGAAACTGAGAGGGAAAAAAAGCAGTAACATTTTTCTCCCACTCTAAACATACTTTTTGATAATTTTTTTGTTGTCTTCAAAAATCAATCATCTCTTCTTCTTTGGCTTGTTTCAGCAAATGTCCAGCCACTCAAACCTGATGGGGAAAGGGAGCAGCCCCGCAGCCTCCCCTACTCCCTGGAGACACCGTACGGCTTTCACTTGGACCTGGACTTCCTGAAGTATGTGGATGACATTGAGAAAGGGAACACTATTAGAAGGGTTCACATCCACCGGAAAGCCAAGCAGCCGAAATTCAGCACTCTGCCTCGAAACTTCAGCCTGCCCGAGAATGGCTCCCGTGGGTGCACATCTGCTCCCAGCAAGAGCTGGACAGCGACTGGCTCCTTCTTGCAGCGAAAGGCGTCCCTGGGGGCGGAGGAGAACCCCTGTCCCCTGCTGCCCAATGAGTTGACCCTTCCTGTGGATGATGAGCTGAGTTACCGGAGAAAAGCCCTTTTGGCAGAGACGTGGCGGCAGGCAGAGCTGGGGCAGCAGGAGGGTGAGCTCCGTGAGCGACCACAGCTACTGCGAGCCTCCAGCATGCCTGCTGCTCTGCCGCCCGGCCATCCCCCACCAGGGGACAGGAGGGTGCTCTCGCCCCTCCGGCCACCTTCCCAGCACTGCCATGACCAAAGCGGTTCCAAAAGCACATTTCGCCCTGCTCTGCGTTCGCCCGGCTCCAACGGCATCGTGTTAAATCTCCCCAGGGAGATTAGCTTGGAGCAGGATGCCTCCTTAGGGCAAAAAGAGCATCTAGGTGGAGGTAGCCCAGGGCTGGCGCAGATGCAGCCCCCGTGGCAGAGCCAGCATTCCACAGTGCCACAGCTGCAGGTGGTGATGGAGAGCAGAGGTGAGGAGGGTGATGCCACCAGTGCCACCAGTTGCTCCACCTTGGCAGGGGGTGAACCAACCTTACCGAGTGTCCTCCAACTCACAGAGGAGAACTCGAACCCTGGAGAAGTGGAGTTAAGTGTAAGTGCAGTTGCTCCAAATGTGCTGAAGGAAGTGGAGGAGAGGAGTGTCCGAGCTGGAGAGAACAAAGAGAACTGTGGTCCTCAGCCTCATGATGCTGGAGAGCCTGGCGAGGTTGCTACACTGAAGCAGCAGATTGCTGTTCTGGAGGAGCAGCTGAGCAAGAAGAAAGAAGAGCTCGAGCAGATCAGGGCAGTGCTGGAGCGGCAGGATCATGAGATCAAGGAGAAGGAGAAAAGCATTAAGTTACTAGCCAGCTCCAAAGCTCAGCTGGAAGAGAAGCTGCGCTGGGAGGACACCAAGGAGGCCAAGCCACTGTCCAGGCAGAGCAGTGGGGCTTCGCAGTGCTACGATGCTGCGGTAAACACTGACCTCTCGCAGGTAACCAGGGCCAGGCAAGCCCATGATAAAGGCATCAATGTAAATATCCCGGTCTTCACTAAATCCATAGGATGCAGCGTCTGCAGAGCAGACAACGTGAATGCACAGATGATGGAGCTGGGTGCTCAGAGAGATCAAGGCCTGGCAGACACTGGCACTGGTGTCAGTGGAGAAGGACCTGGACATTTTGGTGAAGCTGACATTGAGGGTGGCCTTCCTGCACTGTGCTGCACCCAGCTGAAGATTGATGAGCATCTCAGAGATGACAATCAAAATCACAGGAATAATTATGACACCCAGAGTCTTGCTGCTCACACGATGACTGCAGAAAGCTGTCAAGGAATTGGCTTGAATGCAGAAGAAAACAAGGAAGGCTTGGGTGAAGATAATCCTCAAGATAGGTTGGAAGAGGAAGGTCCTACTGACCATGAAGATCTCCCCACTGTTGATCCCATCGGCCAATACGTAAAAAAAATCCAGGAGCTTTTGCAGGAGCAGTGGCTGTGTTTGGAGCATGGCTACCCTGAGTTAGCGAGTGCTATTAAACAGCCAGCCTCCAAGCTCAGCTCTATTCAGAACCAATTAGTTAATTCCTTAAACTCATTGCTGTCTGCCTACTCCACACAAAGACCTGCGGATAAGGAAAATTCGAACACACACTATCAACAGTTGGGTAAATAATATTGGCATAGGTTTAAATGTGTCCGGGCCAGCTCTTCTCTTTTATTTAAGTGCTGAACAGGGGTGATGTGGTATAGTTGGTATCGATCAGATCAGAAATAGCCCCTCCTAAACATATGTGAGAAAAGCAACTCTCTGCACATCATAAGCTATGTGATCTTGAATAAAAATTGCAAACAGAATTATGTTGGAGCTGATAAATGTTGTGGCTCAGTTGTACATAGGATCAGCTTCCAAAAGAGGCTGTACCAATGACTATTTCATCAAATAACAATTTTTCTTAGTTGGATTGGACGTCTGAGTTTGCAAGAATATGGGACCCATGCTCATCTGGGGTAAATCAGCATGGAATTCACCAGAAGCAGAACGAGCTCAAGCTAACTGTGCAACTAGGCTGGGAAGAGACCTGTTGCCACTCACAGATGTTCATCTAAAATAATAATTTTAGTTATATGAAGATGAGAATCCAAAAATCAAAGGCTGCCTGTTCATTATCAAGAGGGGCTTGCAAATATATAAGTGACCTATTTCTAATAAGCAATATATGGTGAGACTGTTGGAAGTGCCGTGGAAAGACTCATCCTCATATAGGTGATTTATATAGGAGATTTCCAGTACGTTAGTATTGGAAAAGATAAAAAAGAAGAGGTTATTGCAAAAGAAAAAGCTACATATATTAATAGGATACATATATAATTCCCAGTCATTTCATTTATATTCCCCATCACTTGGAGATGTTTGAGACCTGTATTTTATAGGTGACAGGGCAGGTTCAGGTTGTGGTCAGGTGCATCAGTAGTTTTACAAGACAAAAAACATCTCCTGAGATGAAGTAAGGTGCTTATGGTTAAGGTTTGTAGTTTGTTGCTAGAGATTGGGAATAATCATTGACAATTGTGGCACATCTATTGAATTAATCTATTATTTTGTATTTTGCTAGAAAACTCACCAACCACAAGTCTTAAATCTATTATGAAAAAGAAAGGTTACGGCTTCCATGCAGGAGGCATTGGGACCAAAAAGAATCTTCAGTTTGTTGGGGTAAATGGTGGGTAAGCATCCGCTCAGATGATGAAACTGCCTTTTAATATGTGAAGTCCTCTGTATCGCTGAAGTCATTCTTTTTTTCCCCTCATTCCTCCTCCAAACCTCTTGATTAAAAAGCCATTTGAAATGGAGCCTCTTTCCCTCCTTCTTCAAGCCAGCACTGGTAACCTGTAACTGTAGAAAAGATGATGGCATTTTCAGAGCAGTGAGGGACAACCTGGGGACTGACACTCTGCGCATCCATCTTTTGGGGCTTTATCCAAACCCCAGCTGGATCTGTGGGAAGATTCCCACTAGCTTTGGTGGGTTTTGGAGGAGGTCAGCATCATCTGGGTGGGCATGTTGCCACTAACCTACCTCCATGCTCTAGTGATGGCCAAAAAAAGTTGGTTCAGGGACTGAGAAAAGGTTGCTTCAGTAAATAAGGAATTACCTTGGGGTGAAGGAGTCATGTGTTTTACCTTGTGCTCCAACACCCAGTTCCCTGTACATCCAAGAACTGATGCTCTTTGGCCTTTGAGCTAACTAGATACATAGGTCTGTGCTATAGATGCATCTCTAAGAACAACACTGGCACATCTTCTACCGAGGAGCACATGTGCTGGCATGAGGAGGGCAGGACGCATTGTACTGTCCCTTTGCTGTGCAAACAACTATGCGTACAACTTTTGATGTTGGTTTCTGCTGACTTACGCTTCTTTGACTTCCCAGCTTGCTGGCTGCTACTGTTGAGTTATTCAGTTATTACTCAATCTTGTTGTGTAGAGCTACTTCTACCAACAGCTGCTGAAATGGGTACAACTTGTAGTGAGTAGAGGAATCTTGGCTAGTTTGAGAAAAGGTTTGGGATCTCTCAGAGTGAAATGTTCTGCCTTGTGGAAGACATTATTAATACTTTTGGACAACCAGAAGAGAGGTGTCTGTAGTGGGGCTGCTCAAATGGTGAACTCATACAAGTCCATACTGGAGCTGCAAACACAGTTTTTGTCTAGCGGTCCTCAAGGTTGCCAACATATTGCCTGTCCCGCCTTGCCACAGGGTCTGTGTTTGTCACAGCTCTCCGTCAGCGTGCCAGCAGCTCCCACCAGGGAGGTGGCATGAGCCCTTGCCTGGTCACACTGGGGCTTGTGTGATGGATATTCCTCCAAACCAGCTAAGTAGTCCCTGAAGTAATGTTGCCTGCTGCTAATTAACTGCTTCTATCATGCTCCTTCTGGCTTAAGAAGCCCCCCCCAAAAAAAGACTAACCCCTAATTCAACTACGGGTCTAACCTTTTAACTTGCATGTCACTCATCCAAGGCTTATTAGCGTCAGTGGGTGTCTTCAATGAGTCTTGTTTGGGCCCTGTGGCTGTGAATGGGAAAGGAGTGAATAACATATGGTGTCCTCAAATAGCTACGAAACGACTTCAAGTGAAGACACAAGTTGTGAAGACAGCCCATCAGATGTTGATGTGGAGAGTGAGATGGAGAGAAGAGCTGATGATTTGGAAACCACGCCAGTGAAAGCTGAAGGTGAAAGTGAGGGGGCTTCATCAGGGACCTCCTCGCAGGAGAGATGTGAGGATGATGACCTGTTGGAGCCATTGGCAGAAACAGCACCTTGCACTCAGCCTAAGGCTGACAGGTAACCAAAACTAGGGGTCGTGCTTTCTATCATGTTTCTGCAGAGACAGGACATATGGCACTGCATTCAGTTTCTCCCACAAGGCTGGGGTTGGTGCCTCATCTGCTTGGTGGAAAAGCAGCCACTGACCTTTGTAGCCATGGGAAGAGGCTTAAAGAGCTAAATATTTTTTTTTAATTACTACAGAATCTAATGGGAGTTGGTTCAGGCTCTACACTTGACTGTGGAAAAGCAGTGAGTCATATTTGGTTAGAATTAGCTCATTTCTCCCCTCTTAAGTTCCTAGAAGATTCAGGAATAAGATTCCCGCCCCACTACACACACTATATAAAGCTTGTTGTAACAGTTGAAGTTGACTGTACAGATCTAGGGTTCTGGACTTAAATACCTATTTAAGTGCTTAACTTTGTGCCTAAAATCTGTGTCAAGTCAATGGGACAGCTTGTGTCCATAAAGTTAAGAATGTGAATTCAAGTATTGAATGTATCCTACCCCAAAATGCATATCCTCCTTCCTGCT
Source organism: Piaya cayana (assembly GCA_013389865.1). Taxonomy (NCBI): domain Eukaryota; kingdom Metazoa; phylum Chordata; class Aves; order Cuculiformes; family Coccyzidae; genus Piaya; species Piaya cayana. The sequence continues at coordinate 262,460 of WAAB01019075.1, forward strand.
TCAATACCTCCTGCAAGTTCTCTCTCACGGTGGATTTACAAAAGTATTTTCCCTTTAGATGCAAGCCATCTGAAGACTTCCTTGCTGACTGCCAGCTACTCAGCAAGCACCTCTCAGAAATCAGGACCACAAACGACAAGCATCTGGTACAGATAATTTTCAGTCCCATTTCAGACGTGGTTCCCACTCTGTTACTTTTAATGGAAAAGATTATCTTGATGGCACATTGCGGGCTGTGACCTACTATGCTGTGGACAGCTTTGTGAGGAGAGGGGGACAAGGTGACCTCTCAGTTTTAGAACAGCTATAAAGAAAGGAAAAGGGAAAAATCCCAGAAGATAAAGGCTTTCTCTGCTTACTCATTCAAGTTACCACAGGAAATTCCTTTCTCCCTACAGTTATAGCAGTAATCCCAAAACCACATGCTAAATACCAGCTGGGTGATGCCAGAGCACAGAACAAAGTGACGTGGGGTGAGGAGCTGGGGCAGGATCTAGTTTGCAGGATAACTACCCCAGTAATAACAGTGAGAACTTGGTGTTTTCAGCGACATGTCCTGAGCACTGTCTGCCAGGAGTGGTTCCAGGTGTCGAGCCGCAAGACTTCCAGCCCAGAGGTGGTTGCAGAGTATCTCAAGGCTCTGGGGGTCATCCAGCCCCAGCTCCTGGAGATGGTGGTGAACCTGGCTGACAGGAACGGCAATACGGCTCTTCACTACAGTGTTTCTCACTCCAACTTCCCAGTTGCGAAGCTTCTGCTAGACACAGGTAGGAACAGGCATTCTGCTCAGCTGTGGCTTTTGTTTGATATGGGTGTGAAAGCTCCATAGGGACATGGTTCCATATGGGGCATGATTCCATAGGGGCTGACCACGGCCGGCAGAGCCTGGTAATGAGAATCCATCAACCAGAAGTGGCGAACAGTGAATGAGGTCCAGGGTATTTCCAGGGAGTTGAGCAAAAGGAGATGGGACAAAGGTGGGGCTAGGGACCAGCTACAACTTAATGCAAGGGAGCCACCTATTAGACAAACATGGGGCAAAGAGCCACCCAGGAGACAAATGTGGGGCCAAGGTTCATCTAAGATATAAGCATGGGACCAAGGTCCATCCAATGGACAAGTATAAAGCCAAGGTCTATCCAAGATACAAGCATGGGTCAAGGTCTACTCAGCAGATGTGGTTGGTCTAAAGACCAGCATCTGACTTCACAGGTTGGCCCTGGTCCTGTGGGTGTGGGAAGGGGTCCCAGCTGAGTCTCCTCAGGGACATAAGGCTCATTAGTGCTCTGACACATCTTGAGTGCTTTGCAATCTGACTTTGGAGAGGGCTCAGGGTTGCTGTGGCCAAGGGATGTCTCTCATGGCCCTGATCTGGGTGGGATGGAATGGCTTTTCCAGCTTCTTGTAGTAACAAGTGGTACATAATGGCTTGGAGCTGGAGAATCAGACCCCTGAGAGTGTAACAAACCCCACAGTGCTGCAGAAAAACTCCATTTGAAACTACTGAACTTTCAGCTCATGTTGCAAAGAAATCTCAACTGAGCTTGTATGGAGGGAAAATGTACACATGTTCAGCAAGAATAAAGGCACTTTGGCCTTTTCTCATGGGCCAGTAAATCTGTTAAATGTTAGGGAAATGGCAGATTATCATATATATCTATAAACCAATTGTTGCTGCAGGCTCGCTGGGAGCTGTGGCCCTTTGTTCCCTCCTGTTGCTGAGTGCCCAAGACAGCCGATTCCCTGGGGCACAAGTCAGACATGTCTTGTTCCTTGTGGTGGAGTTGGAAATAGGCTCTTTGAGGTAAAAGGTGGGAGAAGTAGGGCCAGGATGGGCCTGTTGGGTGGCAGGTGTCTTTCTGCTGCTCCCTTGCTGCAGGAGTCAAAGTGAATAGCCCTCAGCTCCACAACTGGCAGGTGCCTAAAGCATTAATTACCACACCATCCCTCACCTTTTCTTTGGTTGTGGTCTTCAAAGGTAATAGAGTTGGCTGCAGCAATTATGATTAACCTTAGCAATGTGTAGCACCAGGGGTCCTTTAATGCTATGCTCACAAAAAAGTAGATATTTAACACAGATAATTCTGTGTAATTATGGAAACTCCTGTTTCTGGAAGTGTAAGAGACCACAAATTTTATAACTCCCTCTTTGCTTCCCATTCCCTCCATCTGATTCACTGCGGGGCTGAATCCTTCCCCTGCATGGTGCGTTGCCTGCCAGGCATCTGTTGCTTGGACCTGCAGAACCATGCTGGCTACACGGCGGTGATGCTCACCCCTCTGGCAAGCGCTGAAACAGGTGAGGATATGGAAGTGGTGATGAAGCTCTTGAAGGAGGGAGATGTCAACCTTCGAGCTGCCCAGGTGGGTCCCCACAGTTCTGCTGTTTCTTTAAAAACGTCCAGAGGCAAAGGCAATTATCATATATGTGTTATGCAATAATAATATGCAATCTTACTTAAACTATAATAACATTCATTATTATTAATGTATCTAGCAGTCTGGATGAGCAGGACTATAGGAGGTCAGTGGGTAAGGGATATTCAGCCTTTCCTTTTCCTCCTTCAGGGAGGCCAGACCGCCCTGATGCTGGGGGTCAGCCATGAGCGGGATGACATGGTGCGAGCCCTCCTCTCCTGCCAGGCAGATGTCAACCTGCAGGATGAGGAGGGGATGACGGCCCTGATGTTGGCCTGCCAGCAGGGCAACGCTGACATCGTCAGGCTCCTCTTGGCCCAGCCTGGCTGCAAGGTTGCACTGACAGACAAGGTGAGTACCTGGCACCTCAATCCACACCCAATCCTCAATCCACCCTGGCACCTCCACGACATCCACCAGGCAGTGAAAGCTCTCGTGGGGTCATGCTATACAGGCAGAAATCCCTGCGTGGTGGTTTTTAAGTGTAAAAGTACAGATTTCCGTCCACTTTCTAATCAGGGCACTACTTCTAGGACAGTGCCCCTGGCTTTGGTGCTTGCTGTGCAGCAGATGGGGTGGCTGCAGCAGCAGCATGTGTGCCAGCTATGGGTTGGGCAGGGGCACCAGGGGAAGAGCCCAGCTTGGTGTAACCCTAAACCTAAAAAATAAGGGTGAAGTCCTAGACATGTGGAATCAGCAGAGCTTCTGCTACAAGACATTAACAGCAATTAACTCTCCTCTTAGACCAGACACCTCTCTGGAGGGACAGGGCTGGGTTGGGAGTGGCACGTGTGGCCAGAAGAAAGCTCCTGTGTGGTCCTGCAACGACGGGCCATGTGGCTGTATTTATAGTTATGCATTTATTTTCCAATTAAACTATGATTTTGTCTTAAGACTTGCACGACAGCACTGTAACCAAGGGAAGGCTTTTGTTTTGTACAGTTTAGGTTAAAGCCCAAAACACCATGGGGAGGTTTGCAGGATGGTGGCTTATTTTAAATGAGGGATGAACTGCAGGGAAGGAGAATTTGGGGATAAGTGACTGGGTACAAAGCATCTCTGGCCAACTGCTTGCTGAGATGTGGAGGAAAATTTGTTGCTAGCAGGCAGGTTGACAACAGCTTTGCTTAGCAGTGGTGGGGCCAAGAACTGGAGCAGTTGAGGATGGAGCTAGGTGGATGATGGGGGTGGCCAGGGTGAGAAGCAGGGATGCAGATGGTGAAGTCTTTTCCTCCTCCCTCCTTGCAGAGCGGTAACTCAGCCCTGTCGCTGGCCCAGCGTGCTGCCTGTGGAGACATCGTAGCGCTCCTGCGAGCCCATGCTGAGCAGAGCCCGTCCCTCTTTGCATGACCAAGTGGGAAGAAGAAACCCAAGATGGGGAGTGAGGAGCAAACAACTCCTTGTCATGGCCCTGCTGCTGCCCACCTTGGTGTTTAGGGCCAATATCTTGGGTTTCCATACGCACAGGGGATGAACCCTGTCAGTTATCTGCATATGTTCCCTGTGTGTAATTCTCTTCATTAAGCCTGCTTACAGTCCCCTAATCTATACACGTTGCCACAAATGACTCCAAGCTCTCCTGTGCGCACTTCTCAGTGTAGATCTGACAGGTGAGCAAATGAAACGAAGGAGAAAAGCACATTAGAAAAGCAATACTTAATCTTTTGTAACCTTAGATTATGGTTGTCCTTTTAATCGACTACTTAACTGTAGCTCATGTAACTCGTAAGTTTGTGTCCTAATATTTATTATTAGCTCTCCTGTATGTAGCAGCAGGCAGTGATTATTCAGTATATGTAACAACAAACACAAGTTGGATGGATTATGTAAAGTATAAAATCCTATTTATGTTTGCTTATGTGGGTCTGATGTAAGAATTAAAAACTAATTCTCTAGGAAAATATTTGAGTATACCAGACCCAAACACACAGACATTGTTTTGCCTCTATTTGGAATTACCATATGGCTCTGATTTTTTTCTGATTTAAGTTTGAGCTAATGGGGAAGCACAGCCCATTGACATACATCAGCACATGCAATGCTCACACACACCAGTGTGGATCAGGTTATCTTGTGCACAGCACTAGAAAATCAACAATTTCCCACCCCAGAATGCATTAATGATGTCCCCAAGTTTCATGGAGCAACTTTGCTGGCAAATGCCCTTTAGGCAAGTATCTGGCCTCTGCTTTCCTTATGCTCAATGTTCAGATGCCCAAACTACTCACATGTAAAGCCGTGCCATGATTTAGCTGCCTCCCCAACCATGGGGCACCCACAGGGTCAGTCCAGCATCACCTCATACCATACACAGGGAAGAGGTTTTTGTTTTTTTTTCCTTGAATCCCTCTGCCACTGGCAGAGAGGGAGGCTGAGCTCAGAACGTATCTTTCCAAACATCTTTATACTGTCATTAAGTTGCTGCATACTGGGAAATGCTATTTCATGAGGCTGTGCTGCATCTCTCTAAACTTTGGAGGATCTGGATGCCATCACCTGATACAGATCTATTTGCTATCACTAAAAGCAAATCTTCCTGGTTAGCCAATTACTTTCCTTTTTCTTTGTTATTAACCAGAGGTTAATCCTGGACTACTTTGGTTGCATGTAAGTCAATGCACATCGTGATGGAGTCTCTCCTGGTCTGTCTTTCCCCCTTCTGTTGTGTCTGCTATGTGCAGCAAAGCCATTGCTAAATCCCTGTCCTCACGCTGGTAATGGTCCCACTGCTTTGCAGGGAGTATGGGACAGACGCTGCTCTCTGTTTTCCACTGGAATTTTCTGTCTGCTCTGTTTCTTTCGTTTCTTCATGTTTCCAGTCAGAAGCATCCATCATCTCAAATGTCTCTCTGCCTTTTTTTTTTTTAACTCAAAATGCAGTTATCTCCTTTATGTATAAATAAACTCAAGTTAAACCTTTACCTGCATTTGCTCCTGTGCCTGTCCCATCGCCGTGGAGCTCTCCTGGCACGAGGCAGCAGGGATGCTTTGACAGAGCCCTGAAAGCAAAGGGGTGGGGAAAGCCCTCAGCCTGTGGTGACTGCATATATGTGCATATAATGAAATCAGTAATTTTTGAGGTGTTTCTTCAGATCCTCCCCAGGAGGCCCCAGGCCTCAAATTACCACCCCGACATTGCAGGGTGAGTTTTGGTTTTGCAGGAATCACTCTGATGTGTCTTCCAGGGCACTGAGCACTCAGAACCAGCGTGAGCACCCGTTCCATCACCATTAGGCCCCAGTTGTGAACAAAAAGAGCCATAATACTATTTTGTAACTACTTTCACTTAGTTTTTTTCCCTAACAGCTCTGGAGTCATGCTTGCAGGGGAGAATTTCTCTGGCTTTTGCTGCTGCTTCTCAGAGGGAGATGAACTTTCTGGCTTCTACGTAAGAAATGTGGGAGTCACCCTGCTAAGGATCAGGGTTGCTTCGGGAAGCACCTGCCTCCTGCCTACAGGATCCCTTGGGATATTGACCTCATCATAGTGAGATTTGGGGACAGGGCATGTTATTTTGGGGATGTGTTGAAGCTCTGCAGCAAGAAAACATTCACTGCCTTCCCTCTGCCTCCCTCTGCATCCCCCTGTCCCTTGTATTCCCATCCCTGCAGCCCAGCCTGGTTAATTACATCCCCAGAATGTTTATTTTCATTCCTTTGCCTCAGATTTCCTTTTTTCCCTTCAAACTGATCCCCTGGAGCAGCTCCTCTGGTCATGTGGACCCCAAGGGACTGTGGATTATTTGAGGCTGCTCTCATTATCTCCCAGTGCCCAGCATTCCCCTATTGAAGTACTAGTTTGCACAAAACTGATAGAAAATAGTCTGCAGGATCTCAGTGCCACAAAGAGCCCAAGAGCTAGACTTAATTTATGTGTTTTGATATCATGGTAGAGATCAAACTAAATATGGGCAAGCAAAAATACATCCCCAGTGCCAGTGCTGTACAATACAAATGGAGACAATTAAGTCACAGCAAGGAAAGAAATTAATCTAATGATCTTTATGGGTTCACCATCTAGAAGCTGAACAGCCATGAAGGAAAGAATGACAAGAAACTGAGCTGAACATGATTTTTCCACTCTCTTTATGGCCATTTCTAGTGTGTTCCTTTCTCTTGCTGCAAGGAGGGGAGCAGGGACCCTGACAGTCTCATCCAAAGCATCTCCATGGTTGTAGAAAACCACATTGCTCTGCCTAGCCCTCAGTATCCATTCTGGATCTGAAAATGGGTTGACTTCCAGTGATTTCCCTTCTGATTTACTGACAACCTTCAGAGAAAGCCCTCTGCCACCCAGATGTCACGCCTCAACCTACATGCATGTGAACCCATCGGATGTCCCTGGAGATGTTGGGATTGCCTGAGTGTGATGCTGGACACCAAGCATTTTGGTGGCAGAACAGGGATGGTGGTGCCAAAGAGAAGATGCCAGAGGAACAAAAGCCAACTCCACCTAAGGTCCATCCTAGGGAGAAGCGAACACTTGAAACATTCAAGGTCAGGTTGGAAAGGGTTCTCAGCAACCTGGTGATGTCCCTGTTCATTGCACGGGGGTTGAACTGTACGATCCCTTCCAACCCAAACCATTCTATACCCCATGCCTGGACACTTCATCCACAGCTGTCAGACTCTAGCTCCATGGCAAACACTGTGTTTGAAGCCACCATAGAACCGCACAGTGCGCGACCGTGCAGGCACTGCACCAGGGCACAGACCCTGGATGAGTGGAGCCCCCAGCTCCCCTGGGGCTGTGTCTGTGCCTGGGGGGCACCACTTTGGCCCTAGCTGTGCCCCAGCCAACCTTGGCCCCAGCCAGAGTCACATGAGATCCTTTCGCCCAGCCAGCTGCTTTCTGCATGTCGTTTGGTGTCAGTACCCATGCCAGATGCAACACACAAAAGAAACAGCCAGTGGCTTCCCTCGCTCCTTGCTGAAAACCAGATGATCCTGAACTGTTCCTCCCACCGCCTGTGAGCTGCCAAGGCGTGGGAATGATACCTCCCTGGGGGGCACCAGGGTTGGAAGGCAATATCCAGAATTTTTTTGGGGGGGAACACATGGAGTTGTGGCCATGCTGTGCCCCACCTCTCTCCCCCTCCAAAGCAGAGGGCCCCCCCTGCCCCCCGTCTGTCCTGACATCACTCATAAGAAATGTGAGGAATGAAAACGCCCAGTCCGTGGCGAAATGTGCAGCCCCTGTGATCCAGCAGATCCGGACAAAAGGCTGCCTTGTGCTCAGCGCTTGTATCTGTGGGGTGGTAACAACATCGCAGGTCTCATGCAAGGGGCAGTGAGCCTCCGTCTGGGAAAATAAACAGCAAAGTGGTCTCCATCCCTGCTGCAAGGATGCATATGGTTTCTTGGTATCAGCTTGAGACCATATAAAGCAGAAAAGAGAATGAAATAATTGCAGTCATCTGTTAACATTGTCCAGGCTGCTTTAAAGGGTGGTTAGCTTTTGTTAAAGGTTAACTCATTTCTTGTGCTGTAAATATCATGTACCTTCAGCCCAGGGTGCAGGGAAGGACTTTACTCCCTCCAACAAGGCAGGAGTGGGGCTGGGAGCCCTGGGTGAGACGCAGGCACAGGGAGAACCCGGACAAGAAATGTCCACTGGTCTCTGAAATATGGCTGTGGGCTCATTCAGAGCAAAAGGAGGGCAGACCACCTTGAGCCTGATGTGCATACAGAGCCTCACACAACTGGTGAACACGACCCCCATGATTAATTAAATTAGCAGGCCATTCCAAGGCGGTGGGGACATGCCTTGGCTCAGCAACTCAGACATCTGTGGGTAGCTCCTGCTTGCTGCCTCCCAACATGGGGTGAGGACTGGGTGCTGGGACAAGCCTCTTGAGGCTTAACACTGTGGGAGAAGCAAATCCAATGACCGATGGCTTTCTCAGGTCCAAGTGGAAGTGTGAAGTACAAAACACAATTAAATTCTGCTTTGTCTTTCCTCCTCCAGTCTTGACCATGCAAGTGGCAGACAAAACCAGCACCTCTTAGTTCATCACCCAGAAATTGCCACATCAGTGCCTTGGATGGCATCAGCTCAGTGACTGTCAGCAGAATTTAATATTCTTAAAAGAGACGAAGGTCTCGGCAGCAAAGGCAGGTTTATTTGCTCCCAGGGATGGAGCTGCTGCAGGGACAGTGTGCCAGGCACATTAACAGCATCTGTGCTTTGGAGTTGGTGGGACTGAGCTGCCTCAGCACCTCATCCAATCCCTGTGGCTTGTCCTGGAGTGTCTGCTCAGTCCCCCTTTCACCAGGGAGAGAGGGCAGTGATCACAGGGTTCTGATTTCATTTCCTAGAAATCACTTGTCATGGTACCTAGGTGTGTCCTCCTTTACACCACACATAGCACATACCTATTTGCAGGGCAAAAAGCCAGCTTGGAACTTTGGGAATTTGCTTTTCCAGGTCTGGGTTGAGAGGATGGAGCATCGTAGGAGCACCCCTTGGGGCCCCAGGTCGGGGCTGAAGACAGCAGAAATAGAATATTTTGTCAATTGCTCCATCTAGTGCCATTTCAGTAGAAAAAACAGTGGGAGCACAATGCCCAGAGTCAGTGCAGCCACCGCTGTGGCTCTTTGGTCTGGTGTCTGCAGCTGTTTTGGGGGATACACCAGGTCCCTGCCTTGGCCCAGTGCACCCTGCTAGGTGGGATGAAAAGAAGGGTAACACAAGTACTAAGTGATTTCTTACTATTTGAAAATGCTAATGGAGGGTATAATGTTTCCAAGGGCAGATATTGCCCTGTGTTTATAGCCACATTTTGAGAAAGGTGAGAGAAACACAATAAATGAAGCAAAGGCTCTCAGCCCTGGATCTGCAAGCTAAAATCAGATTTAAAATCTCTGACAGGGTGGGCTCCAGCCAACATGCCAGCGAGACCCAGGTGTCACCCAAAGACCAGGGACCACGTACCCCCAGCACGTGAGAGCTGCGAGGGGGAAAAGTCTGGCCTGGAGGGGATTAACAACACGTGGCCAGCAACTGCTCACACTTTACCCTGCACAGAGTAGCAAGAACAGAAAGCGCAACCACCTCCCTTGGCTATCTCACTCCTTGATTTAGAAAACAGTAATATTTTAAAATGTTGACCTACGCAATAATAATTGTCCAGTTTTATCTGCTTCCCCTGTAATGCAGCAAGTTAACACATTTTTTTGTGAGCATCAGGCGTTGCGCATCAATTCCTGCTTCTCTGGCAGGAGCAGTAAAACACCCAACTAAGAAACAAACCTGGCTGAAAGGCACGATCCCACATGCACTTCTCACTGGCTAAAGCTGCTTTCCAGCAAACAGCCACTTCTGCTTTGGTTTATCTCCTCCTTGTGGCAGCTTTCTGGTTTGTAAGGGCAACTGCAGCATCACACCATTTCTGGAGACAAAACCTGTTTCTTAGGACGTGATAGAAAGGAAAAGCCAAGCTCAGCAAATCTGCATCCTGCCCAGGGCATGCCAGCTGGGAAGCACAGCAGGAGAACCTTGTGTTAATGTGGTTTTAATTGGTACAGTTACTTAGATCAGGATGCGATTTTTAATTTTAACTGAGTGGTTATAGCACAGCACCTCCAGCAGGGCCTGCGTGATTAGGAATAAAGAGAGGTTTATGCTGCCATTGCTTATTTTCCTTTTTTGTGCTGGAATTGGGAATAAACTCTTCAAACCCATATGACTTGCTAAAGCAGCAAAGACCTCGAAGCCACTTGGGCAAGGCTGGAGGCAAACTCAAGGTAATCCTCGTTCCTTTTCTACGTGGGGTATGGCAGAACACAGACACTAGTTGCCATCTTAAAAGGCCCAGTTATCACAGGATTGTGCATGTTGGAGAACAAAATGTCCATTGCTGCTAAAAGGAAAAACAATGACCGTGACAGTGTTTAACCAGAATGTAAATACAGCTAAATTATGGATGTAGAAGTGCAAAACCGTGGAGAAAGACGATAATGGAATTATATATCAATGCTCAGTACAACTGTAAAACCTAATGTTTTATACATGTGTAATGTTAAATTAATTCATTCCAGTTCTTTCAGGTAAAGGTACATTAACTGCTCCATCTCAGCATAATAATTTTACCTCAACAGGCTCTCTATATATCATACTTCTGGGGTGGTAATCACCATTTGATTAATTACAGGGAATTCAGAGGCATTACAGACATTCCCAATGCAGCAGTTGGATGTGACAGTCCTCTCACCAATCCAGGTTGACCTCCTGTTGGCACCAGCCCACCCTCCACCACCAGCGTTCATGTCGCTGAGTCCCATCTCAGGCTGCACCCAGTGGACACCAAGGCATGATCCCCACTGCCCAGCTCAGAGCAGTGCTGGGCAGCAGGGATTGTACCTGTACAGCCTTTGTTCCCTGGCGAGCTCACATGGCAGGGACCACACAACTTGCAGCACCTCAATCCCAGCCTTGGGAAGGAAAGTAAACACTGGGGTAATCAGGCCTTTCCTTTGCAGAGCTAGCCAAGAAACACAAACAGCCTTAAGATGGTTCCTGGTGATGTCAAGAATGTCACTGACAGGGTCACTGCCAACTGCAGGTTATTCCAGGTCTCTCCAGGTAAGGAAACTGATATAGGAACTGTGAACATGAGGACATGGCCCTTCAAAAAGAAAAGGCTCTGGCAGCTGAATCCTTAAAACCAATGGAGGAGAACCCTTCCCACTGGTACATACGAGCTGAAATACTGGCAAGTGGCACCTCCGAAGGGCTGCAAGATGCCTCTGGCGAAGATGCTCCTCCTGCAAGCACGTTTTTTGTTGACTTTGATTACTCCTGGTACAAGAATGATTGCTCAGCACCTTTGTCTTCATCCTCTTTTTTCTCTCCCCTGTTTTTGCTGCTTGCCCAGTGGATCTTTTGTTTCTCAACCAAATCATTCTTGTTGGCATTCTTGATTGGTATCTGGTTACAGGCTGCAGCCTCTAGCTGGGCAGCTACAGCTTTTGGATGGAAGGCAGAGGGGCATGGGATGATTCCCTGTGAGCACCTCACTCGGGAGCAATCCCACTGCCTGGGTGCAGAGCCTTGACTGGCTGGCACCACAGCCTTTCATCACTCCTACAGCCACCGCCGCTCCTGCTCCCTGAGACAGGCAATCATGGGCCCTGCAACAGCAAACAGACACCTCACGCAATTGATTTTAACACTGACTTAAGGAAAAAAAAAAAAAAGAATGCACAACTAATTATGTAACTGAGCTTTATTTAGAATCTTTGAAGTCATAAAATGTCTCATTTTACTGATATACGTAAACATACAATCAGGAGTTTAATTGCTTTTTCCCTTGCACAGAAATGAAGTTTTAAACAAACCAGAACACCTCAACCCAGACAAGCGTAATGCAAATTCAGTTATCTAACTTGGTCCTGTACAGAGAGCACACGCTTCTCCGCATGGTCACTGGTTTATCAATTAGTTGCAATATAATTTTTGGCAGTAATATATTCAACACACAAAGTGCAAATTACAAGAAGCAAAAAATGTTCTGCCTCATTCTGAGCAATAAGAAGTGCAAAATATTTCAGCCCATAAATTCTATTCTTTATGTATATGAACAGCATCTGCATAATAGGCTAATAAATAGCTGTGTAAAACTTCATAGATTAAATGTGGCAACATCTCAAAGTAGGAATGCAACAGTTATAAAAACACAATCAGACAGAGGAATCATTACATTTTGTTCATAAATCCCATTCAGTATTTCTGAGGGTACCTTTTCACATTTCATGTACCAGCCTTTAACTCTGCATACCTTGGATACTTTTGAAACCAAAGGCAATTTGTTAAAAAATTCTCAAATTTGCCACATCTGGACATATTTGTGTGTGTGAATCAAGGTTCCACTAATGCTTCACTTGGTAAATCAAATACTACAGTGGGAATCCACTGAAAATGTGCAATCTCTTCCAGGCACTGTTAACAGAAGACCCACTAATGGTTCCAGCAGGCTAAATGCACTTTGTGATTATCTAAAGAAAACTTTTCAATGAAATAAAGAAAATCACTTCAACAAGAGCTAATCACAGCTGGCTTGTTTCAATGTAGTTCATCTTGCTTCAGTACCTGTGCTTTAATGTAAAATGGGGGAATACCCACTCCAGCCTCTAGCATATGGAACAACAGTATCTTTAACACAAACCCTGTGCTACTCAGTTTTTATACTACAGATTTTGAACCTCTTGCCATTTAATTCCAGAGATTTTTCACATAAAATGAGCAGCCAATTTTGACCCCCCTACCCTTTCATTTCTCCCAGCTACATCATCATTATAAATTACACCAAACAGTCCAAATAGACTGGGCTGCTTCCCTTAAAACCCTATTGTTCCTCTGGATAGAGAGATTAAACCACAATGACTTGCATTGCCATTAATCTGCCTGCCAAATTAATTTGCTAAATTACTAAGGCCATGGCCATATAATCACTGCAGGAATGGCTGCAACATGCAATGAAGTTGCTAACTTTTAGCTGAACACGCCTGCATCCCGCCTTCACCACACAGAGTAGGACAGGCCTCAGGAAGGCTCCTCATGGGCTTCCTCATGCTCTCACCTGGCTTAGCTTAAACCAAAGAAAGAGTCAGTTGCTTTAACTGAGCCATCCAGCTCACTGGAGGGGGCTGAGGAAGCCCTTGGGAAGACAGGCATGGCAGCCAGCCCTGGGAGGACATCAGCTTGCCGCAGTTGTCTCCTGCAGTGATCATCGCACTGCTGCCTGGCATTATTATTTGGTATTATCCAAAATTCAACTCCAGTAGCCCTGAGAGAGAAGCATCCTCTATGATCCATGAAAGCCTCTTCCTGCACTATCTGATCTTGGGGAGACTCTTGGAAATGTAAAAGTTTGCTGGGTTGGATTAACTTCATCTGTCCTTAAAAACAACACGCAGAGGGACTGCTCACCATCATTACTGGAATTACAGGATCATGTTGCTGAAGTAAACTTTTGCCTTCATTGAAGTTTCAGGATGAACAATTATGCTACAACTTGGCACAACAACTGCCTTTGTATGCAACATGCCTGGCACATTAATTCTTCTTTAAAAATATAATTAGAATAGACTGAGACTGGTTGTTGTTCATGCTGCCTAAATATCTGAAAAGGCTCAAACATTTTAAAAGCCTAAAAAAATACATTTCCCTCTCCTCTAGTTTATTTTTCATACTAAAGGCTGTAAATTGACACATCACAGTAATTACCTCTGACTAACTTCCATAGACCTACCCAAAGAGATAAACATGAGAAGTTCACATTTGACTATCAGACTTACTGTGCTGAGCACAAATAATTTCCCAGAGGAGAATTTGATATTTCATCATTTGGAACAGTGGTAATTTAATTACATTGCTAATGTTTTCTGGCATACTTGAAAGGACAATTAGCATAAGTAAATCATGAGTGAGATGACAAGTCACTCAACATTTATTTCTGCTCATCAGATGAGATCCATTGATGATCTAAATTCTCTTTTGTGTGCAAATTGATTCCAGGTTCAGCAGTTGTAACAGAGGTTCAGACTAGTGGGCATAAAAACCTGATGTATAAATAAAGTCAAATTGATATTGCTCTTTGAAGTTTCTTCATTTAACTTGTCCAGAGAAACCCCAAAAGCCACCAGAAGTATTGGAGGGCGGGAGAAAGGCTTATAACGAGGAAGGCTAAATGAAGCTCGAGATGCACACTACCCTTTCTGGCAAGGGGGTGAATATTGATTCATTTTTGCCAGGGTTGCTTTACATCCTGCTCAGGGTTGAACAGTATTATAGCTCTATTGATGTTCTAAAATAATTGTATTTATCTCCGCAAGCACAATGACATTCATGATAACACTGTTAATGTTACAGTTCCTTTCTGGCGCTTCAGAATAGCTACAGCTTGCTCATGAGTAACACCTTCCAAAGCTTCCCCATTAACTGCTAAAATCTGATCGCCACGCTTCAGTCTGCCATCGTCCGCAGCTGCTCCCTGCAAACAGCAAAGCAATTCATTAGCGGCTGGTAGCACAGAGCCCTCCCATCTCTCATAATGCTGATGGATGAAATGAGGAGGGATGCAGTGCTGGAAATCCCACTGTAACTGGATGGGGAACACGGGAACAGACAGTGTTGAAGCGCCCCCGAGTGCTTCAACCATTGCCCTCTGTTCATCCCACATATCCAACCCTGCAAGGTCTGGGGCAGTGTGGGCAGGTGATACACCACTGGGAAGAGGAGAATCAGCTCATCCCTGAAAAAAATGCAGTGTAAAGACTGGTTCTGGTTTTTATGATTAAGGAAAGACTTGTTAAAGCAGCATTTAAATTCTCTGCACCCAGTACTGAGAAACAGGTTAAAATCTGGAGAGGCAGAGGTCACATGGCAGAATAGCCTGGGCAGTGCCCCCAGCCCCAGATAGAGCTGGACTCCACTGAAAGCCTGAGAAGCTCCTACAGAGCTTTAGAAATGGTGGCTCTCCTTTACAAGCCTCAGTGCAGCTCTTTTATCTAAATCCTGGGCCCTGCCCTGCCCATAGGTCAGTTCATAGCATGCATGGCCCCACCAATGACTGCAGTGTATTTTAGCTTTGATTTGGGGTTTCTCAGCTGTGCTTATATCTAGAAACCTGTAAATCTAAGCACCAGTTAAAAGACACAATATCTTCCTATGTTAATAACTGAAAATTGTGAAAGACTAAATTTGAGCCCCAGCATGACAGAAGCAGAGACATATCTTCTACTCCACCTTCAGATGAAGTCATCTGCCCTGCCAGAAGCAGGTGACAGCAAGGTGCAGGACAAAAAACTATGTGTGGCCAACTTCAAGGTTACTTTATGTAAAGTATACCTTGGGTGGAAAACTGGTTAGACAGCCGGGCCCAGAGAGTGGTGGTAAATGGTGTTAAATCCAGCTGGAGGCCAGTCACAAGTGGGGTTCCCCAGGGCTCAGTGCTAGGTCCAGCCCTGTTCAATGTCTTCATCAATGACCTGGATGAAGGCATTGAGTGCACCCTTAGCAAGTCTGCAGATGACACTAAGCTGGGTGGAAG